>CAWUFW010000294.1:1200000-1725000 GCA_963921515.1 Calotriton arnoldi | reverse complement strand
CTATGAGGTCTCAGCAATCCTGCTGTGTTGGACTTACTGGAGGTAATAGTAGGGGTAGTTGGCTCCCAAGGACATCCTTGGTGGCCAACTACCCCGCCTGTTCTCTCCAATAAGTCCCACGCAGCGGGATTGCTAAGAGGTCTTTGGAGGCCACGCCCCCTTTCTCCACCACTCTGCAAACGCGGCTCGTGGTGCACTACTGGTTGGGGGATGAGGTCCACTTTACTCCTGAGGGACCTTGGAGTCAAAAAGCCCTCCTGGTACCTCTTGTAAGTCCTACATTGCGCGATTCCTGAGAGCTGGTCGGGGGCCCAGCCCCCTTTCTCCACCACTCTGCAAACGCCTCTACTAGTTAAAAAACCATAGAAATACACTGAAAAAAACCCAAAGGTTACAGGGACGTTATAGATAGGAAATGGAATTTAAAAAACTTAGAAATTCACTGAAAAAAACAAAGGTTACAGAGACGTTCTAGTTAGGCTCAGGTGAAACTATAACTCGCGCCCCCGCAATGCACTGCTTATGACCTGACATATTACATCACCCATGACAAGGTCAGTGACATCACTGATGACATCTCAAATGACATCACTGATGACATTATCCACAGAATCTCTGATGCACCCACTCACACCCCAATGTAACCTTTCATACACCCACTCCAACTTCCACACTGCCATTCTCAAAACCATTGAAACACCCATACCAGTACTTACACACCCACTCACTGATTCATTGGTCTACACACACATCCACTCAGTCATCCATACAGCCACTCGTATACCAACTCACTCACTAATACAGCCACTGATATATCCACTCATACACCCACTGATATATCCACTCATACACCCATACTGCCACTCACACATGGTCAGTCGCCCATAGAGCTACTGACACACCTACTCGCTCACTCATAGAGACAATCACACAGCCACTTACTCACCTATACAGTTATACACACACCCACTCACTTATTCATACAGATACTAACACATACTCACCTATACAGTCACTGACACAAGCACACACTCACTCGTACAGCCACTCTCACAATCACTCACTCACGCATACAGTCACTCATATACTCCAACACTCACCTATACTGCCTTTCACATATGCAGTAACTCACCCATATACCACTGACACATCGATTTACTCACCAACACAACCATACACACACCCAGTCACCTACACAGCCCTTCACTTATGCACTCACTAACCCATACAGGCACTGACTCACCCACTCACTCATCCATGCAGGCAGGCACACACCTTCTCACCCACCAACAGAGACACTCCTACACCCATACAGGTACTGAGACAACCAATCAATCACCCATACAGCCACTCACGTACCCACTCACCAAACCATACGGTCACTTAGACACCATCTGACAGACTGACACAGACATTCAGACAACCTAGTCACTCATCCATACATTCACTGAGACACCTAATCACGCACATACAGTCAGTCACGCACCCACTGAATCATCCATACAGGCACTCATACACACACAGATTCACCAGTACACCTTGGTATATATATTTAACACTCCTAAACTTTTTAAAAACACTCAGTCACTGGATGATGTCATCAGTGATGTCATTTGAGATGTCATCAGTGATGTAATCAGTGATGTCACTGACCATGTCATGAGTGATGTATGTAATATGTGAGGTCATAAGCAGTGCATTGCGGGGGTGCAAGTTATAGTTAGCTCAACTAACTATAACTGCTGAGTTTCTCTGTTTTTGTACTAGGGAAACCTGAGCCTAACTATAACGTCTCTGTAACCTTTGTTTTTTTCATTGAAAATATATATATATATACAGGAGCTGCTTTCCACCTAAACTTGAGAACTACCCAGAGTTCTCTCCTTCTTTTTTGTGTGTATATATATATATATATTTATTCGCTCACGGATGTCTCATGTGCGCTATTACATCAGTCGAAATTCCTTCCCCCACCGGACCAAAAAGAGCAAACTACACTGGAGCACTCTGCTTTAGGTAATATTTTATTGTGGGCAAGAGGACGCGATGCGTTCTGACCTAAATGGGTCTTGTTCACACAACATTTTGTTTCTAATGAACTGCGTACATAGTTTACCAATACCTTTTGTAACCAATTGCTTTTGGGTGAAGAATTCCCCTTAAAAATACATAATGATGTGAATAGTGCAACATGCGACTATTGGCTCTATTATTTTATTGCTTTGATAAATTCCTCTGCATTGAATCAATAAGTATACTACAGGTGGTCATTTATGCCACATGAAGGTTAAGTACTTATTGGTTTCGAACAATGATTAAGTTCATGATAAAGTGTCACTCCATGTATCACATATAAAACCAGGAAATAGACTGAAAATTTGGCAGCCCTGATCCATCCTTGTTCTCAAAGGTCTCCGATTTTCTATTCCCCATTTCATCCAGTCCCTTCCTTTCCTGTCTGTACACTCTCACTCTTTCTGTCCTCAGTGGTTTCGGTCAGTTCTGCCCTCAGGTTCCTCCACACAACACTGTTCTTGTTTTTGACCTTTGATTCTTTGTATTGTCCCCTTACTTTCTGCAGTTCATTGAACCATGCAAATCGTATAATTGGACATCGAACGACGTGCAGCTCTTTCTGACGCAGTACACCGCCTCCGTCCGCGCCATTGATGCTTTCAAGTAAGTAAATGCCACAACCATGAGGGAGGGCATACAGGAGTAGCAGTAGGGTATGTGGGGCTTGTGAGGTGAGTAGAAGCTGAATAGGTGGGATTAGCAGCAAGACCCACAACAGAGCTCTCAATTTGCCCTTGTTAAGTATGATTTCGCTAATCCATCCACGCCTTTGCTTTGCATTCTGATACTTGTAGCTCTGTAATTGAAATTGGGGGAGGGGGAAGGTCTCTGGCTTCTCCAACAAGTAGCTCATGAGCTGCTGGTAGCTCTCCAGCTACCTCTAAGTAGCTCTCCAGTATGCAACCCAGCTTACCAAATGAGAAGCTTTTACTTGGTTAGATTAATAATTATTTTACCAAAATTGAAAAGCGTGTATTTAAGATGAGAATGTATGTATTTTTAGAACTCATAGGCTGAATTTTGGAGCAAAATGGTTGAATTTCCAATTGAATTTTCAGTTCAGCCATTCCAACCAATGAGTTGGATAATAATAATAAACATGTTATTTCAGCGCCAATGCACCCTTTAGGTTGCACATGCGCTTTACAGATCCACATGTTATGTTGAATTTAAAGTTAATATTTGAGTGATATATCATGCAGCTTTGGGGAGGCTTATTTTTACTTTTGGCCCCGGGGCAATACGCTATGGCTGTTATGTATCACTCATGTAGAGGCATTGCAAAATGGTAAGGCCTTTTTTACATTACTGCTGGTACCTCTGCCTGATGCGCTGAGGTGATCGCTGCTGATGGCCTTGAATGGCATGGCCAACAAGGCAATCTTGTGTGATTTAGTTACTGTTACAACACTAATATTAGTCGCTCAGGAAGAGTTTTATCGAACATAAGTGGCTCTTACTATAGAAAAGGTTGGAGACACCTGGTCTGCACGTAGATGAGTAAAAGATAAATTCCAGGACTAAAAAAGCTACTTACTGTGACATCAGAAATACTCTGTCAGTGGGAGTAGCATGAGATGCAGGGTAGCAGCAGGGCACACAGTCAGCAGAAATCTGGAGCCTTATCCCTTGTGGGAAAGCCATGGCAACCTGTAAGCGTTGCCTGGGATACCACCAGCAGCCTTGGCAAGACACTACTGCCTTTTGGGCGACTTTTAGGGGTGCAATGAAACAGAGGGGATCAGCTACCAAGCCAGGCCAGCGGCCCTGAGGGTAACACAGACAATTTTATTGTAGACATATTTCCGATGGATACTTCTAACGGCAGATTCCTCATCTTGGGAATATCGGAAGGTGCCAGACTGGATCCATAAATACTTGAAATAGCTACTGGGTGCTTGCAGATGGTATCATCAGCCTCCGCTAAGATTCTGGCCTGCATCCGGACCTGACAACACAGAACTGCTTGTAGGCACTATCCTTGTGCGCTGACGTCAGTATATTCATTGGTCTTTTCCATCCCTCTCAGACATGGAGCATGACTTACAGATTAAAAACCTTGTCCATGCGTAAATCTAGTGTGAAACATTATTAATTCCCTAAAGTCCACTCCACAAAGCAGGGAGAAGGGCACGCTGGGGAGAATTTGCGGTTCGATAGAGTATCCACTGGAAAGAGCGCTACTGAAGGTAACTTTTTTGTTTTGCTCATAGATACTTCTAAATGCAGATTGCTCACTTTCTGGAACAATAGCCCCTTCCAAGAACGTGGGTCTGAGGAGTGGCCTTTACACCAAGAAGTCTTGCAGGACCGAGCAGGCAAAATGGCACCCCTTCGAACTTGAGAATCAAGACCGTTGTGGTGGGGTGTCATCCGTAGAATTGGGAGAGCCCGCATATTAACAGGGAGAGCTGAGCCGGAGATCAGTTTGGGTTCTAAAAGCCCAAATCAAGCCGAAAATATCTGCCAAGTAAATCGCGCAACAAACTTGTAAACATGGAACATACCAGTTTCACATTTCAAAAAAGTTTTCCTTGTAACGTGGGAGTTTCACTTTAGTACATTGGTGTATATCTCTGAGCTGCGAGTCATTTGCTCGAAGTGATACATTTCTTAAGATGAACTTAGAAACATTCATGCCACTACCCAAACCACTGTGACGACGATGCCAGTAGTGAACCAAGTGGCAGGTCAGGTGCCATCAGCCTGCTATATGTAGCTCACATACATGACAAGATTTTATACACCGCAGATCCAGAAGTGATGTAGTTCAAGGTGCTGATAAAGGAAAAGGAGACTCAGTAAAATAAGAGAATACCCTAGGATCACAACGTTTTTTCAACTGAGGTGAGGAAACCGGGATTGATCACAGATTTCCTGGCTTCACACTGCACAATTCAGCCATTAGACTTTCATGACAGGGTTTGCGCTCTGAAAGCTTTCTGCATTTTAATTTACCCCCTTAGACTTGGGTGAAGGCAGACCCTCTGCATCAAGACGGTAGGGAAAGCGGGCAGGAAAGGCAGGTTTGAGTAAAGAGGTAAGAGCGTGGGCGGCAAGGCAAGCAGAAGTCATTAGAAGACTCGTTCGTTTTGAGCCCGAGATTCCAGGAGGACCTCGAGCTGAGCCAGAGCCAGGTATTTGGCTCGAGCTAGGATCGACCTTCCAGTGGCTCTCCCACCTCTAGTCACCACTGCACCTTATACTGCACTCCCAGCCATCACCAGCAGGTGGCAGTAGAAGCATATTTTCGTTTTGTTTCACACCCACATTCAGATGCATTGTAGTGCTAATAAGAAAGTGACTTTCCAGCCACGAGGTGGACTGGGCTCCATTTGTGGCCAGAGGGCGGTGGGTCAGTTGGTAGGGCCTTTTTGTGTGCCTTACAAGCACTTTCATAGAATGATAATTTCTCTATCCTAGGATCTTTAGTGATAGTCATAACTGCCTGAATATTTCCGATGTGGAGAAGACATGGAACCTTTCTAAGACGGTGAACAAAGCTGTTGACACTGTTAATTTTGACATCCATCTTGAGTGACATCGAGTGTGATGGTGACGGTGGCAATCTTTACCACTGTGCTTTCTCCTTTTAAGCCGCAATCCTCTTCTCAGAGCTTGCATAAGAGGATGTTTATTCAAAGGTCCTTTTTAGGTCGAGCCTAGAGCCAGCGCGCATGCGCTGCTCTGCGAGACTTGTGGTGGAGTAGCGAATAGAAGCCCCGCCCACTCTCTGCCCATATTTGCCATTGGCTTGTGTAATTGTCTGTCCTAAATGTTGGCTTCTGATTCGTAAATAGGCTTGTTAGTCCCTCCTTAGTTCCGCCTCCTATTCATTTGTCACCGCCCATGGCGACTTGCCCTTTTACTTCGGTTGTTACACGGTACGTGTTATTTGGACTGTGAGCACTATTTTCTTTATTCAGTTTCTCTTACTGCAGGCACGACGTGCTTTGGTGCCTTCTTTACCCCCTCCCATTGTCGTGCCTTGTTTACCCCCCCCGCCCTCCCTCCCATTATCCGTGCCTTCTCCCTCCCCGTCCCCCTGCCCGCTGTCCGTGCCTTCTCCCTCCCCGTCCCCCCGCCCGCCCGTTGTTCGTGATGCCTACCATTTGCAATGCAATAGGTCTCGCATTTACGCGAGTTTGAGCTATTGGCATTGTAAATGACAATGCCTTTTATTTGTGTTTTGGTTTTTAAAACATAAATAAAACGCATTGTCATTTACAATGCCAATACCTTAAACTCGCGTAAATGCGAGACCTATTGCATTGCAAATGCTTGTTTCTTCTTCTTTTCAGCGCTCATTCCTTGAAGCTTCTTCTAAGTCTTATTCCTTCCCAGTCTTTTAAAGTCATTTTGGACATTTTCTGACCAGTCTCATATTCTTTCACAGAATATGAAGCCGGGAGGCAAACCATGACTTTGGTGGGCCAGAGACCGTCCTCTTCTTCCCACAGGAGAGATACTTCTCGAAGAAGGAAAGCTTTCTGACTGAAAACATCTGTCAAGAGATGGTAAAAAGCATATCACCCAGTAGATGGGCTTCAAAGATGTCTAGCAAAAGTGAAAATTTGAGGAAAAAGATAGAAATAACTATCAAAAACAGAGGTGTGACACCTCACACGTGCTCCAAGATCCTTCTCACAGAAGCCGGAAAAAAGAACTGGTTCTATGAGGCGACTGTCAGGACAGTGCATCATGGGTAGTGGAAGCTCTTGCAATCTTAAAGGGACAGGATGCTTTATCCACAGTTTTCAACATAGGCCTGGTAAGCTAAATTTTTTCCATCGGGTTCGACACTTTCAGTTCCTTTTGCAACCAAGAATCTGGAATGCAGTCTTGAAATGGATATTTTTTCAAAGTAAAAGACTACATGCAGCAAAACAATTCATCTCTGATAGGCCCCTTACGGGTGCTGTTCATCTGATGTACATACGACACTGGCACCCTGTGTTTTTAATTTCATGGACAATATATACATATGGAAAAGTGCTCCAGGGTCCACTCAAGCAGTGCTGAGTTATTCAAGCGTTAATGACTTCAAGGAAGATTTGCTAAGATGCAGATCAAGGACTACAAATAAGTACCCTAAGTCACCTGATAGCCAGAGAGGGAACAGAAGAGATGGCAAAGAGGAGGTAGTAGAGAAAGGAGCTAGCGTCTGAATGTATGTAATGAAGACATTTTCATGTGGATGGAGTGATCTTCTATAAATTGCGAGTATCTCACCATGCACTGTGGGTAGATGACCCTCGGCGACTAGCAAGCAGGTCTGAGAGGGAGGAGACAAAGTGAAGGACCTAGAAAGACTCTGTAGGTGTTGGCACAATAGTGGGAATGTCTAGTTTTGTTGTACACTGCAGAAGAATGCAAAATGCTTCATTGGTTGAACACTTTTGTGACCATCCTGGTCCCAGGAGCGGTGTGCGGGCAGCCCTCCTGAGCCTGTAAATCACGGCCGGAGACCTGAAGGCGCTTCATAACTGAAAGATGGCGGCTGGCATATTCAACGAAGCTGCTAAGGACCTGTGAGGGCACGAGCGGTCCCCGGCCGGGGGCAGACCGCGACCCCCCCCCCCCTGCCGGTACCGGAAGCGATCGGTGCCGGAATAGTGAAAGCACCTGGCGAGAGCACCGTAGCTGCAGCCAACGTGAGCCAGGAGTACAGGAGCCTCCGTCCGCTAGTGGGGCCCGGTCGCAAAAAGGAGCCACGGCTGCGTCGGAGCTGCCGGACCTGTTCATGAAAGCGGAGGTGAGCGTTGAGCCCCCCCCTCTCCTCCTAACCGGAGTTGTGTGTGTGATCCTGGCTGTGGGCGTAGTGACCGATGCGGGCACTTGAGGAGCTGTGGCTGAGGCAGGCGGACTCTGCGAGGAGCTCGGACTGCCTGGGGGCCTTCGCCTGCTGTGCGGCGTAGTGTGGTGACCTCGTCGGAGCTGCCGGGCAGGTGAGGAGGGACCTAGCAGTATTTGTGGCTCGCTGGACGTGCTGGCGATACATTGCTGCATGGGCTGCTATCTGACGTGCAGCAGCTGACTGGGCCTGTGGGCGCTGAAGACTGCCTCCCCCCCGTCGGTGATAGCTGGGTGTGCGACCTGATGGGGAGAGGGCATCGACGCTGTTCCTAGGGGCCACGTGAACGTAGTGGTGAAAATGGTGCACATAATAGACTACACAGAATGCGCATGGTTGTGAGGGAGTTTGGAGCTGTTCTTTGGCTTGCTTTTTCTGTTGATCTGGGGACCGCCATTTTGTGTCGAGGTTGTTGTGACTGTTACTCTGGGCCCACCATCTTGTTGGCCTCGACTGATTCCTGGATCACTGCTTGCCGCCGGTCCACGCCTTTGGTCGCCTTCCTGTCCTTTGCCCCTGGATGGCCCCCTCTGGGATGCACTCTCCCCCCCATACATTAATGGCCACTAATTAGGCTCCCTTATTTTCACCCCCGCCTCGAGGTCCCCCAAATCACCGAGATGACCCAACGCGGTGATTGATTTTGGCATTGGACTTAATGACTGTGTCCCCACCTGGGTTTGGGCCTGCTTACTCTAATCTTTTGGGCTCCCATGAGGTACTTGTCTTCCACTGCCGATCTGCCTGAACTGATCTGCTTCCCATCCCCCTGTTTCTACTCCCCTCCCCATTTCCTTCTATCCTCCATTGGGGACTTGTCCTTATATGTTTGTCTATGCAACTGTAACTAAATGTAACTATGCATAACTGTTATTCTTGTTATCCCTGACCTTGGAGACCTGAGTAACATGGCTGCTGCCCGGTGGAGCTGCTAGACAGCTATAGAGGAGATTGACCCTGGTTTTCCCCCTTGGCCGTCACCTACCCAGCCGGTCATTGGGCACTGTTCTCCTTGTCTCCCTGCTGTGTGTCCTTCCTCCCCCTCCCTCCGACGAACTACTGTAACCTTGTTTTTTTTTGCCTGTGTTTTTACTATGCTCTTGTAACGGATGTAATTTGTATTTGTAACTCAATGTTCCTCATGTAAAGCGCTCTGATACCCCCGGGTCTAGCCAGCGCTATATAAAACTCTTCAAATAAAATAAATAAAATAAAATAAATTGGCATAAGATATCCATCAGATTCTTGCCTAATGATTTACATGTGCTACTTAAGGGGATACATAGACTCTTCTCCGGGTTGCCTTCCCATGCTGATTCCATGGAGTAATTATTTGTCTTTGCGGCATGATTCTTTTGTTGACACATTGAAATGCGCTATTTATCCCTTCTCCTAACGGGTGAAAATTGACCATGTCTAGAATAGTTCCCACTCCCTCTTAGAAATATACATGCACAATGCTGTGCAACTAGGGCCTCAAACACTCCTTCCTCCTCCAGTAGAGTCCAAAAAGGCATGACGTCATCACTGTTCGCTTTGTTGTCCAAGGATGTACAATTCTGCCAGGTCTGTCCTCAGTGCCTTGTTTCTTGATCTTTGAGTGGCATTGGTGGGAGCTTGTTTAAGGGTCATTGGAAGGCTTGGGCAAGATGGGGCTGTCCCTTCAAAGGAGTGCTCCTTTGTTCGGGGACCAGCTTGTTGAGCAGAATGTTGTAGGAAGAGCTTCCTTAAATGTTCGGATGTAGCACTAGGAGGCAAAGACTATAGGAGGGGTATCCAGTACATCAACTGATGATAGCACACTGAGATACACCCAGCATTTCAGGGCAGTCTTGAAAAGGCATTCAGACATTAAAAAACCCCATCTACAGAAATGACACAACTCATTATAAGTAGGCCTGTTGGTAAATGGAAAAAGACATGTCACTGTGGCTTGAAAGCACAGGTGGGCCAAGGCTGAACCAGACCGATGTAGGCCTAAAAGGAAATAGAGCGATATTAGGAATTGAATGCGTAATGTACTGGAGCAGTTAGGTTATGTTTTGTGTGTTATGTTAGACAGTGTACGTTGATTTATACCACCCCGATGAGTCGGGGAAGTGGAAGGGAAGGCCATGGGGATTGAAAGAAGGAACTGGGAGAGGGGGCACTTAGACTGGATAGAAGGAATGAGGGAGGAGCTTTCTGAATTGAGTAGCCTACCCCAGATTACTTTTATATCTCTTGAGCGATATTGCATTATGAGTAGCAGCTTGCCGACTCACTGGCCTGGTGGAGCAATAAAGTTTGTTTCTACAAAGATTTGCTCTTAAATTAGGCTTGGGGAAACAGAGGAGTGCCACAGAAAGTTTATGCATATTCCAAATATTTGCCCTCTCGTCTTAAGTGAGGAACCACCTCTTACAGTGAGAACATCTCTGCCACTTGTATCATGCATATATGATTCACACATTTTTGAATAAGTGCGATACAGTGGGCAGGGACTGAGCAGCCAGTCTGAGTTTTCCCTTTATGTTTTCTGAATGCATGGCGATATAAACAAAACCTAGTCCTTTGCTAATTCACTGAATGTGTGAAGACTCGCACTTTCTTAGATGAACCAAATGGCCAGCGGTCACCTCTGCCAACTACCAGCCTATCTCCCTTCTACTGTACCCAGCAAAATCCTGGAAAAGATGATAAAAGCCTAACTACCCCACTCAATGACAACCACCTCCTCAACACCACCCAATCCGGATTCAGGCCCAACTACAATACAGAGATTGCTCACATCGCCCCCATGGATGACGTCCAGGTGATTATAGACTGAGGTGACACTGCTGCCCTCATCCTACTGGACCTTTCTGCAGCTTTCAATACCCAGTCCTTATTCAACAACTGCATGAAGCTGAATTAAAGCACCTGCACTTCGCTGGATTTGCTCCCTCCTGACAGGCCTGGCCACCTTCACCTTGGATCCTGTCAACCTCATCTGCGGAATTTCACAAGGATTCACACTCATCCCCTACCCTGTTCAACGCCTACATGACCGTACTCACCAGCATCATCTGAGCCCACGGAATCAACATCATATCTTACGCTGACAATGCATGGACACATCCTATCCAGGGGGTTAATATCAGCATCCTTATTAGACGTCTTGACTTGCTCCGCATCTCTAGGTATAAGCCAGAGGTACAACTGCATTTCCTCAACCTGCCCTTTTACAGGGAACTTCTATTTGTCCCCCAGGTTGATGAGATGCTGGAAAAGATAAGGACGCAGATATCATCAAATTTATGGGTGCTCTCCAAACCCCGGCATCCAAAGGCTCCTTTCAGGTGCAGCAGCATTGAGAAGGTGCCAAGGCCACCTCCCATAATCCCATACGTTCATACCAGAGGTAGCAGTAGTCTTTCCACCAGCAAGCAGGCACAGGTTCAACCAATGGTGCCTATAGGAGCAATAACAACAAAGGCAGGGGAAGGGGCAGCTCCAGCAGAGGAGCTTCCACCTAGAAGAACTGACTTGCTCCACCTTGCCCCCCAATTACACATCACCTTTCAGGGGAAGATTGCTAAATGTCCTCTCTCATTGGGATGAATTCACATCGGGTCAATGGATACTAGTGGTGGTTCACCACTGCTACTGCCTAGACCTTTTCACAAACCCTCCGAACATCCCACCCTGCATACATACCCTTAGAAGAGAACATCTCAACTATCAAGAGGAAAAGGTCCAAGCGCTCTTCCACAAAAGAACTATAGAAAAGTGACCCCACAGCACCGTGGCAAGGGTGTCTACTTTCTTTACTTCCTCATCCGCAAGAAGGGTAGCTTCCTCAGGCCAGTCTTGGACCTCAGGCCCCTCAATCGAAACATCTTGTTGGAACACTTCCACTTGACAACCTTGCAGGATGTAATTCCCTGTGCTCCGACAAGGCGACTACTTAATGGAGCTAGACCTGAAGGGCATCTGCTTTCATATCCCCTTCCATCCAGCCCACGGTCACTTCCTCCACTTTGTGGAAAGTGGCCACCAACACCAATTGAAAGTGCTTCCCTTTGGAATAAACAGGGTATTAAGGGTATTCACAAAGTGCCTAGCAGTGACAGCCGCCCATTTAAGGAGAGGATACATCCAGGTTTTCTCTTACCTCGAAAATTGAGTGATGAAGAGCGCAGGCAAGCAGCAATGCCTAGCCCACACCCAAGCAGCGATCTCCTTGATTGACCATATATCAGTACATGGGTCTGCGTGGCACTTCACCTACCTCAAGCTACTATCCATACACCTTGTGCATACATAAGGTCTTCTTTGAAGTAATTTGTGGCAAAGTAGTCCTGATCAAATTAATCACAGCGCCCATCATGGGTTGCATTTAACATAAATACTTTCAAAAGGCAAACAGGTGTGCTTTCAGATGATTCTGAAAGCACACCTTGTGTTTATAGACTTGCTGCATTTCTTTTCTAAATAGAGCGTGGCTGTGGGGCTGATTGTGGGCCTTTCAGAAAGTATTTATGTTAATCACAGCGCCCGTCATGGGCTGCATTTAACATAAATACTTTCAAAAGGCCCACAATCTGCCCCGCAGCTGCGCTCTATTTAGAAAAGAAAGGCAGCAATTGCAGGAGCATTTTCTGCCTTTTGGCGCACAAATGGTCTCCCGGGATGTGCTGTGTGTGTGCGCTTCACACACAGCACTGCGCGCTCTGGGAAACAGAGTTGCGCGCGCACCTTACAGGAAACAGTGGTCATAAGTTGAGGTAAGTGCTAGAAGCTTATGTATTCACCAGAAATATTGTTACCAAACGTAACTGTAATTTCCTGTTACAATATCCAGACAACTTTGGAGAAAGGTTGGAATTGCTCTAGGTTTTACTAATAACTTTCTTTTAGATAGCGCTTGTATTTTAATGATACATAGAGCCGAAAGGATAGCTCAATGAGCTGACCATTTGTTGCTTGAATAAAACGGTGAACGACAGTTCGCAAGCTTGAAGCACAAAAAGGATGACTCTGCCTTCCACCCTCCCATAGGTCAGTAAATTGATTACCATGAGAGGGTAATAGAAGCATCTGTTATTTACAGTGCTTTGTAGTAGAAGTGTGGTATGAAGCGATACAAAAAAATGCTATTATTTATACCACATTTCTGGGGTTTTTCAAAATGCTATAAGTAACACATTTTACTAATACTTAGTTTAATGCTAATCACTTTACCAATATTGAAAGAACAGAAGGCTGAACCCGCTATGCTAGGATTGGAACTTGTGGCCTTTAGATCAATGCAGGGGCAAGTGTTAGTTGACTCGTTGAACCACAAGGGAATAAGGAACCACTCAAAAAATAACAAATATTTCCTCTCTTGTAGCTATCATTAGATCATTGTCCAAAAAGTGTACAGCTTGCACAATGAAAACAGAAGACTGCAGGTTGGTTTTACAGTTCCTTGATTGAATCATATAGAATGGCTAAAATCTACCAGCTGAATTGCAATTTTAGGAACTTATCGATAGGCTAAAATGCAGACTTCTTCATGTTAGAAAATTGTCTGATCCTGCCAAATTAATTTGTTCTCTTGGCTTCTTTAGTTTTACTGACAAATGTAAGTGTGCTTAGAAGTATATATTTTGCAGTGAGTATTATACAAGAACATGTATTAATTCACATGGGAGCAATGCAAAATGTATCCATATATTTCAAGTTACCCCGTCCTGGCATGAGGAGTCCGCCCGCTCCTGGTTTTTCTTTTGCTTTATGGTGCTTGTAGTTTTACTTTTTCATTATAAATGCATGACTGGAGGTTGGAGAATGTTAAGAGAAAAGTAGACATGTTATTCTGCTCCTCTGCTAGACACTGGAGGGGAGGGATTGTTATGATATTGTTGGAGGTAAGAGCACGTGTTCGAAGAGGTGGGTTTTAAGTTTGTGGCTGAGCAGCGTTAGAGCAGGAGTGTTTCAAAGATATGAGGACAGGTTGTTCCAAAGGTAAGATCCCATCTTCACTCTGCACCTGTAGCCTCTACCTGAAACAGAAGCAGTAGGTTTTTTTGTTTTTTTTTGTCCTCATTCTGCCAACTTTCTTGCTAGGTTATACTCTAATCCCTCTAGGTCTTACAAGAGGAAACCAGACAGGAGACCAGAAGAGGGAAAAGGAAGAGTAGTGGCCCACAAGTATACTGCTGTTTCCACTTCCATCTCCTTTACATACTGAGACTGCCCGGGGATAGGAGATACCATGGCCGACAGCATAATTGGCTTAATCATAGGACTCACGTTGCCTTTTCTCTCCACCTTACCAACGGAGCCCAAATTTTCTCTTTACTTCTTGGATCGCACGCCATATCCGACTCACATGTATATATGATATTTCTAAGACACTCAGTAAAGGACGGAGGATTTTCAGATTTCCATAGTCTGCAAATCTCACGCCTTGCTAACAAGATTACATAAAACAGAAACTTTGATTCAACCGTTGTAATTTGTACTTCTTGCTCTGGAATTAGCCCAAAAAAATTACACTAGGGCTTACTTTAATTTGTATCCCAATAGTTTCTCCCACAAAGTCACAAACCGAATTCCAGTAAGGTGCTATTTTTGGACATGACATAAACAGATGCACATCATCTGCTGCTACAAGCATGCATCTTGGACAGTTATAGGTGTTACCAGTGACTTTAAGAAGCTTTGCAGGTGACCAATAAACTCTATAAGTAGTAAATAAATGATTTTGTTTAAGTGGTGCTGGTTTTACTACTGTTCGTAATATACCATATGAATCGCACCACATTTGCTTCAAATCTTCATCGTCGAACTCTTCACCACACAAATTAAAAATTTCAGTCTCAATCTTCACACCCGTCTCCAAAAAAGCCCAATACCAAAAAGATATTTCCTTTTTCCATTGACCGGTTCTCATCACCTGATCAAATTTTGATTCCTCCTCTTCCGCCCAGTCTTGTGTTGCCCACCAGGAACTCAGTTGGTAATATTTAAACCTCGTTAGCAATCCATTGGTACAGTTGCTCAATGCTTCCCAACTTATTAAGTTTAAGCCCACCTTAAGATCTGCCCAATAACAGATACACCCCGATTTCAAGGGCTGACTTAGTTGATCCCTCAAACATTCCGGGGTACCTGGAGAGTCCCAAATCGGTGCCCATGATGAAAAATATGGGACTCTCAGTGTTTTCCGCACGTACATCCATGTATTTAATGCAGACTTCAAAATCTTGAGCCTCACCTTTTTAAAGAACTTTGGGTTTCCGTATTTGAAAAGAAAGTGAATTTGACCTTGTGGGATATCAACTAACATTGCCTCGAAAAGTAAGCCTATCATTGACTTATCAGTCTTGTTAGCAAGCATGCGAACATTCTTAAACTGAAAGGCATAGCAATAAGCAAGTACATCTGGTAATGCCAATCCTCCAATTTCAAGCCTCCTCCGCAACTTTTTCCAAGATATCCTGGGACCTTTTGATGCCCAAATGAAACTTCCTATTCTCCCCTGGAGTTTAGCTAGATCTTTCTTCTGAAAAACTAACGGTATGGTGTTGAAAAGAAAAGTAACTTTTGGGAGGATAATCATTTTTATGAGGTTTACCCTTCCATAGATATTTAAAGGTAGATTCGCCCATTTTGACAGCAACCCTACTACTTCCTGACTGACTTTCCTCCAATTTGTTTTTGTGATATCTTCCATTCTCTGAGTTATTAAGACCCCCAGATACCGTATTTGTGTTTTCACCCTGTGACTCGCCAAACCCTGGTTCCATTCCATAATCTCAGTTTTTCCTGTATTCACTTTATACCCAGAAATATGGCCAAACATCTCAGCCTTCCTCATCAAATTGGGGGTTGCGTCTTGCGGGTTACTTGTAAACAGCATCAGATCATCTGCATATAATGCTAATTTAACTTCAAAATCATACGATTTAAAAGGGAAGATAGTAGTATCTGCCCTTATCAAATTGGCTAGTGGCTCAATATATAGATTGAAAAGAAGTGGGGACAGGGGCCAACCCTGCCATGTCCCTCAAAAAATATCGAACCAATCTGACAATCCCCCTTTTATCAATACCCTAGCCTTGGGGCCACAATACAAGTTTTGCACCGCCCTTACCATAATCTGCGGAAAACCAAAACTTAGTAGAGTCTCCCAAAGGTAAGGCCAGTACACCTGATCAATAGCTTTGGCTGCATCCACTGCCATTATGGTCAAAGGTAAATTCCGAGCCTCTGCAATGTCTATAGCTCCCATCAGCTGAAATGTTAATTCATTCAGCTGCCTCTCTGGTATAAAGCCTCTTTGGTTAGGACGGATAACCTCATTAATTACCTTGGCTACAATAGATGCTATAACTCTAGAAAAGATCTTATAGTCCGTATTTAATAAAGATATCGGTCTATACGAATCCACTTTCTGTGGATCCTTATTTGGTTTTAAAATCAAAGTAACTGTGGCCTCTGACCAAGAGCTAGGGACCCTTTCCCCACTTATATATATCTCATTAAATAAGACTTTTAAAACTGGAATTATTATGTCCATAATGCAGAGAAAAACCTCAACTGGAAGACCATCTGGTCTAGCTGCCTTTCCCTTTACCATTTTCTTACACTGAGCTTTTATCTCCTCCTCCTTAATCTCCCCTTCTAGGGCTTTCTGTTGTTCCATAGTTAACTGTGGAAGTGTCGTCAATCCTAGCCACTCCTTTATGCCTTCCCTGCTGGGTTGAATATCTTCTCTATATAAACCTCTCATGAAACTACAGGCCTCTCCACATATATCAGCGTTAGCATACAATACTTCCCCAGATTCTCTACTAATTAACTCCCGAATTGTATTCCTAGCCCGATCTGCCTTGGCCTTCCAGGCTAATAGTGAACCACATTTTTCTCCATAAGCAAAATGCTGAAGTTTACTCACTTTCCACCTATCGAGTAATTTTTTATCAATCTGCGCCTGGAATGCCACTTGTAACCTCTCCAGCTCTTTACTTAGAGCTTGCACTCTATCTGGATCCTCCATTGAAGCCTTCTGTAGTTCTCCTTCTTTTTCCTTAATCTCTTTAATTCTGTTCTCCTCTTCCTGCTTCGCCACCCTTCTTTTTCCCACCATTATAGATTTTAGGGCCCCCCTTAAGTATGCCTTAAAAGCATCCCAAACTATTTGTCCTTCTGCCGACCCTTTATTGACATGAAAGTAGTTCACAGATTTTTCCCTTAAATCACAGGCCACATTCTCATCTAATAGTATCGTCCTATCTAACGTCCACCTTCTATGCCCCTCTTTTTGATGGTACCTCAATGACATGGCTACTGCGGAGTGATCTGACACAATTGCTGGAATATGAGTCACCTCTACTACCTCCCCACATAGCTCCTGATCCAATACAAAATAATCTATACGGGAGTGGTGCCTATACTTCTTGCTGTAGAAGGTGAACTCCCTGATCTCCCTCTTCTTAGTACGCCAAATGTCGATCAAATTAAATTCTTTCATCATGCTTTTTAGTCTGGAGAACGTTTTAGGTGGATTGGTATATTTAACTTTTGACGTCCTGTCCAATCCTTTATTCATAACTAAGTTAAAATCTCCTCCTAATATTATAGGGGCTGTTGTCTCCAATAGACAGGACTCCAATTTTACCAGGGCCTCTGGGTTATCATTATTCGGCCCATAATATACCGCACACACCAATGGCCTACCTTGAATTAGAAGAGTTGCCACTAACCACCTACCCGAAAAGTCAGATTCAAACTTAACTAATGTTATTCCATTATTGCTTTTAATAACTATGGCGACTTCCCTAGTGCTCCCTCTCTGATCTGAGCATACTACCTCCTGCACCCATCTGAATTTATCAAAACATTGCGTACACTCATTTCTTTCCAGATGAGTCTCTTGTAGCAATATAATTTGGGCCTCACTGTCCTTTAGGGTTTCAATAACCCGAGACACTTTCCTTCTAGATCTCAACCCATTTACGTTCCAAGTTAGGAAATTAACTACTTTTGTGTTATCCATACTCTAATTCTATAGGATCGGTTCGTCTTTTATAAATCTTGAGTCCATCCCTTTGTCTCGTTAGACCCGACTGATTCCCTAAACCTTCAAAAGCTGGCTTAATAAGGACAGATTTTTTTTTATTTTTCTCCCACTGCACCCCACACCCAGTGCCCCTCTTCCCCCCCAGGAAACCCCCTCTCTACATCTTGGGCGATACAGTCCGCCCTTCGTGAGCCCCCGTCCCGCATAGAGAAAGAAAGAAAAAACTTAAGGTTACATAGAAAAGAAAACAGACTATCTATATCACACAAACATCTATTCTTTATCTTCTTATAGAGCTCATGTAGACAATAACTCATCCTTCCATCTGTAGTATAAAAGTATCCACTTCCTCTGGATTACTAATGTTGTACATTTTGTTCCGCCACATTATTTTTAACATTGCTGGAAATTTTAGCTGAACCTGAGCTCCCTTGCTTCGTAACTCGTTCATTCTAGTACCTAGTTCCCACTGCCTCATGCCATCCTCTTACCTAGGTCTGATCTTATTTGATACGAGAAACCCTCATGCTTTAAGGAACCCTCCTTTAAAGCCCTTCCTAACACTAGCTCTTTCACGGCAAATGTCAAGAAATTTATCAGAATCTTCCTAGGAGTTTTTCTATCCGGGTTCAACTTAAAGGGGTCTCTATGAGCTCTCTGGATCTCCTTCTCCCAGTCAATTTCTGATCTGTCCTTCACGATTTCTCTCAGGAGACCACATATGAAAGCCTTAACATCTCCTTTCTCGGCCCCTTCCGGAATTTTGAGAAACCTCAGATTATTTCGACGAGATTGCGTTTCCAACCTTTCTAAATCGTCTTGCAGCGTTCTATTCTGCTGAATTTTCCAGCACTGCCACTGACAATGCTTTAACTTCCCCTTCCAAAATGCTGGTACGTTGCGCAATATCATCAAGTTTCTCTTCTAATACTTCGCACTTATCTCGAATCCCCTTTTGGTTGGTCTCGGATAGTTCAAATTTTCCAAAGATAGAAGCAGTAGTTTTGGAGAGTTAATGTGGCATGGTTGGATGTTATGGTAATATCTGGCAGGGGAATTGTTGTAGGTAGCAGGAAATGAGGGGTCTATACAACCTGCACTGGCATGTGCCCATCAATACAATACATTTGTAAAGCGCACAGCTACCTAAAAAAGGTCTCCCGGCGCTAGCGAGTGGTAGTTGCACATCGTTCAGATATAGAAACCGACTTAGGAAAGGGCCAGTTTCACCAAATGCTGTTCATTAGTAGTGTCCTTGGGAAGTCTAGTGATAGACTCACTGCTACTAATTCTACGGCATGTACTGAAGAACTCTACTTGGAAGCACTCATTAGGCTTTATCCCTCCTCGTTTCATGGCACCACCATTGCAGTAACAATTCCAGGCCTGTATAAAGCACTGCATGTGATTTTTCTGGCAGTGCTTTCTCAACACTATATAAAATCTTCAGTGTGACATTACCAAAGCAGTTCTCAAAGCTTTAGGATTTCATCTGGTGGAAGATTGTCTCAGCAGGGCTCACTCTCTGATAGAGTGCTCTGCTAGTGCCTTCTCGTCGGTAGAGTGCCTCAGCTGTGTGAGATTATCCCAGCGGTGCCTTGACAGTGCTAAAGTGTGCAGTATGTCCTTCCTACAGCAGTGCGATTTCGATCTGGGCAATTTCGATCTGGGCAATTCTAATGCCTCGGATATCAGCTAGTGTCTGTCTCAGCAATGTCTTTTCTGCTATAGAGTGTCCATCCTTCTCAACAGCAGAGAGTTCCTGCACAGCCACCTTTATGCTAGAAGGATCTTCATCCAGCATTGCCTTGTCTGTACTTTGCAAACCCAGATGATGCCATTCTCCTACAACAGTAGGAGCTCCAGCAGTGCTCCATTCTTCTACCACTACTTTCTCAGTGCTTAAAGTTTCCATATCGTGTCACCCTCAGCAGGCAGTGTGGCCTTGTTGATAGAGGGTTGTGGCACTGTGAAGTCCTGATCTTCCATCAGTGTCTTCTTGGTGCTATATGAATCCATCTGAGTGATCTTCTAGTAACATAGTAGAATGCTTGCCTGTGTCCGGTTCGTCTGGCAGTGCCATCTCCGCGCTAAAGGACTTGAGCAGTGTGAACTTCTTCCATCCATGGTTCCTCTCTGCTTTAATATCCAAGTCCTACATGCCCTAGAAGTGCCTTCCTAGTAGTTTAGGAACACAGCAGGGGGGCATTCATCCAGAGATTAATTCTCAGCGCAGTCGGGTCTCAGTAGTTAAAAGTTCATCAGATACATCATGTCAGTCAATGGCGTAACACAGGCCCCTGCAACCCCGTGGGGTGTGCAGGAGGGCCCCAAGCTCCAGGGGCCCCCCTCAGCACAATACTCTGGCCGGAGAGCTCCAGGTTGAGTCTGGAGGGGCCCCTCTACGAACCTTGCAGGGGAGCTCCCTCATGTTTCGTTACGCCAGTGATGTCAGTGCTTATAGATCTCTCATAGTATGACCTTCTGCTAATGCCTTATCAATGTGCAAAGGATTTCCCCAGTAGTGCTTTCTAGTTGCTGTAAAAACATTAGAATGCTATTTTGATTTACCAGGTTTTTTTTTCTTTTCTCACAATTTTTCACAAAAACTTGCATTTTAATACTTAGAGGGTCATGGAAGTTGTGATACTAATACCAATCAGTTTTGGTTGAGTTGGTATTATTGTGTCGGGACTGTCCCTGTTCCCCTCAGTATTTTAGAGCCTCATACACCAGTGTGCCTATACATCGTTTGGTGTATCTCTGCAGGGATCCATTTTAGAGATGTCTCTTTTCCATAGAATTTTAGTGCTTGTCCTCTCACTTTGGAGGACTCCCCTTGAAAAGTTTGAGAGGGTTTGCTTCCAAGCGCATTCATATGCCCGAGTTTAATGCTCATGGCACGTTGACCTGTGGAAACCATGATGATCACTCACCCTCAGTCACCTGCAGAGTTTGTCTTTGTTTCTTTCTCCCTGCAGGCACCAGACGCTGTGGGAGCGATACATGGGAACCATCCGGAGCTGCCTGTTGAAGATGTACCACGACTGAATCTGCTGGCAGAAGCCTGTGTGCCCATACTGACAAAGCATTGGACATCACCCGTGGCCAAGCACAGGCTTTTTCCACATTACTGTACAAAATGATGTGGCAATCCTTGCACGCATGTTAGGATCCAGCTCCTTTCTTCTCAACCCCGAAACATATTATTTATCGAAAACTAACTTGCCTCCCTAAATAAATTCCACATTTTCTTCATTGCAGGTTTTATTTCGGTGCGCAGTACAAAGAGCACTGAAGGAAATCTACCTGTGTACTTGTACATCTATTGAAAGAGGATATCTCTTTGACGTGACTTGTCTTTAACTATACCAGATTGTGAAGTTTCAATTTTATATATTCCAAAGTAGGAAGTACGAAGTCTATTTCCTGCAGTTTAGGAGAACCGTTGGTGCTCTTTATTTAATCTACAAAGCACTCCTGCCTAGGAGACTGGGCTGTTCAGAGTGGATGACCTATTGAACTTTGTGACCAATAGGTGCATTCTTTTATACCCCCAAAATAAAATGATTGGAAATTAAATGTATGAAAAGAGACCAGAAGAAAGCGCTAACCCTTCGCAATGGCTACATTGGAAACAGGATACTCCACTTGTTAAATCCCTGCCACAACAAAAAAAAAACATGAAGCCGAAGCATAAAACATATGGTGTCATTTGCTTTGTTCTTGGAGTAATCTCTCATATAAATCTTTCTTGTCCAGAATCCATAGTTGAACCACTGAAGAGACCAAAAGGATGGAAGTGTCACCCACATTTCTCGCTAATGTCCCTGTGTGGAAGGTCGTTTTTTGGGTGTTTGCTTAAAAATGCATAGATGGCCTCTCTTCCTGAAAGCTGTGTGGTGCCCAGAGAACTCCTTCTGGAGTCAAAATGAGGAATTTCAAAAGACCATGGGATGCGTAAAGGGTTCTGAGAAAATTATTTTAATTTGGTGAGAAAGCAAGCAGGTAACCGCGATACGAGGATCTACTGCGCTGCATATGACCTATGGCGGTTGGTAGTTGAAATTTGAACCATCTATTGGTATATGGTGCAAGAGAACTATAAAACATTGTTTCTTTTTAGATATAAGAAAAGGCTGATATTTTACTATTTTTATATATGGTTTGGCTGCCACCCTGGTGGCTTCGTGGCATTAAGGGCATGCTTTGGAATAACAGGCAGCACCACAGACTTCTTGAATAATAGGCACATTTTTATTATTATTTAGGGGAGAGGATGTGGCGTTAGGCCTGAGCTGCTGAATTTGGAACTGGGGAACCAGATTCGAGACCCAGCGTCGGCTCAACATCCTCTGATTCTCAGCACATCACTTAATATCCTGATGCCTAAAAAGATTTTAAAAACTAATCTTACCTTGTGTAATGTAACTGTTGCTCATGTAAAGCGCTCCAATGCCCTTGGGCTGAGTTTGCGCTATAAACAACTGCAAAAAAATAAATTATTTATGAAGGCCCAAAGGATGTCCAGATTGAGTCTACTTCTGAATCACAGAATCGAGATTGGTTGTTGTTTATGTTCATACATTTAAGATTTGGAGTGGCTCTGTTGCTGTTCCTAGGAGCTCCAACCTGAAAATTAGGTAAACAGTCTTAAACTGCAGAGTTTTGTGGGTTTTCACCAAGTTTTAACAGGTACTTTCGCATCGTGGTAACGTTCCTAGATTTGCACCTGTGAAAGACAGGAGTGGGAATTGCCAGGTTAGCAACATAGTTGAAATACCTACGAATTAATGGGGGTATAAGAAAACTGAAGTTTCCCCATGAGGGGGAAAAAAGTTGAATGTTGTTATGTACGTGCATTATTTTTCAATCAGTGGTACCTGGTTGTAATTCTACATGCGTAAATGTTAAGCATGTGAGTACTTGACAAGTAGGACTATAATAGTGATGCCTGATAGATGAGCTTCTTTCATCAACAGATTTTGTGTAGTGAGCCACTTCCAAAAAGGCTGAGCTCCCAAAAAAGGGTTCTTGATTTTGTGCTCCATTTGTTTCTTCATGTAATAAAAAATCAGAGTTGTATTGACTGCTTAAGTTATCCGAACACTGAGCACACAGACAACACAGCCGAGATATTCTACATCGTGGGTGCAACCAAGCTGACAACAGCACCAACTATAAAAGTAAATAAACCATCAAAGCCTTCAGCAGAACATCACACACACACCAAAGACATCTCAGAGACATTATGTAGTTTAACCTCACTGACCTTACAACAACACTCTTCATAAACAATGAAGGGTTCCATGGCAACACAAATATAACAATAAACTAAACACCCACCCAGCTCTCCACAAATAGTCTTGTGCAAAGGGATACTAATAATGCAATACTTTGTACTACCTTGGTTTCCATCTTCAAGTCGAGAAGTGCACACACCAATCCCTTTAGATGGAATGTACCTGAGCTGGTAAAAACTCCCAACTACAAATAAACTAAACATCACTAACCATTACAACAAACATACTACCAAACATACAGAAGAAAGCACCCCGCCACTGACGACCAACTCAAATAATCAGAGAGCCGACACTAGTCTGTGACGGAATCCTTAATACTGGGGCTTGAGGGTACAGAACTCCAGCAGTGCTGCAAAGGCCATGCTAATGTCACTAAACTGCTTTAGAAATCTCTACAGCATAACATCATAAATGTTGAAACTTTTTATGTTCGAGGCATGTGAGCTGTAGATCACATGCTTTGCATACTCCTGCCATCTAGTGTTGGGTCTGGATGTTTGCAAGTTGTTTTTGTCTTCAAAGAAGTCTTTCCAGTCACGAGGTACGGTGACTCCTCCTTTCGGTGATAGTGCGCATGGTCATCGACTCCATTGTTAGATTATTTTTTTCTGCCATCGGGTTCGGACGTCTATTGTTGTGCTCCGGTTCGGAATCGTTTCTCGGGTTCCCCTCAGTGCGCAATCCACTCTACCCTCGACGGTATTGTTTCGAAGGCGTTCCCACTTCTTCGCGTTTCGATTCGGTCAACGAAATATCAATTTCTGAACGGAAAGTTTTGTGGCCGGCCTTCGGGCCTAACCGCATTGACCCGGCTCTTCGTTGATGGACCGGACTCCATTTAAATTCTGCCCTCGGTGCCACGCCAAGTACCCGCATACCGACTTGCACCAGGTGTGTAACTTGTGCTTGTCTTCAGAGAACAAGACTGCAACGCGTGCAGCTCTTTTCGATCCAAGAAAACTCTCCGAGATCGTCTGGCTCGACATCGGGAGATGCAGCACCAGCCAGTGGCGGCTGGTGACATTTGAAAGTGGTGATGCATAAAATAATAGTCGTACTGTGGCGAGCGAGCAAGCCCAAAGCCGGGTCAGGGTGACCCCAAGCTTCACCTGAAAGTCACCCACGGCCCCCCGGATGCATATCAACTGTCGTTTAACGTTACATCCCTCAGAGAAAGTCTTGCGCCAGAGTCCAGGCGCCTTGCATTAACAGCCCAGACACCCTGCACGGGCTGCCCCATCCTCTGCACAGCCCTTCCCCAGACACCCTGCATTAACAGTCCAGACTCCCTGCACCGACAACCCCAGATACCATATCCTGGCGCCTCCAGACTTCTTGTGTGGGCTGTTGCATCCCCTGCAAAGGCCTTTCCCAGACACCCTGCGCTGACAACCAAATAAAATGCCCTGGCGCTTCCAGACAATGCACAAACCCGGCTGGACACCGTGCATAACCACCCCCTAGACCGTGCATGGGATCCACTGAGGACCCCCCCCCCGCAACAGTAGCTCCCCCCGCCCACCAACAATCACCTTGAATTAATTCCCAAAATACCATGTATCATATTCGCTCAGACAGAGTCAGCACCGGTACACGCTCTTACTCCCTACTTCTGTATATTTACCCACAATCAATTATAGCGCCTTGATGCGAGCCCCTACACAACAGGTCTTGTTAGTACGCATGCAATGACCAGCCAATGGTTACCTCCGCTGTAGGTGGTTCGGCTGAGGCGGTCGTAAACTTCATGTAAAATATTCCGTGGCACCGCGACGCCAGCTGTTACTTACGGAACTCGTGCTTTCCAACAGTTGAACGGACAGACGCTTTGAACTAGGGGGGGACACGTTCAAGCAATGCAATAAGTAAGAAGGCTTTTATGGGGAACATAACTGTTTGCTGTGCAGGGTTTGGAACAATTGATTCCTTAAGAACTTTAAAGAGGGATTTGTCTTTTGAACCCTATTCGGCTTCGTCACACTCAGGGTGCTGGCACAGGTGCTGCTGGCAGTTGGGCGGAGTAGGGCAAGCTTTTATAACACATGTGAACTAATGGCTCGCAGAAGCAACCCACGCCAGAGAAAACCCGCAGAGCGCTGTTGTTCTGAAGTGTCAAGTGACTCATGCCCACCAGGGAAATGTCCGATGAAATAAAATGCCAGTCTTGCCCAGATAGCATGTAAGGCGTGTGAATACTCACTAGTCTGTTCTTGATGGACCTGTGCCCCGCTAACTGCTGCTGTTTAATGCATCTGGTACCAGCCACTGTATTCTGCAGTATCTCCCTCCTAGGTGACGTGATTTCATTTCCTGTGAAGACATCACAGGGGCAAGGCCTATATATGACGTAACTTCTGGTGACATAATTGTGGTACTTTGTAATGTTGAATCTTGCAAACGCCTGCCTCAATTTGGTCACAACATTTTGGCAAGTATGACTTTTGTATCTAGAGTTGATTGTGTGTACTGTATCGTGTTCACTTTTAACAGCCTATGCCAGCCGCCACCCCCACCCTCTTCCCAACACAATAACCGGCGAGGTGACAGCTTGGACATCACGCACGACACACACGCTGCTTCTAGTAATGCTTTCAGGCCTCTCCCTCCGACCTTTCACAGCTCGTCACTTCTTAATGCTAATCTCTGCCGCTCAAATGATAGGCCTCGCGCTCCGTATACAATTTCTTATTTTGTGAATAAAGGTCAGATTAATTGTATTGGCAAACCACAGGAAGTGAAATTTCAGACAATGGAATGTGGGTTACATTATAAAATTGGCAAATGCTTAGAAATCTCACTTTGAACTAAAATGTACATTTTTATAAATTTTAAATTAAAAAGAAATAAACAGCTCAGTCTGATGCAGTCGCGGCCGGCATGACGGGCGGGTGGGGGGAGAGGGGGTGGAAATGGGGTCATGGGGGGAGGCGGGAGGGGTTTGTTTAATAAAAAAAATACATAAAATAAAACTTAACTTACCGTCCTGCGCCGCTGCCACCTCAGCTTCTGGATGGGTCCGACGTCCACCGTCCTGTCTTTTCAAATTCCTGCAGGCAGCTCTCATCGCGACGTCATCAGCCAGGAAAGGCAGCCCCCCTCCCTCCCCTCCGCCAATCACAACGCTGCAATGGCAGCGATGTGATTGGTGAGGCGCAGCGGAGCGCGCCCCACCCTGGCCATTTTCTCTATGTAGGCTGCTGCATGCAGCTGCCTACATGGAGAAAAAGGGAGAGTGGGTGGTCCTGCTCGAGGGCAGGGGGGGAGTGGCTTGCCCACTGTTGTGCATACTGACTGTTTGGTCGGCCTCAGGGCCGACCAAACAGCCAGTACGCACAACAGTGGGCAAGCCACTCCCCTGCCCTCGAGCAGGACCGCCCACCCCCAACCAGGCACTTCTGTTTCTCGCCGTGCGAGAAGGCAGAAACATAAAATGGTAGTTATTACCATTTATGTTTCTGCCTTCTCGCACTGCGAGAAAGCAGTGGGGCAACGCCCCAATGGGGGAGCCGCCACTGGCGCCAGCATATTGACGACACGACGGATATCTTCGGCGAAGACTCCGAGCAGGATGACCCAGAGCCCACAGCGGCAGAGGAAGAACAGGCCTTTGAAGTATCGGACTCTGATTCAGAGTTGGGGATAGACCTAGACGTCGACGATGTGCCGCAGGGACAGGGTGACGTGAGTACAGAAGACTCCTTGCCCCGTCCACCCATCCCTCACAAATCTAAGGCTTCGGCACCACCTCCGCCTTCTGGCCAAGGTCGGCACTGAGATGATGTTTGTGACACTCCGCCTCACGGCTCGGCACCGAAACATACTGTCCAGCCTTTTGGCTCTGGGCCGAGTCGGCCCAAAGCCACTTCGGAGCCGAAACCTTCCGGTTCCAAGCACAAAGTCGTTTCGGAGCCAAAACCTTCGACACCGAAAACCAGCAAACAACCTTCGGAGCCGAAATCGTCCGCGCCGAAAGGTCACTCCATCTCGGCTCCGAAATCTTCGGTACTGGAAACCAAAGAAGTCCCGTTGTTACCTTTCGATCCGAAAATAGACATCGTTCTGTCCAAACCGGATCCAAAGAAAAAAAAACTCTATAATAATCTTGACACAGGACATATTCACGCCAAGACACCATCCAAGCACAAGCTTCCTGATGATGACAGTCATTCTAAAATCCCTTTGAAACAAAAATTTTGGTACTAGCCCTTTTCATCCACTACCATCACCTCCTCCTCCTCCCTCCTCCCCAATTTTACATCCTTTACATATTGCACCTCATCGCTCTCCATTATCTCCCCATGGAGGAGACGATACTGATGAGGGCGACACACATGTACCAGGGGATATATGGACAGATTATACAATTGATCCTCCAATGGATAATGATCCTGATCTTTACCCTGCCAAGCCATCGCCACCTGATGACAATTTCTCCTATCAAGAACTCATTGCCAGGGCTGCACAATACCATGGGGTGGAGCTCCACAAAGAATCCTTAGAGGAGGACTTTCTATTTGAGACTTTAGGATACACACACAGGTCGAGCCACACACTCCCTATGCTCAAATGTATGAGGAGGCACGCAGACAATTTTTTTAAAGACCCTGTACGTGCACGAGTCCTCACTCCTAGAGTCGACAAGAAATATAAACCTTCCCCAACAGATCCAGTGTTTATTAAAGGCCAGTTGCTACTTGACTCTTTAGTAGTATCTAATGCTCGTAAGCGAGCTAATTCTCAAACTTCGGGGGATGCTCCTCCCCCTGATAAAGAGTCAAAACTCATCGATGCTTCTGGCAAACGTATAGCTGCACAAGCGGCCAATCACTGGTGCATTGCTAACACGCAGGGCCTTCTAGCCAGATACGATAGGGCGCACTGGGACGAAATGGAGCAATTACTACAATTTCTCCCAGAGGAGCATAAAGCCAAAGCTCAAGATTTAGTCCAGGAAGGTAAATTAATTTCCAACTCTTCCATAAGGTGTGCTCTAGATGCTGCTGACACCGCAGCTAGGGAAATAATTACTAGCGTTTCACTCAGGAGGCATGCCTGGTTACGGATTTCTGGGTTTAAACCTGAAGTCCAACAATTCATTTTATATACTTTTGATAAACAACATCTTTTTGGCCCAGAAGTTGGTCAAGCGCTACAAAAAATGAAAAAGGACAATGAAGTCGCCAAGTCTGTAGGAGCACTTCAGTCTCCTTCAAACAGAGGTTCCTTTCGACTCTCCTGTTACCGGGAAAGGTCCAAGTCAACAACCTCAGATCAAAACATTTCTTCTTACAAGGGTAACAACCAATCCTCTTCTCCAAGAGGATTTTCAGAGGAGGTTATAGGGGAAACAGTTCCAAAGGTAGGGTTAAAAATACCACACCCCGTAACTCCCCTTCCCCTAATAAGCAGTGACTTCCCCCCGCTTCTTCCACACCTGTTGGGGGAAGACTTCAACACTTTCTCCCCATTTGGGAATCTATAACAACTGACAAATGGGTGCTTGGAATTATCCAGCATGGTTATTGCCTGGAGCTTACTACCACTCCTCCAAATATTCCATCTTGTTTTCACAAACTGTCACCAGAACATCTACTAGTGCTTGAGGAAGAGGTGCTATCTCTCTTACTGAAAGGAGCTATAGAACCAGTTCCACTTCAGTACCAAGGGTCAGGAGTCTATTCTCTCTACTTTCTGATCCCCAAAAAGGACGGCTCACTAAGACCTATTCTAGATCTGAGAGAGTTGAACCAATACATACTGTCAGACCACTTTCACATGGTGACCCTTCAACAGCAAGCCAATTTTATGTCTACTCTAGACTTAAAAGACGCATATTGTCACATTCCAGTTCATCCAGCTCATCGTAAATACCTCAGATTTGTGATAGCAGGCAGGCATTACCAGTTCAAAGTACTTCCGTTTGGAGTCACCACTGCTCCCAGAGTTTTTACCAAATGTCTAGCAGTAGTAGCCGCTCCTCTCCGAAGACACTGTATTCATGTCTTCCCCTACCTAGACAACTGGCTCATCAAAGCCAGCACTTACCAAACCTGTCTGCAACACACTCAGACAACAATACAGTTACTTCATCAATTGGGCTTTACCATCAATGCACAAAAGTCTTACCTGTGTTCCGTACAGATGCAGTCTTATCTAGGCGCTATCAACACTCTAAAAGCTCTAGCCTCTCCCAGTGCAGCCAGAATTCACAAGATTCAGTCCTTGGTACTACAGTTTCAGCCCAATCAAACATTAGCAGCCAGAGGTTTCATGCAACTGCTGGGAATGATGGCATCTTGCATCGCAATTGTGCCTCATGCATCCTCTACAAGAATGTCCAACAAGTCAGTGGAATCAATCACAGGGTCAATTAACCGATCTAGTGTTGGTAAGCGGCTGCACCCATTGCTCTCTGGAGTGTGGAAACCCACAAAACTTATCAAAAGAGCGGCCCTTCATAGACCCTATTCCACAGACTGTGCTAATAGACGCATCTCTCACCAGTTGGGGTGCCCATCTCCAACATTACACAATCCAGGGTCTGTGGAACGACAATCACAAAAGTCTCCACATCATCTACCTAGAACTTCTGGCAGTGTTCTTAGCACTCAAGGCCTTTCAGACTCACCTTATAGGCAAAACTGTCCTAGTCCGCACAGACAACATGGCAGCAATGTACTATGTACAAAAACAAGGAGGGACACACTCTCTCTCCAACTGTCACGCCTCTCACAGAACATTTGGAACTGGGTAATTCATCACAACATCTATCTCCTAGCAGAACACCTTGCAGGAGTAAACAACCAGATTGCCGAACTCCTCAGCAGACAGAGGCAGCAAGTTCACGAGTGGGAACTTCAACCCCAAGTTCTTCTTCCTTACTTCCAACACTGGGGATTTCCACAAATAGATCTGTTCGCCACAGTAGACCACGCAAAATGCCCAAACTTCGCATCCAGGTTCCCACACCCTCTATCCAAGGGCAATGCCCGATGGATGAGTTGGTCAAGGTTATTTGCCTACGCTTTTCCGCCTTTCCCACTACTTTCGTTGCTAGTTCGGAAGCTCAGACAAAAATCCCTTCCACTGATCGTAGTAGCCCCCACATGGGCTTGTCAACCTTGGTACACCACCCTGTTAGAACTGTCAGTGGTTCCACATCAAAAACTACATCTCACCTCCAGTCTCCTCACTCAGAGCCATGGAGAAATCATACATCCAAATCCCAAGGAGCTCAACTTAGCGATCTGGCTCCTGAAGTCATAGAGTTTGGTTATTTAAATCTACCACCACAATGTATGACTATTCTAAAAGAAGCAAGAAAGCCTACTACCAGAGCGTGCTAGGCAGCAAAATGGAAAAGATTTATCTATTGTAATAACAAAATTAATTCTCTAGATGCCTCTATACAAAATATTGTCTGTTACCTTTTGCATTTACAGCAAACAGGGTTAGCTTACACTTCTATCCGTTTACATCTTGCAGCAGTGGCTGCCTATTTGCAAAACAGACATTTATCTCTTTTCAAAATTCTGGTATCAAAGCTTTCATGGAAGGTTTGAAAAGGGTAATACCACCAAGAGTTCCTCCTGCACCAGTGTGTAATCTTAATATTTTCCTTACAAGACTTATGGGTCCACCCTTTGAACCCTTACATAAATGTCCTCTACAGTTTCTCTCATGGAAAGTTGTTCTCCTCATTGCTATCACTTCATTGAGAAGAGTTGGTGAGCTACAGGCTTTAACCCTGGAAGAACCTTTCTTTCAACTCCATAAAGACAGAGTTGTTCTTCGCACCAATCCAAAATTCCTTCCCAAAGTGGTTTCTGCTTTTCATATTAACCAATCAGTTGAGTTACCTGTGTTTTTTCCTCAATCTGATTTAGTGGCAGAAAGGGCTCTCCACACGTTAGACGTTAGAAGGGCTTTACTATATTATATGGAAAAGGACCAAAGATTTTCACAAAACCAAACAACTATTTGTTGCATTTGCGCCCCTCACAAGAGCAACCCCATCTCTAAATCGGGCATTTCAAGATGGATTGTTAAATGCATTCAAATATGCTATGCTAAAGCCAAAAGAACTTTATCCATATCCCCTAGAGTGCATTCGACATGCAAACTAGGGGCTACTTTGGCCTTTTTAGGCAACATTCCTCTAGCTGACATATGTAAGCAGCTACATGATCTACACCACACACATTTACTAAACACTACTGTGTAGATGTGTTAGCAAGGCAACAAGCCAATGTAGGCCAGGCAGTACTTAAAACACTGTTTCAGACAACTACAACAACTACAGGTTAGCCACCGCTTTGGAAGTGTACTGCTGTATAGTCTATGCAAAGCATGTGATCTACAGCTCACATGCCTCGAACGGATAATGTTACTTACCCAGTGAGCATCTGTTCTTGGCAGGTAGAGCTGTAGATTCACATGCGCCCACCTGCCTACCCGGGTACCTATAGTTGTTGCAGTTTCTTACTTTACATACATACGCATGGGCAGCTCTATTCTACACTTACTAACTCCATTCTCACCCTCTGCTGGAAAACAATCTAACAATGGAGTCGATGACCATGCGCACTATCACCGAAAGGAGGAGTCGCCGTACCTCGTGACTGGAAAGACTTCTTCGAAGACAAAAACAACTTGCAAACTTCCGGACCCAACACTAGATGGCAGGAGTATGCAAAGCATGTGAATCTGCAGCTCTACATGCCAAGAACAGATGCTTACTGGGTAAGTAACACTATCCTTTTTTGCATTAAAAACACGTTTTCCTTCAAATGGAATGCTTTTCCTATGCAAGTATCCAGGATTGATATTACATTATTCAGAGGTTTTTTTTTTTAGATAATTTCAGAAAGTTGATCTGGGGCCCTATTAAACCTAAAAGAGTGATAAAAAGTTGAAGTCCTGCGTGGCTTATGGGAGCAGAACGAGCTTTCATCAGTTGTACAAACAGGCCTAGATGAAAATCCGCTGTTCTTCGTTGTTATTTATTTTATTTATTTAATGAGTTTTATATAGCGCTGGCTAGACCCGTAGGTATCAGAGCGCTTTACATTAGGTTACACAATGTTACAGAAAATGATAACGATTACACATTACATCAAAAATAAGCAACACATTGAGAGAGGAAAGAAAGGTGAGACAAATGGAGCGGAGGGGGGGAAGGGGGAAGTGTGAAGGGGGAGGATGAGGGAAAAGACGGCCGGAGAGACGAAAGGAAGTCTGCCCAAAGACCGACTGGGTAGGTGACGTCTGAGGAGGGAATCCACAGCCCGTCTCCCCTATAGCTAAACAAGGTAGCTCCATCGGGCATTAGTCAAAATAGCTAGGTCTCAACTGTCGAGGGAAAGTTCACAGAAGAAAGTCCAGTGGATAAACAGGGTGGGAACTATGAGCAAGGACGGGTGGGGGCAAAGGTCAATAGCTGGAAAGAGGAGAAGAGTAGAGCGGAGAGGGTTAGGGGTAGGGTGAAGGGGGAGGAGGGAGATCAGGTCAGGAGAGACGCAGGAGAGTTTGCCCAAAGACCGGCTGGGTAGGTGATGGTCAAGGAGGGAATCCATAGCCCATCTCCCCTTTAGCTCGCGAGGTAGCTCCACCGGGCATCAGTCAAAATGGTTAGGTCTCCGCTGTCGAGGGAAAGTTCTCAGAGTAAAAGTCCTGGTGGGTGAGCAGGAACAGGGTCGGGTGAGGGCTGATCAAGATCAGGTTGATGACAAATGATTTTAGTGGGGGCGAGTGATACAAATGCATTGATACAAGGGACACACAGATGTGGACAAGTAATCTGTGAAATAGAAGCCACTGACAATGGTGTGCAAGTACAAGATAAGAATGGAATCTCAAGATACATGCAATGGTAGATGTGCAACACGGGACAATACAGATAGTGGTGTCTACTACACAGAGCATAGATCATTAAGACATATAGCAAGACGCTGAGGATACAGAGGGGCAAGGAGCTGAGACAGATGGCATAGCCTCATTCTACATACTATTGGAACAGCAGAGGCATTCAGTTGGACATTGGTGCCACACAAGTAGTCAGCAGAAAGCTACGAGCACACACTACAGAAGACTCTAATATCACCAGCATATGGTGATATATGCTATATTTCTAGGCACTTTAGAACTAGTCAGATGAGTGTTCTAGAGGAAGACTATTGAGAGTTTGTAGGCTTTTCCACAAATCGGGGTATTGAAGAATGCAGACATTTGATGCTAGTACTGAAGGAGAGTATTCTACCACACCTTAAACCACAAACAAGAATGACGTCTTGCAAGATCACCAAGCACATGCGCTTTAGTATGCAATTTCTCTATACCATCATAGTGCCAAGAGTTAAAAAGATTGTCATTCCACCTCGACAGTACACCTTGTCACCATATGTTTGGCTTCCTCAGCTCTGTATTTTCTGCGCTACTGCCATCAGCCAACCAACAATATCTTCCATACAGATCCTTTCCATCCTGGTACATGGGCTTTCACCACTCTAGACTGTCGTCCTAGTTACAGTCCACTCCCCATCTTCTGGGTCAAGGAGGCCTCCTCTACAGTCATGGTCCTGGGTATAAGGGTTTCTTACCTTTCAAAATTACCAATCCTAGGTCAATGAGGACCTTTCTAAACTCAAAGTCCTGTAACCCCAGCCCAGTACACTATGCATTTTGGGTCACCAAGGGTTTTGCAGCACTACATTTCAAGTATGTGCCAGCAATGTTCAGGCAGCTCTTTAAAATAGCCTAGTACAGAGGGTCTTTACATCTAAACACTCCTTAGTCTGGTGCACAGGAATAGTCCGCTCTCAACTCCGCCTGCCCTATGCCACTAAGGTCCAATCACCTTCCTACACCTCATCTTATGCCTGCAAATGCTCTTCACTCGTTGTTCCTCCACCACTGTCCTGCACTTGGGAAATGTGCATTGGGCTGACTGGAGATCACACAGGAGGACTTTGTACAGGTAGGAAAGATATCTACTGCCTGAAAACCGCCAGGATTTTCCGTACCTTCTCGCTATTTAGTCTTTTCTGGTGAAAATAAAGCATACCAAGGGCCCATTTTACACATGCAATGACCCATTTACCATTGTGTTTTTTTTTTGGTGCAAACCCAACATCCTGAATTTATTCCCTATCCGTTTGTTTGCTATATGGGTCTAAATTCTCGTTTGCACCTTTCTTCTGAATTAGAAAGTACCTGGTGCAGATTATTTAGCACTTTTGGGAGGAAGGAGGTTGTTCTGTGGCCTCTTTTCAGCAGGATAGTGTTGATTTATGCACAGAAAAGATCCAGCTTGAATTGGGTGCCTTTTGATAAGGAATTGCCGGAAACCAAGATTCCGGGGGCTGGTGCGATAAAATTGCCAGGGCTCATTTGTGTTCGCAATCTGGCCCTGTGCACAGTAGATGTAATCCGGGGCCCAGGGGGGTGATGAACCAGAGCTTAATGAGAGGAGCCTGTGCAGGTCAGGAGGAACCAGTGCTAGGGTGGAGCAATCAAGAGAATAAAAGGAGAGGGGTGCGCCCTACTGAAAAATCCCACCATTGCAACCAAAACGAAAGGAACTAGCCAACCCACTAAAACATGAGAAAATGGAGTTCATTTGGAACCATGAGGAAAAAGAGGAAAGTGAAATCTGCAGAGCAAACTCGCAGTGCAGGTAGCGAGTCTGCAGGGACGAGTGTTCGCCAATCTGGGACAAGAAAACACGTGGCAATAAGATGCTCTCTGCCGGCCCTGCCTGGTTTAATTTCTTGTTAAAGCACCGAAGCGTCTCTTATGCTCAACCAGCATTAGCACGTGCGTGCGTTTCCTGGAAGGCGGGCAGTGAGGCCGAGGATGGACCAATGACTGCCTGCCGGGCCTGACACGCCCTAAACTCACAGCTGCACTTATGAAAACTTGTAATTTCTCAGGTGAGTTATGTTTTTCAGTGGCAGTAACACCTTTGCACTGTAGTAATACATGTGTGAATCTGCGTTCATTGTGACACGTCCTAAATAACTTAATTGTCCACACTTATTTTCACTGGCATGACATAAATATAGATACATATATAAATAAAATAGTGTGCTCCGTGTTCCTGCATTGGGCAGGGCTAATCGAGTTTTTATGACTTCAGTAATGATCTTATAATGGAATGTGTTTTTAATTCTTGCCCGTGTTTCATTAGAAATAGTTAGCCCTGTCGCTTAGTATCGGTCTGCTGTAAGGTTAGCAGGGAACAAAACATGGCGCCGTCTCCGGTGTGTATGTATGCATGGATGTACTTTGTATGACGTGCACCTACATACAAAGCAAGGGAGCGCTTTGCGATAGTGGGGGATTGGTGGGGAGCTAGGGTGCTTTAGTGTATGCTACGGGATCTTTGTGGCGGGGGACAGTTATAAGATAGTGGGTGGTACACTCCTGAAGTTGCATGTTAATGTAGTGTTGCTACAATTGCGAGGTCGTGACCTCTTTTTTGACGCAAAGCATGGACGGAGCGTGTCTTACCAGTATCTCATTCCACACCAGGGCTTTAAGCAGGGTCGGACTAGCCGTAGTGGGCATTGGGCGTTTTCCCAGTGGGCCGAAAGGGTGGGGGCAGGTTTTATTACTGGGGGCCGGTTTTGCAGCAGTGCTGCAATATCATCGCCCTGTAACAAAAGCGTCAGCAGTGGTGCTAAAGCAGCCGGTAGCAGTGCTGAGGCAGCAGCACTGCTTCTCACTAGCACCCCCTGTAACTGATCCCCTAGAAACAAAGTAGATGGGATGGCAGGACTTTATCCTTCTGTGCTAATAAACTCTGTAATTCTTTTCCTCTAACTCTACGCTCCCAATGCAATTTGGCGCAGTTTAGGAAGCAGCTAAAAACCTGGCTTTTTGCTGAATCACCTAGCCAAGCTTATTGCCCTGCACTCGTTCTACTGTTTTCTAGCTCTAAAATGCAGCTTTATTGACACTTTAGAGAGATTTCACCCAGTGTACTAAGCCTGGTAAACGGCAGTAGGCACAGTGAAGGAGATCATATACAACAGTTACAGCAAGTAGGAAATGCATACAAAGTGCAGTTTGTGAATCCGGCCCAATATCTTTAGGGTTACCATGGGGTTGTGTGTCAACATTAATATCTTCAGTCAAGACCTTGCTGCCATCTTTGTCAGAAGAAGTAATTGACACTGGAGTGAGTTTGTTTTTACCGCTTTTGACAGACCTCAAACTGCATCCAAGGCATTATATATGTTCATTTCCTCATTTCTGTTACCTAATTGGGAAGGAATTTCTAACTTTCTATAAGTGTTCATTTATTATTCAATAGATGTTTGTGTTAGGTGCAAGTCTCGGCCTGTGGACTGAACACAATAGATGTAGTTGTGAAGCAGAGGAATGACACTTTACTGTAAAAGGTAGCACGAGAAACAATTTCTATCTAGGAAATATAATCGCCCCCAACTTCAGGCTTCCCTACATATCTGGCTGAGCAAGAGGTTCTTATGTTAGCCGGCATAACTTTCAAATGGTTAGGCATGCCCTTAGTGAAGCACATTGGTCTTGTTGTAAAATTAAGTGGGTACTGTAGTGACAAGAATGTTGGGGTGGTGATCATTGCTGATAAAAACAAAAAGTCAAGCGAGGAATGCTTCAATTAATCTTGGCCACTGAAAACTGCCCTGGGCCACATTTCAGTCCATTGATTTTTGCTCACTGCGCTAATACATAGAGGGACCACCCTCAGGCCCACAGTCTTAGTGTTCCTTCTTTAGGAACAGTCCATCCGTAACAGGCAGGGTACATCCACTCTAAAAGAGACCAAAATCAACCTAAAATCAGTTTCCAAAAACAAGGCCCTTTTTAGGTCGAGCCTGGGCAGCGCATATGCTGCTCTGCGAGGTATCCTGTATTCAGGTAGGGACTTGAAGCTCCGCCCATGTCCCGCCCGTTTTTTCAATTGGTTTCTGTTACTGTCCTTTCTAAATCGTTGCTTTTCATTCATTAATAGGCTTAGTTGTCCCTCCTTGGTACTGCCTTCTCTGCATTTGTAACCTCCCATGAGAAGTTTACTTTTTACTTGTGTTGTTACATGGTCTGCTTTATCTAGGCTTTGAGCACTATTTTCTTCAATGATTTGCCCCTATTCCACCTACTACGTGCTTTCCTACAAGCAGCACGCCGCCCGCTTTTATTTTAATTACTAATGGTGGTCCGCTTTAACTATAGCGGCCGTGTTTCTTTATTTATTTACTTCAGCAGCGCCGTCCGCTTTAAGTATAGCGGCCGTGCTTATTTATTTATTTAATTTGGCAGCGCGGTCCACTTTAACTTTAGCGGCCGTGCTACAAAACATTTTTTTTTCTTCAGTGAAAGCCCCCATACCATGCTTTCACTTACATAGTGGCCGCTCCTCTTTCTTTAGACGCTGCTGCCATATTCAGGTTACAGCGAGCTGCGTCTAAAGAAAGGGGGGTGCGCACCATTAAAGTGAAAGCATGGCATGGGGCGCTTTTACCAACAAAAAAAAAACATGTGTTTGTGAACAAATGTTTTTTTAGGTAAAAGCGTCCCATGACGTGCTTTCACTTTAATGGTGGCCATGTCCCTTTCTTTATATGCGGCTTGCTGTAACCTGAATACGGCGAGCAGCGTCGAAAGAAAGGGGCGCGGCCAATATGAAAGTGGTCTTGCATTTGCGAGAGTTTGAGCTATTGGCATTAGAAATGACAATGCCTTTTATATATGTGTTGGTTTTGAAAACACATAAATAAAAGGTATTGTCATTTACAATGCCAATAGCTTAAACTCTCACAAATGTGAGACCTATTGCATTGCAAATGCTTGTTGTATGTGTTGTGCAGCTCACTCCCAGACCGCGTAACTCCTGCAGTTATAGAGCGTTTGCCACAATAATTTAGCTGTGCTGGATCCTTGGAGATGCAACAAATAACCAACAAAGTAAAATGTCTCCTGTTCCCTGGCATCTAGAAAAGATGTCAAACATTCTAGGGATTGCTGTTCTTCTGCATGTCGTCACACTCTTAAACACCCTGGTCCTCATTTACTATATTTTGACGTACTGTAGCGCAGCAAGCCTTCCTGCTGCGGTGCAGTGCGTCAAAATAAAAGGGCAGGAATGCGCTGTATCTACAAGATACGGAGCATTCCTGTCCTTCTCCCCTACACTGGTGCACAAACAGCAGCCCTCCGCCAACGCAAGGAACCCTTGCGCCATGGTGCAAGGGTGTCTGTGCTGCAGGGATGATTGTTGTTGTGCAGGAAGGGACACCTTCCTGCACAAAAACAATCATTAATGTCGTTTTGCTCCTTCTAAGTGAGCTGCACAATGCAGCACACATAGAAAGAGTAAAAAACAAGGAGAAATAAAAGTATTTCTCCTCGTTGTGCTTATCCCACGTCCCCCTCCCCCCGGGCGAGGCGCAGGATTCTGACGCATTCCCAGGTTTACAACACTTTGTAAATATGGGAATATGTCAGGTTCCATGGATGTTGCGTGGGAACACCCACAGCAACACCCATGGAGGGCCCCTTTCACACAGAGTAATGCGTGAAAGGGGTCCATATTTACAAGGCCACGAAAAATACACAGGGTGACTTTACGTGGCCATGTAAATATGGGCAGGCACACTGCGCTGCTGGTGCGGCAAAAAAAGTGACTCACTGGCGGCGCAACGGGCTTGTAAATGAGGCCCCCTCTGTGCTGTCCATGTAAAAGCTTTCTACTAATGTCACATTGTGTCAGGAGATGCCACACATGAAGACCCGCTTGAACCTGGGCCAAGTCATGACCTGCACATAAGCGAGGAACACTCAACCACTTTCACTGGCCTGATACAATACAGGAAACATCCATCAATCACCACAGATGTCCCAGACAACCTCCCCTGATCTGGTCTGATTGCCAGACTATGGACTGACATCTTTGGGCCCCAAATTACTTCCAAAAGCATAACCGGTAAGCAAACATTAACAAGACATGGAAGGGCATTTATCTGAAGAGAGGAGCACAGAAAGATGGAAAAAGATGGGAAGATTTAATGATTATTGATCGGCTTGTTAGCTTATAGGTCGTTTATAACCTCTATGCACACGCTTCTAAGACTAGTAATTAGGGGATTAGCATAATCTGTTCTGCCCCACGCCACAAAATCATAGACACCTTGTAATATAACTGACTATGAACTACTACAAGGTCAGCCAGCTTACTTTGAATCACAATAAAGCGATCTACCCAACTCTGAATAACCACTGCTATATGTACACTGCTTCCAGCATATTACAATGACTAATTTGCCCCCATATTACATTGATCGGTTCTTTGAATTTATCTGTGAAGATAACAAAGTTGCTTTACTAAACGTTCTTTAAAGTCTAGCTGCCCATATGGGATTAAATGAAGAACGAGTCATAAATAGGCATTTTTTAGATAAATTATGCAAAGTTCCAACAGCTATAGATACTGGTCTACAAATAACTTGGTCTTTTATTGTTGTATTAGTCACTGAAATTTTTCTCTTGTTTGTTAGATCCAGCGCCTCAAAGCATTCCCATATTATTTCACCATGTGGTAGTAGTCTCCATCCGAGCTATATGAGTGCTGTTGGGGGCACACACAGGCCTACAAACGTGAGTTCATTCTATGGGATCCTAGACATTTGCCACAACCCTCTAGCCTGCCTTCTAATGACCAACAAGTCATTAAGCATAAGTAGGCTGTCCGGTTTTAGGTTTAAACCTATAATAACTGATAAAACCCCACTGAAAGAGAAATAGCCCTCACCAGTGAAAACATATAAACACTGAAAAAACACCTGCACAATCACAAACTAAATGCCATTCAAAGAAAGGAAAAAGAGAGTGAAAGAGTCATTTTTTTCTTCCTGAAGGGGCCAATACAATGTAACTTTGTTATACAAGCTAGCAGTAAGAAAGTCTGGGCTAACATTATTCTGCTTGAGTTTTGTTGATTAGGGATGCCACTAAAATATTGTTTCTTCTTCCTTTTGTTTTTTCTCAGTTTTGTGGTCTTCTGTCTAAAGATGCAGGGTTTAGAAGCATGTTTTAGGTCTTGTTTGATTATTTTATAAACTGTAGAGAATCAGGAAATATCAAAATCATATTTGATATTTTGGCTGCGTTTGATTCTTTCACTGATAGGTAAAATGGCTGGTTTCATAAGAATCTTTCCTAATATGTGTCATACATTTACCCACAGAGAATGGGTAAAAACCCTTAATACATCAGCCCCAGTTTATAGTGAGTCAGTATTGATAGTAGGCGAATTGCCAACACCTCAGGCTTTAAACATTCAATGCAAGGTATAGTGACAAGTATATGTGAAAAGAGCGCTATCACCAAGCATCTGGGATAGTGGTTAAAACAGGACACCAGATGTTTGGAAAACACAGAACGCTGTGTCACTTGGAATGCTCTGTAAAAAAGGTTCTTTCCAAGCTCAACAAAGATTGGAGTGATATTGTTTGTATTTGCAGTGATTCAGCTAAGTATATGAAAATGTTGTGTGATGACCTGTCAAAATTGATACCTGAGCTGAAGTGAAGGTCCTTCAGTGGATGAAGGATAACCACCTTAGGTGCAACACTAGCAAGACCGAGATTCTACCTATAGGGAAAGAAGTCTCATTCATACCAAGTGATTGGTGGCCAGAGGGTACTTCACCCCCGCCGGAGACGGTGAAAGTAGCAAGAAATCTGGGAGTGCAGTTTGATTCCGCCCTCACTTTCCAACCACACGCAGTGAAGGTAGCAGGGACCTGCTTCAACATTATAAGATCCCTGAGAATTTTTTTTGACTTACTCCCTCTCGCAGCAAGGAAATCAGTAGCAGTCGCTTTAATTCTTTCGCGACTTGACTACTGCAACAGCCTCTTGGCAGGAGCCAGCAAAAAAACAGTAAAAAGACTCCAAGTGGTCCAACACGCAGCAGCACGGCTTGTTTTAAGACTTCCTCGAAGGTCTTCCGCATCTGCAGCCCTCAAAACCCTTCACTGGCTTCCATTACATAAGAGAATTCTGTTTAAAATTCTTCTAATCACCTTCAAAGCGTCACTTAAGATAGGACCAAAATATCTTTCATCAAGATTCACCCCCTATATTACAAACAGAACTCTCAGGTCTTCATCTGCTAACCTGCTCAAACCTCCCAACTTCCGATGCAAATCTAAAGGAGGCAAAACAATAGCAGTATTAGGTTCCAGAGCTTGGAACCTACTTCCTTTGCAACTGAGATTGTTAAAAACCGAAACCCAATATAGAAAGGCTGTAAAAACCTGGATCTTTGGAGCAACAGACAAACTTTGCCTCTCTCTCATTTAAGATCTTTTGAGTGTTATCTCACCTCAGTATCAGCGCCAGGATGCTCCCTTCGGAGTGACAGTCAGCGCTTTACAAATACCACATTTCATTTCATTTCAGATCCTTGCCACTTGTTAGATGGTATGCTGAAAGCATCTTTACAATCTTCAGCGTTAATAAGGAATGCTATTGACTTTTTAGTCCATTCTGGTGCATTGTTTTCTTATGCACAGGAACTAAAACGTAAATATGTATCATTTCGTGCTTTGTGTGGCATCAAAGAAAGAGTCATCCCAACTGTGTCCCTTAGCTGATGGTTCTCAGTCCAAGGGGCTATGAATGCTCTATTATCCATGTGGCAACCGTTTACAGAATTTTTGCTGAGTGATGCTGCCAATGGCAAGAAATGTGAGGATCTTTGGTCACATATTGATAGGGATGTAAAAAAAAAAGTACACTCTACTGCATTCTTAGATTTTTGCAGGAAAACATAACTGCTGTAGTGGACATAATAAAACAAAACTAGAGTCTGAAAACACCCTTGTCTGCCAAGTGTTCAGCATAATTAGTGTAGATGTGAAATATCTCCTTGAGAGTAGGCTGGGCGACACCTTTAGTGACTTTGGCACTGCAACATGTTCCATGTTAGAGTGCCTGCCACTTGGTAAGCAAAGAAATGGTGAAGAGCAATTCAGGAACTTTTATTTTACAATGTATGAGAAATGGCTTGCAATGATGCATAGAAATGTCCCTCCACCACCAATGGCATTTGAAGTCAATGAAACCTCACTGTGGTACTCTGTTCTAGATCCCTTCCGTAAAGGGAATTTCCTCCTTAGTTTCAAAAGTGCTGCTTCATTTTTGACCGCTTCAATAACTCTGAGGGCATAAGAACCCAGATCAGCGCAAATGTTGCAGAACCTGCCCTGAGAATCGCAATCTTCAAGGGAACCAGTATTGGCATGGAAAGCTATGTCAGTGGCCGGAGTTAACAAATTGTGTACTGGCTGTTTTGGGGTTGCCCATCTCAAGTGCCAATGTTGAGAGGGCCTTTTCACAGAAGTTTACATGGGAAGGAAAGAGCGAGCGCACATGACCAAAGACTCACTGAAGAAGTATTGTATGGTGTACTACAATAAGTTTAATTTGCAAAAATCTATTTGGACCTCATATACACTATACTTACACTGTCTATATGCCATGCGCTATCAGTGCAGAAAGCAAGAAATAATAAAAGCAAAATGTTCCATAAACACCGGAAAAACACTTTCTGTAGTTTTTAATGGCGCAAAATGTGTAACCACTGATGACCACTGTTTTTTTAAGGTATTGAAATCACTTGAAAACACTGAAAAAACCCCACCAGAATTTACCAAAAATAGAAACTGAAAACAGGAAAGCCTAAGCATAAGCCACCAGGTAGCCAACCCTTGGCTTCCAAAAGGAAACATACTTCTTTAGATGAAGAGCTGCCCCGCGGAGGTGTGCTACTGGGAGCACAGCTTCCACTTCCAGAAGCATCTCAGAGTGTTGTCTCCAAGCGCAGAAAAAACAGTTCAGTAAGTTTGAATAGCGACCCAAATGCGCACGATCAGCCCACTGCTAGCAGGCAGTTAATGGTCCAACCAGTGACGTAGCGTGGGCGGGGCCATAGGGGCGGTTGCCCTGGGTACAAAATTTTCCAAAGAAAAAACATTCATAAAAGTCTCCATACTGGACTGGTGGAAGGGAATCAGGAACGGTCCACGTGTTAGGGGACGCAATACTTGCCTTGCACCAGGCGCTGGCAACCCATGCTACTCCGCTGGGTACAACCACTTGTAAAGATCGAAACAAAGGGGAGCAAGTTTATGTCAGCAGTGGAGCTGACATCTTCCATTACAAACAACCCATGCTGACGCAGCTGACAGTTGGAGACATGAGCACAGTTGTAGAGTCAACTGGTGCTGACATTGCTGCCTTGAACACCAAGGGAAAAACTGCAGCTGAGTACTCTACATCCTCTCATATAATTGTCTTGGCCTTAAGGGAACATCTGCACAAGATGAGCTAGTAACACACTTGCAAAGACATTGGAATTGTGCGCTTAAACTCTTAATGAGGGCCAAAGAGATTTTTTTTTCCCGGAGTTTTATATAGCGCGAACTTTACCCGAAGGTATCAGAGCGCTTTACATGAGGCCCAGTTGCATTACAGATGGACACATTCATTTTGTTAGGCACAGGAGATTAAGTGATATGAGCGTCCCTGCAGAGACTCGAACCCGGTTCCCCAGTTTCGCGGTCGACCTCTCTAGCCGTCAGGCTACATCCTCTCCCCCCTGGTATTCAAGGCAGAAGATGCTGGGGTCTGATAGGAGGGGGTTGGACTATCCACAGTGTCATGATGTCGTTATTTTCAAAATAATGGGCCTTCAGCTACGCCTTAGTAATCCGAGTAGAAAACATTTCAAGGAAAATGTGATCGCTTGGAGTTCATTCTCATATTATCGATTATTGTTAGGTCTTGCAAGTCAATTCTTTTATTCCACATTTTAAATGGAGGCACCAGTTGTCCCTGACCCAAGTGTGCGCTGCTTAGCGTTTCTTTGCGTCCATCTTTATGAGCGAGAGGTGCTTGCTCTCTGCTATTTTTGGCCTGCCCAGGGGCTTTTCAGGTCTAAGCTTGTCTGGTTCAGTGGTCGAAGTGGGCGGGATCGGTAGGGCACGGCGTGCCCCTACTTCTTTAATTTTATGCAATCCGTTCCCCTACTTTTTAATTTAGGACGGCAGAAATAGCCAAGTCCTATAGGCTCGGCGTTCGTGTCCATTCCGGGACAGGGGGGAGGGCATAGAAGGAAATGGGCTCTGTCTTTTCCTGTTGCCCAGAGACGACGAGGACAGTCAGTGTTCACTTCTCCTCCTCTGCCACTGCCCCCCCTGTTTTTCTTTCTCTTCTTCCCTCTCTTTCTGTCTGTCTCGCTCCTCCTCACTTACTGAAACCTGTGACTTCAAGAAACGGCTTCTACCCTCTCTTTTCCTTTATTTGTTCCCCTGTGAAATGGATCCAAAAACACTTATGCTGGAAATGTCGTCTTTTTCTGACAATTGTGCTATTCCCAAAGTGCATCCTCTGGGACGGAGAGAAAAAAAAGTTCAAAAGATGAAAAATAACTAGCTAACTAAATAAAGCTAGACAGAGTGGTCGCAAAGTGGCCACATTGGTTTTATTGACAACCACACACATTAGTGCCACTTTACAGAGTTTGCCAGTGAAGCGCTACTTTCGTTTTCTGGTCTTTCTTTGAACAGCATTGTTTTCCCGGGTGGGGAAGTGCACCATTCCTGGAGGTACTGCAATTCCTGGTTGATGGGTGGATTGTAAAATATTTAATATGATCATTGTCAGCTGTATTCCTTATTTTTGTGTATAAAGTGTGTACTGCTGCTCTCTATTCATGGATGTGGTCTTTTTAAACCATACTGTTAACGTTTTGTAAGGATATAAGCAATGGACATTGAAACGGGTCCCTTTCGGGCCCTGTAGTCCGTTCCTTAACTTTTCAGGCTAAACACTCATTGATTTCTGAATAATGAGTGTAAAAGCGTTAAGGAAACCATGTTGTTCCAGCTTACATTTCACATGCTTTACTTCATTTTTCATTCCCTATGAGTGTTTTCTTTTTCCAGGATGTTGTTACTTTTTTTCCAGGCAGCATATTACTCTTGTCTAGTGCATCATTTGAATTGTGTCGCATCCAGGTGTTTATAGCGGGGCACAACTGGGTGTAGCTGACGGAAGTACGAGTTTCTCTCAGTGGGGCAGTATGGTGTTCAGTGGGGGAGAGGATGTAGCACTATGGCCAGAGGTTCCGAATTTGGAACTGAGGACCCAGGTTCAGCCTTCATGACGAGTTCACTAGACCACTTTCCTGAGGGAGCACATTCCCATGCTGGACCTTAGAAGCCCGGGTGTCTTAGCACCAGCAGGTGGACCCTAGCGGTGGCAAGTGTGGGTTAACCTTTAAGTCCTGTCCACCACAATCCATACTGAAGTTCACCACCAGTCTTGCTGGAAGGCCTACGATGCAGCACACCCTAGAGTGACAGTGAATCGGTCACTGAGGTCACAAGACCCTTGAGGCCAGTCCGTCTCACCCATTGATACCTCCATTGGCCTCATTTTAGCAGTAGTAGCTGCAACTCACCAGGGATCGGCAATGCAGGGTTTACATGCACACCAAACTAAGTTCGCAAACTTCACGGTCTCCCTGCTTCATGCACAAGCACTTTTAACATGTGCTCCCTGCTTTGGGGCCACTGGAATTATGCAGCAATGGAGGACAAAATCATGCTGCAGTGTTGACTAAATTTTGCAGCAAAAGAAAAGACTGCAGCGTAATGCGGTATATTTTCTGATACTTTATTTTGACATTCTTACACATACTAACAGTCTCTGCAAAGATTTTCCCTAATTAGTACCAGTGTAACATATATATGCAGCAGTGAGAAAGGTGACCAGTTGACCTTTGCAAAGGGCCCTTCACTTTGCAGTAACACAAGTCAATTTTTTTAGCAATTATTGATCCGTTTGAGCTACAAACAATTTATAGGTATAAATCATCAGATTATGCAGCAGATTATGTATTATGTGGCAAATACGGCACAGCCATAATTATGTGGAAAACATTTGCGAACTAGGATATTTTGCCATTCATGTTTGAACTGCTCTTGTGCAAAAAGGGAGAAGTGCTGATGACAGAAACACCATGGCTCGGAGACAAATGGCTTGTGATTCCACTTTTAAGCATATTTGGGATATTCTGTGATTGGAAACGTATCCCACTTTGTGAATGTATTTTAATGTCAATAACTCATATTAACCCTTAAATAAACATGTGTATCCAAAGGTTGAATTAACGTAATAAGCTATCACTGGCCAGTAAAATGCCACACAAATAATACAAATTGGGATGTGTTGCTCTTTCTGGCCACACCTCTGACTCCGCCCACTGACCCAATTCTCGGGTTATTCCCGCCCTCCGATTCTCTGCCCACAGTTCCCCTACTTTTTTCCCCCCACTTCGACCACTGGTCTGGTTGCAAAGACATATTGGGATCTTGCTGAAAGCTGACCTAGGAATGCATTCCGCCCATTGCTTACCATTGGCTTTTTGTTTTGTTACTCACATTTGCTTTCTTTCTATTCGCTGGCTCTATTTGTTTTACCCCGTCCAGAATGTCTTTATCCCTCTTGTGGCACACAGAAACTTTACGACCACTTTGATTGGATTCTTCGTTTCTTCGATGCGCTCTTGCTTTTCAGGAACTTTGTTTTCTTTTTCCTGAAGCACTCCACAAGGGTACATGTGTTTTCGAGTTGTCTACTTGCGTGCTTCTCTCCACCTTCCTGTTTTTCTCTCTCTTGTTCTTGAATTTCTCTATCCTCCACCCCGTCCTGCTGTGGCTCGTCTGTGTGCGCCACTCACCCCACCCCACAATCAGCGTTGCTCTTCTTCTAAATTACAATTTTCTTTAATTACAATTCTGTCGTTTTGTGTGCGCACACACTTTCCTGATGCAGCACAACTGTTGAAACAGACTATTCTGTGAATGCAACAATTGTCTGCGAACAGTGGCATAACAAAACTTGAGGGAGCCCCCCTGTAAAGTACATGCCCCCACCCCCCCGGACCCAGTCAGGAGCTCTCAGGCCAGGGACCCGCCGCCAATGCACTGTGCCGGAGGGGACCCCCTAGAGCTCGGAATTGGGGGCTAATGTTACGCCACTGTCTGCAAAGCTTTTATGGTTTCCATTGAATGTGCAAAAACTCCAGTCCATGCACTTGAGAAGTCTCGGGCTTATTTACAAGCCCCTTGCGCCGCTTGTACAATGCTGTTTCCCATAGTTCCCATATTAAAAGCGACGTCCCAAATAGAGGGGCTTATTTACAAGTCTTGCCGACGACATCAGAACCCTAACCGACAACGGGGAAACAGCTGCCCTCATCCTCCTGGACCTCTCCGCGGCGTTCGACACCGTCTGCCACCGCACCCTAGTGAAGCGCCTCAGCAACATCGGAATCCGAGAGAAAGCACTGGAATGGATCATCTCGTTCCTCGCCGGAAGAACCCAGAGAGTCCGCCTCTCCCCGTTCAGATCCGAAGCCACCGAAGTCATCTGCGGCGTTCCACAAGGATCCTCACTCAGCCCGACCCTCTTCAACGTCTACATGAGCCCCCTCGCAGCCATCGCACGCCGACACAACCTCAACATCATCTCCTACGCCGACGACACCCAGCTGATCCTCTCCCTCACCAACGACCCCACCACCGCCAGAGCCAACCTGCACGACGGGATGAGAGACGTCGCCGACTGGATGAGGAACAGCCGCCTTAAACTGAACTCAGACAAGACGGAAGTCCTCATCCTGGGCTCATCACCCTCCGCCTGGGACGACTCCTGGTGGCCCCCGGCCCCTGGGCACCGCACCCAAGCCAACGGACCACGCACGCAACCTGGGCTTCATCCTGGACTCCTCCCTGTCGATGACCAGACAAGTCAACGCCGTCTCATCTTCATGCTTCAACACCCTGCGCATGCTCCGCAAGATCTTCAGATGGATCCCCACTGAAACCAGGAAGACCGTCACCCAGGCACTCGTCACCAGCCGACTGGACTATGGGAACACCCTCTACGCCGGAACCACAGCCAAACTTCAAAAGAGACTCCAGCGCATCCAGAACGCCTCCGCACGACTCATCCTGGACATCCCCCGACACAGCCACATCACCGTACACCTGAAAGACCTGCACTGGCTCCCCGTCAGCAAGAGAATCACGTTCAGACTCCTCACCCACGCACACAAGGCCCTCCACGACCTGGGCCCAAAGTACCTCAACGACCGCATGTCCTTCTACACGCCCACACGCCAGCTACGATCAACCAGCCACGCCCTCGCCACCGTACCACGCATCCGCAGAACCACCGCCGGAGGAAGATCCTTCTCCTACCTGGCGGCCAAGACCTGGAACTCCCTCCCCACTCACCTTCGGCGAACCCAGGACCATCTCGCCTTCAGGAAGCAGCTCAAGACCTGGCTGTTCGAGCAGTAACTTACCCCCTCCCCCAGCGCCTTGAGACCCTCCCGGGTGAGTAGCGCGCTCTATAAATGCCGTGATTGATTGATTGATTGATAAATATAAAAATACATATTTCTTAGCCTAGTATATGTCCAGGGTAAAAAAAACAATCTCAATAAATAGCTGTCCACAAAGAGAATAACAAAACACTAAGGGGTATATTTAAAAGCCCCTATCTCCACCACAACGTCACTTTTAGTGACTGTGGTATGGGTCCCCTCCCCTTCCCTTTCTGTGGTGGTGGCTTGCAAGGGAATCTACAAGATACAGACTCTTCAGATTACAGTCAGAGGGAATGTATAAGTTTCTTTTATTGTAAACGAGAAAAAACATGCAACAAAACCATACAGCTTGCTTCCAACTAAGGGGTCAGGATAGTCCTGGGTTATGCTATTTGTCTAAGTCCTCCTGAAGTAATGTTCCCTTGGTTTGTTCCCTGCTTCGCCTGGGTTTTCCTTCGTATTCCATGTGTCTCCAGTTGCCGGGAGTGTTTGTGGCCTCAGGAAATGACGAAAAAAGAAGACAGCAATGCCAACAAAATAAAGAAAAGAAACAAAATACAGGTTGTAAGTGGACTGCTGTCTAATATTCAGCAAAACAGTGCAACCATCACCACACCCGTGTCTCTGGTGTTAGAGCTGCATTGTTATGGTGTACTCCCCATCCACCACCTGTGTGTTACTAAATACTTGAAGAGAGAGACTTGCCTATAGCCACAACCCTCCTGGGACATGGCAGGGGCTGTACCGGTAGGTTCCTGTTTGGAGACCTCAGCGGTAACAGAGGCACTTTTCTCAGGTCCGCCGACACGAGGAGACGAATTAGCAGCTCCGGAATCCTCGTCTAGGCTGTACCCGTTTTCGGTTCCCTTCGTCTGCTGCTCAGGCCCGTCCAGCGCGTTGTCTACTCTGGCGTCCAGCACTCCTCGCTCGCCGTCCATTATCCTCTTCTCCTCTCCGGCCGCGCAGCGTTGTCCTCCTCTTCCGTTTTGCGTACCGCCGAGACTGGTACGCTAACCTCCGCCTTTTTTTGGCAATCACCAGCCGCCATGTTGGTATCCAGGGAGGCGGCCGGTGCGGTACTACACTGACGTTATGGTGGCGATAGGGGCTTCGCCTTATTTACAAGGGAGCGTTAAGCCACATAACGTGGCTTAACGCTGCCTTGCAAATAAGGCACCCTTTCACGCTGTACTCAGCGTGAAAGGGGAGGGCAATGGGTGTTGCGGTGGGCGTTCCACCGCAACACCCATTGATTTTGATGCTGTCCCTATTTACAAGGGAGGCGTAAATAGGAGCCAGTGCCAAAATTAAGAGCAGGGAAAACCTGGTCTTAAACAGGCGAAACGAGGAGAAATGCTTTATTTCTCCTTGTTTTTGTTGTTTCTATGTGTGCTGCGTTGGGCAGCACACATAGAAACAGCAGAACGCCATTGATTGTTTATGTGCAGGAAGGTGTCCCTCGCTGCACATAAACAATCCCAAAAAGAATGACGCTTTGCAACTTCTATGTGTGCTGCATTAAGCAGCACACATAAAAGTCACAAAACGCCATTTAAAGATTGTTTATGTGCAGGAAGGGACACCTTCCTGCACATAAACAATCTTCCCCTCAATGCAGACACCCTTGCACTATGGTGCAAGGGTGTCTGCGTTGGCACTAGGCTGCTAAATTTAGCACCAGCGCAGGGGGAAACGCAGGGCTGCACCATATTGTTGTAAATATGGTGCAGCCTTGCGTTTCTGAAGTGGTGGACCACGACTTTAAGCCTAGGAGGCTAACGCCACGCTCCGCCACTTCGTTGTAAATATGCCCCTAAATGCCATAAATGCAGTTGCCTTAAAATCGAGTAAGTAATAGTTAATTAAGTGTAAAAGAGCATAATATGGCAGAGGTAGCAAAGCGGTTTAATCAAGACATTCAATTTAGCCCAGGTTTTTCGGGCAAGAAAAACTGTCCCCAAAGTTTCTCAAATTTCTTCACTCCCCCTTTTCGTATTGCATATAATTGCTCGCTAATTCTAACTTGCCCCATTTTCTGTAGCCAGTCCCTCATTGTGGGCACTAACTGAGTTTGCTATTTTTGGAGCAGGAGGGACCGAGCTACGGCTGTTACTATGTATAGAAGCTTTATCCACTTATTAGATAGGCCAAGTGCGGATCATACCCCAAAACTTTCAACCATGTAGTTGGAACTAAATTGACCTGCCATTCCATCGCAAGATACTGGAATATTTTATTCCAGAATCCCTGAATGGATGAACAGTGACTGGTTACATGCTCCCAGTTAGAGACAGATAGATCTGCGCATCCAAAACAATGACCTGGGAGACTGGGGTTGATTTGTGTTAAAAAGGACGGGGCTCCATATAGCAGCCATTTGCTAAAAAAATAACATTCAACGCCAATTGGCCCCTCTCAACACTCTAAAATTCAATATATTGACTTCCTCCCACATCTTGTATGTCAATTCCAGACCTTCATAATTTCTCAATTTTTTAATGGTTTTTTGAGTTAGGTCAGAACCTTTAATAGAAGCAAACATTCTTTTCCATTCCCCTGACTTTTCATATACACCATCCTGAACTAGTGCGGAAACCACCTTTCTACTGCCGAGAATCTAACCTAAATCTGAGATGCAGAAGATTTTATACAGTGTTCTAAACGAACCCAGAAGCAGAAAATCATTTTGTATAAGCTGTCGGACTTCTGCTATATTTAGCCATCTCTCCCCCAAGAGAAAATCCGAAATGTTCCTATATCCTGCTTTTGCCCACTTTTGGACAATTTCGGGTGCAAGATTCATCCCTGGTTCAATGACTAATTCGACTAGGGGTGTCGCCACATTTATATAGGGAATGGAGTATCTCTAGTAGGGATCCCCACGTTTCCGAAAAAAACACTTTAAGCTCTTCAATCGAACTTTTTTAGGTGCCGTTACAGACTTTAGCACATCCCAAATATGATACTCTATATTCATAAAAAATACCCTTGTGAGGCTTTGAATTAAACCTGTATATATACTGTGCAAAGTAGGCAAAATAGTAATCCTTTAGGTTGGGAAGCGCCAACCCTCCATCCTCCCGCCATGCACTTTGTGGATATTTATGAACTCCCTTCTGCTGCACTTTCGAGTTTTCCACATTGTATCATCAAAAGGAATAGGTATGTCGGCTGATATGGAAAGCAGTTCAAAACACATTTTGGCAATGCCCGTTTGTTGAGACAGATGTTTTTATGCTTCTTGTCTCTCTTGAATATTCATTAAATCAATAATTTTACTGGCATATTAAGATAACCAATTTAAATAGTTATAATCAGTATATGTGCAGAGACAAAATCATAATTTTTGTTCTTTAGAGATATGTGTGGACTTGCTCCCAGACTCCCCCCTTTTAGGGCCTGACTACGAGTCTGGCAGTCTGACTCGTGGGGCCGCGGCAAAGGCAGTCTCCTGACCGCTCTATTATGATTAGGGCGGTTGGACCGCCATTGCCCCGCCGCAGCTGCCATGGAACCACCATTCCCTGGTGCTGTTGCGGCGGTAAGGAGGCATCAATAGGCTTGGCACGACCAACGCAGTCCCGCCAAACACATTACGAGTTTCCTCTCCGCCATGGTTTTCTTGGCGGTTCCTCCTCCATGAAATCCCTGGCGTAGAGGAAACTAAGGGAGTCCTATAGTGCCTCTATTGTGCCTCTGCGCCGTGGGGTGCATGCAGGGGTGTGTATGCACCCCAGGTCCTGCACGGCATAGACTTTTCAGTCCATGCCATGCAGAAACTGTTTTTTGCGTTCCATTTGTGGTGCCCATTTTTAGGGGACTGCCGTGGGAACGCAAAAAAAAAGCCCATCAAACACGAGTTACACTCGTAATCTGACGAGCGGCCTGACCACGGGTTTGGCAGTGCGGCAGCGGGGCGGACCCGGCACCACTCTGCTAAACTCTTAATCAGGCCCCCAGTGTCGTCTTCCGCACCCTCTTCCTCAGTGTCACCTCGGCCCCCACCCCCGCAATAAATTTAAAAAAAGTTCTGACATTGCAAGCTTTTTTTTTTCTCTCAACCATGCTTTTCCACTGACTAAGGCACATAAATCTCATTTAGGACTTGCGTCGCTCTTGCACCACCTTGCGTGGTGCAACAGCAACGCAATGCCCCCAGGAGTGTGCCATCTATAAATCGTGTAATCACTCTATTCACAGCAAACCATGACTAGTGAGGATCATATCCCATCAGTTCTGGTACGTACATGCTCAAAGGATGAGGACTTACCCAACTCGGGAATCCTCTATTGCCACATGGGAGACGGGTATGCCCCTTAGCCACACACTACAATAAACAGTAGTCAAAGCATCGAAAGGAGGAGGCTCCAAAATCCGTGTTTTGTCAGTAGAAGCAAAGATATGAAGCAAAGTAGTTAGGATGGTGCAGGCTAAATTCGGGTATTGTAAACTGAAGCGACAGTGCCCCCAAAGTAGTCACTTCCTTCATCAAGGTATCAGCAGTAAACCTACTTCCAGTGCCACCTTCCAACCAGCTCTTCATCTAACCGAAGGACAGAGTTCAGTGGTCGCTTGTTTGGCCCTGGTGACGTCAGGGCTCATGGGACATGTAGCTCCCAGGTATTGCGTCTGACCTCCAACAAGCAGGAGTCCCCCATCATCACTGGGAATAAATATAGTTATTCAAAAACTGAGTAATTTCCAGGAATTGTAGGTCTTGGCATTGTGGGCCAATGAAGACTCATCATTATTTTGTATACGGGTATACGAAGCGACTAGTCATTAAGTCCTAGTTGCCCTCGAGGCAAATATGTGTACATGGTGCATCCTGACTGTGTACATTTCTTAGGAGCATTTTTGTGAAAAGAAAATATTTTTTTATTTACACTCTCAATGGTAGCTTATGCTTTACAAAGAATGGTCATCAGGGTTAATTCATTATTGGACCAGTTAGAGCTCATAATTAATTTAATCGAGAATCCTGTATGTGAAGTCAGATAGTGATTTACACTTTAAAAACACTAAAAAAGGGGAAAGAATAAAGATTTTCATAATTCTATTTGTAGCAAGTAGTGTTAAGCCACGTAGGTGAGGACAACGGGGGCTAACCGGGTAGGTAATGATTGTGCCCGCAAGTGGTTAAATATTAGTAGTCATAGTGTCCAGAGAAATACTGTCATGATCGCTCTGTTTGCTAATGTGGGGTCCTATTTTAGATAGAGACAGGACTGAGTTATGTGAAGGATAAAACGTGATCATCTGTGTGGGCCTGATGTTGTTACTGCTGTAATTTCATAACAAAGAGTTAAGTTAATTCCAGGATATATCATCATTCAGGCCACGTTTTTGGTCCCTAGTCTGTACTGTTGTTCTCTTTCAAGAAAGGTACTTGTCATGTTGTCACTGTATGTTATTGTTTCTAAAATGTCCAATGAATATCCGCATCTTTATGTTCTTTTTCTATATAATGTGCTATCAATTTAGTTAAATGTTCTTTTTCTATATAATGTGCTGTCAATTGCGTTGAGGATCTTTGGCAGCGAATGCTGCTGCGATGTTCACTGATCTGATTTTTATTTTCCTTGAGGTCATCCCTATATAGCGTAACTTGCAAGGGCACTCAATAAGATAAACAACATTAGTGGAATTGCAATTAGTGTGGTTGCCTCAGTGCTTAATTTGAGCCAGTGGTTTCTGGTGCTCAGCACAGGCACTTAACCATCAGCACCAGCGCTTTTCATGAGCACCAGTTGAGGACATATTCATTTATGGTAGGCACGGAGAGATTAAGTTATTTGCCCAGAATCACAGGATGCTGAGCCGACGCTGAGACTTGAACCTGGTTCCCCAGCTCCGAAGTCGACAGCTCTGGCCATTACGCCACATCCTCTCCCCACTTTCGTGGTTAGTAGTTGGTTCTGTTTTAGGCGGCGCAATGGGCTGATGCAAGCTGCCTCCTGACGAGAGCCCCGGCACTTATTTTTTGACAAATTAACCACTGGGTTGCGTTGTTCCCAGGGTGTAGGCAGACCCAAATCCAAGGCTCTTGTGCGGTCTGCCAGTGGGCATACTGAGCACTGTCCACATGGATAATGGCCCATGACCCTTGGGAAGTCCCATATGGTCTTCTGGCTCTGGGGGTTAGTTTTCTTTGGTCTAGTGCAGACAACGATGTCCCTGAAGCTCCTATTCCTCTTAAATGAGAAGAGTGGTTTTACGAAAGAAAGCAGGTTGCATGTTACAATGTGCCAGTGCTTTGTAATGACTTCCATCACTTGGTTAGAAACGTTGCTGTATGTGCTTACATAAATAAGACCCTTTCTTTGCCTCTTTCTTGTTGTTCACTAGCAAGACCTCTCTCTGGTTGTTCAGTGCTAGTTTGTTGGCCTCCTTGATGATGTGCCTGGGGTGCTCTCACTCTAATAGTTTTTCTGTAAGTGTCTCTGCTTATGCTTTGTAGTCTTGGATCTCTGAGCAGTTTCTTCCAATCCCCAGGAATCAGTGGAGGCTCCTCCGCGGAGGAGCGTCGCCCCACTACTCTCCGAGCAGTGAAACAAGGAGAAAAAAAAATGATAATAACATAACGTTATTATCATTTTCTTTTTCCTACTGCAGTGGCTGCGTTGTTTCCTGGGGGCGGGGCTGGGCCCCATGACGCCAGAGCACTGCAGGGGGAGGAGTGGTGGCACTCCAAGTGTGCATGACATTTTGACCGGCCCTCTTGGGCCGCCCAAAACAGTCATGCGCACTTGCCATGTTCTCCATCCAGGCTGCATTACATCCTGGGTGGAGAACATGCCCCAGGCTCCCAAGCTTGGCCTGAGCGCCGAACTATGGCGCTCAGACCAATCACAACGTTGGTCAGGGGAGCTTGGGAGTCCGGGTGCTTCCTGCTGCCGGACTCCAGACAGGAAGAGGACAAGATGAAGAGGATCGGAGGAACCACCGGCCGTAGCCAGGAAAGTGTGTGTTTTTTTTTTTTTATTTGATCTTTTTCATTTCCCCCACCTAACCTCCCCACCACACCCCCTGCCCTCCCAGCCCCCCACCACCCGAGTCCGGTAGCAGCTGCTACTGCCAGGAATTGTCCTATTGGGAGGTTTTCAGGGCCGGACTGGCCGTAGCGGGCACCAGGCATTTCCCCGGTGAGCCGCCAGGGTGGAGGCCGATTTTGGGCCCCTTGGGCCCGTTTTTGTTACCGGGCCATTTTTGCAGCATAGCTGCAATATCGGCCCCTGTAACAAAATCGGCCGAAACCGGCCCTGGCAAACAGCTCGGCTGCACCCCCAACCCCCCGAGGGCCAGCCGAGCACTTTTCCAGGGCGGGTTTTGGTTCCCACTCCGGCCCTGGAGGTTTTCCCTTAGGGCGCAAGGGTAAACGCTATTAAAATGCAAGAGACTGTTTTTGTCAATTTTTTGTGTGAAAGTTTTATTTAGCACAAACACGGCCCACAGGTATCGGAGCGCTTTACATGAGCACCAGTTGTGTTACAGACGGACACATTCATTTTGTTAGGCACGGGGAGACTAAGTGATTTGCCCAGAATCCCAGGATGTTGAGGGTCCCTGCACAGACTTGAACCCAGTTCCCCAGATTCAAGGTCGACTGCTCTAGCCGTTAGGCCACTTCCTCTCCCATTGGCTTGGGATAATGTTCTGTGGAGAATTTGCCATTCTTAGCTCGAATTGTCAAGTCTAAGGATACTTCCTTTCTATCATGGCTCATGGTAAATCTCAGGGACCTGTAACGGTTGTTCAGCCATTTAGAATCTGCGTTGCCTTTTCTTCATTACCGTGCCAAATGATAACTGAGTTGTCTATTTAGCGACACCAAAGCCGTAATTAATGCCCAAAGGGGTCGCAGGTCCAAATATACTCTTCCTCGAACCAATGTGCATACAGACAGACCACGTCTGCATCATGCAGAAGATTCTCAAAATGGGCAAAATTATTTGAGAGACATTCAATACATCTGTTTGGCAGTCAAACCCACAGTTAAGTTCATGCTCTTTTGACAATATTCTGAGCTTATTTTTGGCATCATTAGAGCTACAAATTGGTTTTCCTCCCTGTAATTTGTATGGTCACTGCTTTGATTATTGAGCGAAACAGCCAGATGTGTAGCTGCCTCACTATTACCATTGTCAAGGACCACAAACACTGCTGAATAGCTTTGCACCAAAGACTCTTAGAGTCTCAGCTATACCTCATTACTAGTGCCTCGTGTGAAACTACATTTACCTATGAATCCGTATACTTGTAAACCCATCAGTGCCAAAACAAATTATTGGTATTGCTTTGTTTCTATTGGTAGCTGCATCCTGAAGCCACGTTGGGGACCCTACAAACCATCAAATACAATGAGTGTTAAATAAGTTTGTCACCTCCATCACAAACGATTCTCAAAGAGGGCCAAATTTGTCTGTGATTGCTAAAAATATTTGAGAGACATTGAACACATCTGTTTGGCAGTCAAACCCATAGTTAAGGTCAGGCTCTTGTGACAATATTCCAAGCTTATTATTGTCATCACTAAGAAAAAATAAAAATGGTTTTCCCCACTGAAAACTGTATGGTCACAGCTTTGATTATTGAATGTAATTCCCTTCTAAATGGGGTGCGTTCAATATCACAAGAAGCATATCGTGTCTAATGGGTGAAAATTTAGAAGAATTTATCCAATCGCTTTAGTCGGGGCTTTGGTGGAGAATGCCTACAATATCAGGATCATTAAGGTTTTCAGTCTATCAATGAGACTACATGATGTTCAGAGAGACTGATTTTCCAAAGGTTTCATAAGGTTTTGAGTCCATCAGTCAGCCTACATGATGCTTATAGAGACTTTGAATTTCCAAAGAGTCAAGAGGTGGAGGGGCGTGGCTTGGACCACGATCATGGCGGCAGCATAGTTGCGGAGCTCCGTCTTGGTCCGGCGATAATCCTGTCGGAACGTGAGAGGGGCGTCCCCGAGGTCTCGCGTTTGGAAGGCGAGTGATTGGGCTAACCCTTGCGGTCAGGCAGACCTGAGGCCGGGGCTTGGGGGTGCCGCTGGACCGACGCTAGAGACAGCGCAAGTGAGGAGCGAGCCCCTGGAACGGGCCTACAGAAAGCGAAACCGGAGCTGCCGTGGGGCTGCGGATTAGGGTGAAGACCCCGCCGGCAGAGCGGAGCGACGGCTGCGGCTCGAAATAATAAAGGCGAGTGACGGAGACAAAGACGGATCGTCGAAGGCGAGAGCGCTGATCTGGCGGGTCCCCTGCACTACGGAGAAGAGGGTGGCGGCCCGGATTAGAGTGGCTGCAAGAGGGAGTCGGCGGAGATCAGGGCCCCCGTGGGCCTGCATCGGAAGTCGAGAGATCGGCTGAGGTTGAGCGAGGCCCGACCCGGGACAGAGAGAGGCGGTCATCCTCAGTGACGGAGGAGCAAGGCTAGAGTACTGGAGGTGAGCGCAGCGAGCAGGATGACTGGGTATACGCTGACACAGCACCGAGAGGCCTAGTACCGGATCAGCAGACAGGTTGGTGCAGGAACAGATCCCTGGGCGCCGCATCGTGAGGAAGAGCGAGGGGACAAATACATGAACTAGTGGGTCAAGATTGAGGCATTTGGCACTGGACTAATTTGAGACTGCCACAGGACGGCCAGTTGTGGCCTGTGAACACTGTGAATCCTTGTGAGAGTGAACAGCTCACGCACGTCCCACTGTGGTGTGGGAGCTGGACCGCCTGCAGGGTGGGAACAAACAGAGAAGTGGAGTGAGATCACAGGTGGTGGGGCCTATACGGTCTGTTTGGTGTGTACTACCTGCCGGACAATCGAAATAGGGACTAGAGCCATACAGGAGCCTGGATCCAGGTTGCATCGGGAGGCAGTGATAGAATCCTCCGCAAGACTTTTCCCTGGGGGCTGGGGGCCCGAGCACCGAGAAGAGGCCTGATAAAAAGGAGGTGCTACAGGAGTGACGAATCGGTGTCCCGGTGGGCTTTGGGACCTCGGGTGGGGCCAAACTGACGAAGGGGCTGCCTGTTACCTGAGAGAGTGTCTGGGCTGAATGCCGCGGGAGCAACATGGGGCGGCCGAAAACTAAAACAGGCAACACCCGGCCCAACACCCGGGAATCATCCCCGCAGCATAGTGGGCAAGACACTGGAGACACAAGCAATAAAGATCGCTCGCTGCATCTCCACTTGGACAAGATCCTGGAGGCTATCTCCGACACCAAAACAGCACTACAGCAGGATATAGGGGCGGTGTCAGTGGGCCTGGGTCTGCTGCAGGCGGAACACCATAAGCTGGCAGATAGGGTCACGGAGGTAGAAAACTCCCTCACAGAGCTAGTGCCGGGGCAGAAGCAAGGATCAGCAAGGCTGGATGATCTTACGGCCAGAGTGACGGAGCTCGAACGGAGGGCGGAAGATGCTGAAGGGAGGAATCGGCGCAACAATGTCCGGGTGGTGGGGATCCCGGAGACCACGGAAGGGGCGGATATGCTGACATTCCTGGAAACATGGTTTAAGGAGATGATGCCGGCTGGCGCACTATCTCAATTTTTTTGCCCTAGAGAGAGCTCACAGACTCCCGGGTCGACCCCAGGCCCCAGGGAGGCCCCCACGGCCGGTAGTAGCCAAGCTTCTACATTACAGGGACAGGGATGCCATATTGCAGCAGTCCCGATCTCATGGCCCCTACACGATGGGCAACAGTAAAGTGTCCATGTACCCCGACTTTACCGCCAAAGTACAGGCGCAGAGAGCCTCCTTCATAGCGGCCAAGAAAGCTCTTCGAGAGGCGGGGTTACAGTACTCACTAATGTTCCCAGCGAAGCTCCGGATTGTGCTGGATGGTGCCACCCATTTCTGCGACACCCCGGAAGAAGCCTGGACGTGGCTGGAAGCATATGGGAAGGGAGCACCCCTGCCCAGATCGCAGCCGGGTTTGGAGAGGGAGAAACGTACCAGGAATCGGCAGCACCAGCCCAAAAAATCGAGAGCGTTGCAGATGCCCACTGTTTTCCAAACACAACAAGATCGAGAAGCTGCACTGGAGGCGGTGGCACGGCTAATGTCGCCCAGAGGTCAAGACCATAACAAAGACACGTCTTCAGATCAAGGGAGCCATCCGTCTAATTCAGAGGACAATTCGGAGAATGATATGGAGCAGCCAAAATTTACCCCACGCTCAGCAGATGATATCGTCTAAGGATACAGGATCACAGTTAACCATCATACCATTACATGGTGACGCCTTGTTTACAGGGATGTTTCTAATACCGGGGGGAGGGAAGGGGGATGCCCTTCAGCACCACAAACGGGACCAGACAAAAGTTCCGCCATTGTTAATAGTAACTGACCTTTCATTCCACCCCCCACCAGAGGATACCGCACCTGGAGGCGGCGTTCTGACTAACGCAATGTTTCTTTTTCAGGTTTGGGCAGCTGACCGTTGTCAGGCCGCTCACGGGACGGGGAGTTTACAGTTGGGTTTGTTGTGCTATACTGTGGGGTCCACTGCTGATGGTGATATGGGGGCGCGGAGGGGGAGGGGCGGGGGGGGGACGACCGAACAGAGAGATGGCCAATAACTGTCATCAAGCTGAGGAGTTTAAGCTCCTGACCTGGAATATCCGGGGTATGGGGTCTCCTTCTAAGCGTTATACTATCCTTAATTACATAAAGCCCAGAGGAGCTCATGTAGTGATGCTGCAAGATACCCACCTTATGGATAGGGAGGTTGGTCGGCTCAGGCGTAGTTTGCGGGGGCAATTGTTCGCAACCGCGTACTCAACATATGCAAGGGGGGCCCTGGTGTGGGTTAGACCTGGAGTTCCGTTTCAAGCCTCCCGGACAATAATCGACCCGGACGGGAGGTTTGTATTAGTGAAGGACAGATTGAAGGGCAAGGAAGTGACGCTGGGGAGTGTGTATGCGCCGAACCATGACCAAGTCCCTTTCCTGGCGCAGTTGTCTAAACCCCTGTCGGGGGTGGCGACGGGTGACCTGATTCTAGGGGGCGATTTTAATTGTGTATGTGATCCGACATGGGATAGATCTACTCCTCCACTGGGAGGTACAACAGTGGCCACGACGGCTAAGGGCCTGCGGGAGTGGATCCAGGGATTGGAGTTGCTGGATATTTGGCGAGTACATAACGCTCATCTGAGAGCTTACTCCTACTACTCCTCTCTGTATGATCTGCACACAAGATTAGATATGTTCCTCTGTTCTGATAAATTGGCCCGATGCTAGCAAAGGTGGAATACTTAGGGAGATCTCTATCGGACCATAGCCCCCTATTGTTACGATTCGCACCCACCCCTGAAAAGGCCCCCATTCCAATGTGGCGCCTGGACCCCAATATACTAGAGGATGACTGTTATAGACAGCAGCTAGCTGGGTCAATTACAACTTATTTGGAGAAGAACCAGGGGACGGCTAGCTCTAACTTGATAGAGTGGGACGCCTTTAAGGTGGTAATGAGAGGGCAGTGCATGGGACAGACGGTAGGAGCCAGCAGGGAGATCACCCAGGAGATGGAATCTTTGGAGTCTCAGATACGGGTGTTGGTTGGGGAGGTTGCTGGAGGAGCAGACACTCGGAGACGCCTGGCAGAGGTGAAGAGTAAATATAGCACCACATGGGAGAGTCTGAGGATGTTAGATCACAGAACTTACCAGGAGCGGCAGCACGTAGAGGGTGGCAGAGCAGGGAAGTTATTGGCGTGGTTGTTTGAGCCAGAGGGTAGAGGAGTACCAATTGCTAGTATTGAGGGTCCTATGGGACAGGTGATACACTCTCCAGGGGGCATTAATGACACGTTCAGGGAATACTATGAGCGATTATATGGGAAGCCAGTGGAACTACAGAGCGACAGGATAGTGAGATATCTGGAAGGGTTGGGGCTACAACAACTAGATCAGACCGCGCGGGAGACGGCACAGCCGGTTAAGCTGCAGGAAATGTGGGCAGCCATTAAGGAAATGGCGCGGGGGAAGACACCGGGATCTGACGGTCTCCCGGCTGAATTTTACTCCACTTTCGTAGATTTGTTGGCCCCAAAACTGAAAAAAATGTATGCTACAGCATGGGACGAGGAGCACCTTCCAACGTTGGCCAGGGAGGCGTTGGTGATCCCCTTGCCTAAAACTAAGAAGGAGGTGGCCGATATAACGGAATTTAGGCCGTTGTCGATGTTAAATCTCGACTTTAAAATACTTAGTAAAGTGCTTGCGACCAGGCTCCTACCCCAGATGCAAGGATTGGTCCATGTGGACCAAAATGGGTTAATCCCCTCACGTTCAACATCCATTAATCTGAGGAGACTGTATCATGTGTTGTTCCACCGGGATTTGGGGGACTATCCTGCTGCGGTAGTTGTAGCAGTGGACCTGGAAAAGGCCTTTGATTCTTTGAGATGGGACTTCTTGCAGGCGACGATGGGGAAAATGGGATTGGGGGATGATTGGTTGAAATGGGTCCGCCTGTTATACGCGAATCCTAGAGCTAGAGTACGCACGGGCAGTACGGTATCGCCCAATACCCCGGATATAGAGGAACCCGGCAGGGGTGTCCCCTATCACCTCTGCTCTTTGCTCTGGCCATTGAGCCGCTGGCGGAACGACTCAGGCTTGAGAGTGGGAATCTTGGCGTGGCACTCGAGGGGACGGAACATATAGTCTCGCTCTACGCGGACGACATCTTGGTTTATCACCGGAATGCATCCCGAGGGGTCCAAGAGGTATTGCGCATACTAGAGGAGTTTGTGGAACTGTCAGGATTACGCGTTAACAAGAAAAAAACATGTGTATTCCCCCTAAGACCTGAACTTGACAGGCCACTAGACTTCCCGATCTACCTGGAATGGGCCCGGGCACTTTCAGGTACCTGGGAATCCGGGTGTACCATCGACAGAGAGACCTGTTGGAAGGGAACCTGGGTGGGGCCTTGAGGGCCTTTAAGGCGAATGTGGGGCATAATATCAAGCCAGTTATCGCCGCGTTAGCGCCACTTTCGTGCCGCTAACGCGTTTTTTTTTATCGCCCTATTACCAAGATGTCGCTAACAAGCGTTAGCAACAGCTTTCCGGCGATAGCTATCGTTTTTTCTATCACCGTGCATGGCAGCGATAGTTTCCGCTAATGATATGCAAAGTAGGCGTTCCCTCTCAAAATTTCATGAAAAAAAGTCGCTAACACACCATCGCAGTATTACCAATGATGTCCCGGACCGCGAAGCGATAAAAAAAGTCCTGCTAAGGCCCCTTAGCTGCAGGAAAATAAGACCTGAAAAAAACAGGTCTAAAAATTGTAAAATGGTGATAAATGGAGGCATATAAGAGAGACTAGCCCAGAGCCACACCTGAAGACCCACAGACGCCATGGAGGTACTAATCATTCAGCTTGGAGTCCCACGAAGGCAGCAACCACCACCGCCACTGCCACCTCCCCCAGGACCACCACCAAGGCTGCGCCAAAGACGACAGCGGGCCCTGCGCAGACGTCTCAGCCTCGCAGACCTGACGCCAGAGGATGTCATTGTCCACTACAGGCTCAAAAGGACATCCATCCAACACATCCTGAACCTGATAGCCCACAGGCTGACCCCACAAACACAGTGGAGAACCAACATCCCTCCGCAGACAAAGCTGCTGGCCGTGCTGCATATGTTGGCCTCTGGGACCTTTCAACCAACTACGGCCAGAGTTGAAGGAGTCTCACAGGCAGCCTTCTCAATCTTCCTCCCAACTGTCTTGGATGGCATACTCAGCCTGATACCCCAGCACCTTCACTTCCCCAACACTGTGCAGGAACAGATTGAGACCAAGCAAGGATTCTTCACCATAGCCGGATTCCCACAGGTGTTGGGTGCAATTGACTGCACACATGTCCTATTTGTGCCCCCTGCGGACAGTGCACACATATACCGCAACAGAAAGCACCCCCATTCCATGAATGTGCAGGCAATAGTGGACCACCGGGGACTGTTCACCAATGTCATAGCCAAGTTCCCAGGGAGTGTGCATGATTCCTACATCTTCCGACAGTCGATCATAAACCAGCGCTTCCAGGATGGCACATATGGAAATGCAGTGCTAGTCGGTAAGTACTAACGTGACCCACCACATACCTCAACTTCACAGAGATGCAAATCAGAAGTGTGAGAATGTACATGTCACAATCACACATACAACATGTCAATCAACATGCCCACATACCAGACACAACAACACCAAGAACTGTGGGAACTGTGGCTAGATATGTAGACAAACCATCCTCAAATGCTTAGCCCCTGTGCCACCCATAAGCAAATGTGGTGAGAGGTGGGAACCATGTATGTGTGATGGAGGCACACGATCCATAATGAAAGTAGGAACACAAGGCCCAGTGTGTAGGTGCTGTGCTGGTCAGTCGGGAGTAAGCTGACCGCAGACGTGCCCATGTTGGCATATAGTGTGTTTCTGTAGCCCAGCCTGATAGCAATGACTGTGTGGGTCACTGTTACACCCGACAATGGGGGGATCCATGTGAAGGTTGCATGGAGGATGCAGAGGCTGGCGAAGCAGCTGCAGGCCACTACGTACACCTGTAGGTACATGGAGATGGAGGAGTCAAATATGGGGCCTAGGTACCTAGATTTGGGGTGGGGGCATCCGAAGGCGTTGGACCACCAGGTGATGCCACATGCTGATTGTTCTGTTACGAGGATGAGGACTCATGTTTCCCCTGCGTATAGCATGCCCCAGCTGTTGATCATCCATGTTGCAAATAACAGAAATCCTACTTGGAAGAGCAGTTTGGTGTGTGGGCGTATTGTTGATGGTGAATATGAGCATTCTGTACGTGTTGGTGGTGCTGTTTACTGGTATCCCAAAGCTTGCACCAGCTCCACTCCATGTGTCAGCAGATGCATCTGCCAACTCTGAGGTTGGTGCTTACCGAGGTGGCATACATTGCCTGCCGTATGTTGCAGTTGCATAGTGGGACAAGGGTGCATGCGCAGTTGGAGATACATGTTTGGAAAATGTGGACTTGCGCCATTTTTGACGACTGCAGTGTTGTGGTTGTTGCTGTTGATGGTGGTGTGTAGCATCTCCTCGGTGACTGATCTACACCAACTTTGTGGGGGCCTGCATGTAGTCAACGGTGGCTTGGGGTACATCAACAAGGTGGTGCATGCGTAAGTGGTCAACACATGTGCGTTTAGTGGGGCCGATGAACTGGACGAAGTCTACACATGCAAAGAAGCTGTCAAAGGTGTGCCCTGCCTTGTGGATCAGTGTGGTGAAGATCTGGGACAGTCTGATGTCAGCTAACATTTCCCAGAGTCAAATGGATCTTGAGTAGTCGTGGCATGTGAGTTGGAGGCTACACTCCCGAATGAGTACGTAGTCCACGGAGTGGACAGTGTTGCGTCTGATGATGCTGATGGTGTGGGTGAAGCGTTCCTGCCTGCAATGGGCCCTGCATGCGAGGGGGCTGATGACTGTTGAGATGTGGCCGCTTGGGACAGGAAACAGCATGTGTTGTGCATTGGGGCAGCTCTGGCAGCAGCGACAGCAGCACAACTGAACGTGAACCGTGTCTGGTGTGGCCCATTGCCATTTCAACGTTCACATGGCATGACTGTGAGGAGGGTGGATGAGTGCCATCGATAGATGGTAGAAGAGCCAGTCATGCAACCTCGCAGCGCACACAATTGATGAGGCTTGGGGGAGGGAGTATGAACAGTGAGGCAATTTAGTTTGCAGTGATGCTTGTAATCAGTCAGAAGCAACACATGGCTAACATGAAATCCAACATAACACAAATGACACACCACAAAACCATCTACACCAACAACACAACCGGCACAACCAATAATGTAAACATCTTGCTATCACATGTTACAGGTGACCAAGGATATGCACTATGCCCGTGGATGATGACACCCCTCCGAAACCCCATCACCCAGGCCCAGAGGCAGTATAATGCGGCCCACAGACGCACCCGGTCCATTGTGGAGCGCACATTTGGCGTGCTAAAGTCACGTTTCCGTTGCCTGGACATCACAGGTGACAGACTGCTGTACAGCCCTGAAATGGTCAACAAAATCATCCTTGCATGTTGTGTATTGCACAATATATGTGTGCGCACCAATGCTCCATGGATTCAAGTGCCTGCTGCACCGGACGATGACCAGAATGATGATGAAGATGAGGCAGGTGGCGCACACCCCACAGTAAATGCAGCAGGAACTGCCCGAAGGGACCGAATAATAAACAATTTCTTCAACTGAGCACGTCACATTGTGACAGTCCCCCACCAATGTATCTCATAGCAAAATGACCGCAATCACGGTGTGTGCCAATAAAAAAAACATACACACATACCCTGTCTGCATGTTACTGTCCAGCATGGGTACATCACTCTGAAAAGGGCACGTTGCACAATATGTGCAAAGATAATAACAAAACTTCATCCATGCTGGGAATGTCTCCTCAGTACAGAGATGCTTTTCAGTGTGTCAAATGTGTAAGACTAGAGTCTTCATGGTGCAAATTGGGCTACACAATCCAAAATTGTTGCGTGTCCTTTGTGTAAATCAGTCAATATAGGTTGTCGTCTGTGAATAAATGCACAATTGTAGTCTGTTGTCAGTGGTCAATAATTTATTGGAGTGTATACGTTGTGTAAAACAATGAAACTGTGGGCATGCAATGGGGTAAGAGATGAAACTTTGGGCGTGCAATGGGGTAAAAGATGCAAATTTGGGCGTGCAATGGGGTAAAATCTGAAAATAGGGCGTGCATTGGGGCAAAATATGAAAATAGGGCGTGCAATGGGGTAAAATATGAAAAATGGGCGTGCAATGGGGTAAATTCTGAAAATAGGGCGTGCAATGGGGTAAAATATGAAAATAGGGCATGCAATGGGGTAAATCATGAAAAATGGGCGTGCAATGGGGTAAAATATGAAAAATGGGCATGCAATGGGGTAAAATATGAAAATAAGGCGTGCAATGGGGTAAATCATGAAAAATGGGCGTGCAATGGGGTAAAATATGAAAATAGGGCGTGCAATGTGGTAAAATCTGAAAATAGGGCGTGCAATGGGGTAAATCATGAAAAATGGGCGTGTAATGGGGTAAAACCTGCTTTTCTGTGTGTCAGAAGCAATTAGCCTTGAAGCCACGACCACCTCCAGATCAACAAGCCCTACAACAAGTATGTGGACCACTAACTTGACGCAGCAGACGGACCACCAGCACCCCTGAGACAACAACCAGACCGCCATCTCCAAATGGACACCAGGCACGGATGAAGACACCTCCTCCGCTAGGAAAGGCATCCACTCGGGGGGCCCACACAGACCCCTGGCTCCCTCACATCTACCACAGAGCCACATCTGCCATCGCACACGAACCACTGCGCAACATCAACATCACCTTCAACACATGCACGTACACAGACAACTTGAAGCATGCCGAAAGTCATGCCCCTACGCCTTGTGACCACCACAGGTGAGTAGCACACTCAAAAATCCATGATTGATGGTTCTCTTGTTAGATATGCAATTATGGTGTGACCTGTGTTGAATGTTGCAAGTTAGGGTGTCATGTGTTGTGAAACATCATTTTCATGGTGTCATTTGAGTGCCAACCAACCGCAACATGTTGTTACAGGGCTCTGACATGAAATTTGCACTAAGACTGTACATCACTGCATTGATTTGCTCTTAGCGTGCAGATCTGGCCGCTAACACGGAAAAGCGATATTTTCTTTTTCCATCCGCCCAATGTCAAAATACATCGCGCGACACTTTTTGCCATTATAAAGTTTACTCGTGTGACTGTTTGCGTGCAGATTTTCACCGCTTACTCAAAAACGGGCCGCAAAGAGACAGGAAGTGATGTCTGCATGCTTCCTGTCTACTGGAGTAGTGTTCTGCACTTTCAGTTTCTCTTTTGAGCACATTGCTGGTTATTGTGGAGAGTGCTTGAGTTTCTTGGTGGTGTGTGCTGCAGTTTTGTGATTTTGAGAGTGTTGCTGTGTCCTGTGTATAGTGTCTGTGAAGTGTTGTGTACTCATTAATTGTGTTTTACTGTCTCCTGTCCTCAATTTTGTTGGGTGTCTGTCTTGGGGTAGTGCAGTTAAATTGTTGTTGGGGATATTTTAGAGGCTTTTTTTTCCTGGCTGTGGGCTCACAGGTGTGTAGGGAGATGCCGGGTGTGAGCAGGGAGGGCAGGATGTCCGAGGGGACATTGGGGGGGGTTCCTGTGGCTCATTAAATTCCACCTGCCACTGATGTTGGAGAGGGGAGGCCGTATCCTGCAAGGGTACAATGTGTCTGTGCGGAAGATCAGGTGGGAGCGTGTGCGGGTGCATATGCTACGGTTCTTCGGAGTGGACCACAATGTGCGCCAGTGGAAGCACCGATGGCAGGACATGCTTGCACGTGAGGCAGACCTCTTGGACTACGTGGGAGTCATGACAGGCCTACAGGGTGGTAAGTACAAACTCCACATTTATTTGTGTGGACTGTAAGGAATGAAAATTACGACGTGTGTGACACTGCTGTCAAAGTGAGAAATGGATGCTGATTGAGGTGGGAGACGCAAAGCGTTTGCGCATATTGTTGGCACATCCGAGACACAACGCAGCATCACATTGACAAGCATGTGTTGCAAGACTGTGTCACCCACTGCGCTGGACCAACACTTAGCACTGTACTGCCATAGCTGGCACACCTGCGCAAAATGTGCTTGCAGGCAGACGATTGTTTGTGTACGGCATGGGTGACTGTACATTAACTATCCATGGAATAGTCCATGTGAGCTGTGTGCTGGCCATAAGGTAGTGACAAAATGCTGTCCTCATGATTTGTGTTACGTTAGCTACGCTGCCCTGTGAACATAGTTGCTGTGTGAAAAAGTTTTGTTTAGGGACAAATGGTCTAAGGAAAGTGGACAGCTCCAGATTGTCATACACCAACAACCTCTGTGTAACTGCTTTGTGCAATCTGCAGCTACTCAATTGTACAAAGTGCATGTAGAACATCAGGATGCATGGAGTAATGGTGCCTTGTGGATGACTCACACTACGATTATGGGCATGTCAGCTAGCATTACAGTCTTGTCTGTCCAAAATCAGCTGTCACAGGTCTGGTGTGAATGGCAGGCAAAGTTGACCCAATCATGTAGTCAACATGAAACGCCACACTACAGTTACGTAGCATTTGTTGTCATGGTGATGATTGGTATGATGAATATGACACATATGAATTGAAGTCTAATACCAGCACATATTTCTTTCCTTGTCTCACAGATGGACGACCGCCAATGACACAGGGGGACATTGACAGCTTCGAGGACCCACACGCCACTGGTGAGTTGGAACGTAATTGACTAGCATGTTGCATTGGCATGGATGTCTGGGTCACATGATCACCGTTGCAGTATGAAGTATGGGTGCGTATCACGTCTACCTAGTTAGGGTAGATAGTTTAGGTAAGTAAGATTGTTTTATAGTTAGTTTAGATTTTAGTAGTAGTTATAGTGATAAGTGTTAGTTTAGGTCACTTGAATATTTATACTGTTCTAATAAAAATATGACACTTTGGATTTCTGCTTGCACTTATGTCAGGGATGAGGTTGTGGAGTGTGGCTCATTCCATTGTATGCAACTTTTGCCATCACTGGACTATCCATTGGAATCGCTAAGTCTGCTCATGACATGTAAGTTTGCAGGATGTATTGTGTCCGGATACCTTAGATGTGAGCACACTGAACTTGCATTGATGACAGGGTGTCAATTTGGATTGACGTCCTAGTCTAGGGACAGTCGTCTGTGACGTTCTACATCTTCTGTGTGACTCACGGATTTGGACAGCACATTGTTGCCCATTTTGTACATAACCTAGTAAGATGGCATGACAAGTGAATACAGTTAGCTACTGTTATCTATCATGGAGATGGATGTATGCGCCAGGTTCCACAGATTCCGTCACACACCTGCATGTCAGATGCTCCTGCCGCAGAGTCCATCTACATTGCACAGACCTAGCCACACTTGCTGCGTAGTGCCAGTGTGTCTGCTTCCTTTGCAAGATATGTTCCGGTTCATGTACGCTCACTATCCAGACCATGCATGATTTGTTAGAAATCTGTGTGCATTGTGTACAGGACATGGAACAGCAGTGTTCCTGATTTACAAAAGTAATCTGAGAGTAAGTGATGACTTCACATTTTACGTTACTCACAAATGTATTTTGGGAGTTGTGCATTTTGCTTTACAGAGTTGACATCTCCTAAATGCCTTTCGTGACTCACTGGACTAGTCAAGTTTTGATTTTGTCACAGCTAACGTTTGGGGGGGGTGGCACACTGTTCTGCTGCACACAAGGGGGAAATGTTGCATTGCTCCCTGTAGGGACAGTGTCATGGAGACTTGTCCCAGCTGTTACTTCTGCCATTGGCTCATGTTGATGACGCCCTTGAAATGTTGTCCGTGCATCTGACTGTATGCTGAGTGCAGTGCCACACACATCCCTACACACATTGCCCGATACGCTTGCAGTGGTCACAGCATGAGAGGGGGCATATTTTAGGTTACATTGTTTGTCGACAGGGAATGGCTGACTGACGGCTTGCACTTTGGGGTGAGCCCCTATTTGTCAATCTACTTCATTGAGGCAGACATTGTGGTTCCGTATGTGTATGGTGGACATGTGCCCTTCCGTGTCTTCATCAATGTGAATATGCTGTCCAGTATTTTGGGATGTGACATGCAATGTGCACCATCACAACAGGCTTTGTCCACCATGTAGTGTGTGAGTAGATATGCCAAGAGATATTTGTTTACAAGTGTTAAGGAGGACACAACTCGTAGCCTGCAACAGACTAGGACATTTTAGCACACATGCCTTTTCATGAAAGGACGTGGGGCTAGGTTGGTATATTGCTAGATGGTTGTTTTGGAGCAATGGGGGCACCGCTAGTTCACACATACACCGCCATCTCACTGCCTATCTGTATCAGGTAAAACAGGTACATTGCTCGTATTTCCCTTGATGTACCTTCTGGGTGAATCAGTGTCCTAACACTTTTTACATACTTCTATACTTGATTGGTCAAGAACCACACACATCTGTGTGAGTTAAATAATTTTATTGACATTCAGAGGATGAAGACTGGACCAGTGCTTGGCCATACATGCCCACATTGCATGGATGCCCGTTGGAGGGCCAGACAGAGTCATTTGGTGGTAACAGGTCCAAGGGAAGAGGCATAGTTCAGTCCACAGGCTGATTGCAGTGGCATTGGCAAGAAAAAAGTGATATGGCAGTCCATGTGGAGGTCCAAGGTGATTGTCGGGGGACAGTGGAAGACAGTGCAAGAAGATTTTCCGTGGCATGATACTAAGCCCGGCACCAAGGAGGAAACTGCCCTTTTGGCGCAGATGGATGCTACCGCTTCCTCCTTAGCACAAATGCACTTTCACCCTCCTCTTCGTCCTCTGATGTGTCATGTGCCTCACATGTGGGTGGTGGTATGGTGGGTGCAGCACTGTGAGGCACTGACACATCAGGTGGCGGAGCTGAGGATGTGGAGGCAGCAGCAGCATTCATCTGCGCCAGACCTTGTGGCAGCAATGAAGTGATGAGAAGGTGCAGGGCATGATAGATCCCAGCAACCTCGCGCTGGTGTGCGGCCCTGGCAGCCATATCTTGTGCCTGCATCCGCTCCATGCTCTCCACTATCCGACAGATGTTGGCCAAATCCTGGCTGACATTGCTGGAGCCACTCTGAGCAGACAGTTGTTGTTGTCTCAGAATCATGACTCCAGCAATGTCAGCCATGGACCGTTGGAGGGCATCGAGCGGGCTGTGGGTGTCCGTGATCTTCTGCATGTGGTCCCGGATGAGCCTCAGACACCCACGTATGGCCTCAAGTTTGTCCGCCAGGCGTTCGGACCCCACCTGCATCTGTTCCGCCATCTCCCGCTGGACCTCTAGCACACGGCGTTGGAAGGCCAGGTGTGGGTCCTCGAGGTCTGGGGAGGCAGCTGTGGTGGGAGGTGCTTGCTGCTGGTTGGTTTGTGCAGGGGGTGGCGTTGCCGCTATGCTGCTGTATTGCCCTGCTCCTGGAGGTGGGGTGCTGAAGGAGTCTAGCAGATGTTGCAGTGCTTCCTGATCGATGGTGGGGTATTCCTCCTCGTCATCAGTGAAGGTTGGGCCAGTCTGCTGTCCAGGAGGTGATGTCTCTCCCTCTGCAATGTGATAGGGGAGATACAGTTTAACAGTGTTTGTCATGTACAATCATGCATTGGATGTGTTTACAAGCAGACAGCAGGACAGTGTCCATTCATACTGTTTTTGAGGAGATGCCTATTTGTTGCAGGATAGTGATGATTTTGAGGAAATTTCGGATGTGATGTTGTAGTTGTACATTGTCATCTCACAGTTTCCAGCTATGACAAATGTTATTGTACAATATCTACACACAAGCGTCACAAGTTGTGTCCTCTGTTCATTTGTGTGAGTAATGCAATTTGGCCCACATAGTAGTCAATGTTGATGGGCTCAGATTTTTCTGTGTGTGCACTGCATTGTGTGCTGGTGGCACCTGCAGCTTTGGTTTAGCTGCCCATTATACCTTTCAGGTAGTGAGCCTTAGAGTTCTGTGCATTTACAATGCTGTGCTGAGGCAAACTGGGTGGAATATGGGTCTTGGTCAGAGTTGTGAGAGTTGTGCATTGTTTGACTTCAAATGTCTTGTTTACGTCAGGGGTTGTATGTACACGAGGATGTGTCAGAGTGTGACTTGCTTGTTTAAGGATGTTGTCCACACTCAGCCACCTCAGTGAGGTGGCCTGAACCATGTTAATAGGTTGGGCCTGCAGACATGCTATTCATCATGCACTGTCACTTGCCTTGTCAATGTGGCTCACGGACACGCAGCATTGCAGGGTACTGCACATGTGCATGTGTTTTGTGCAAGTATGGTTATGTGTGAGTAGGGCACCCTTTAGGCACATTAGCAATGTGAGCTTACTTGCTGTTTCAACATGTGCTGCACTATGTAGTACACATGGACATCCATTTTGCTTTGTCTATTGTGATTTGTCTGGTGTGCATGTCGTCCTTCATGTTTTTTATTGCATGCATTGCTGAGTGCCCTCCGTTTGGCTGACCCGTTGTGAGTATGGTTCGGCGTGAGTTTCGATTGTTGTTGCAGTCTGAACAGACAGGGGCATGTTACCAAGGAAGTGGCAGGGAGAGGCGTTAGCCATCTTGTCTTCACTGCTCTCACCTCCACTTTGGTAACACCAGGCTCAAACATGTTATCAAGGATTTGGTGCAGCCTGGCATTTCCCCCTGCAATGGAAGTAAATTACACTGCTTAGCACCAGCGCAGGCTCCCTTGCACCATAGTGCAAGGGTGTCTGTGAGCAGGGAGGTTTGTTCATGTGTAGGAAGTAGTTGCTTCCTGCACATGGACAAAGCTAAGACAGCATTTTCTAACTTTCATGTGTGCTGCTGCTTGCAGCACACATGGACGTTACGAAATGACATTTAGAAGTACAGTTTGCTCATGTCCAGGAAGGGACACCTTCCTGTACATGAACATACCATGGAATTTGGCTTTTCACATGTGGGCTGCACAAGGCAGCACACATGAAACAAGCAGAAACAAGGAGATTTAATGCATTTCTCCTAGTTTTGCAACCTCAGGCCCAGGATTTCTCTGGTGTTCAGATCAGCACTGCCACCTATTCTCGCCTAACTTGATAATGGATGGCAGCGTCGACTTCAATGGGTGTTGTGGTGGGACGCCCACCACAACACCCACTGCACGCCCCCTTTCACACAAAGTTTAGCATGAAAGGGGCCCTATTCTCAAGGCAGCGTAAAGCCACTTAACGTGGCTTTAAGCCACATTGAGTGGCTTAACGCTGCCTTGATAATGGTGCGCTGACCCTACCGCCACCCCAACGTCAAAAATTAGTAACGTTGTGGTGGCTATAGGGGCTTGGTAATATGCCCCAAAGTGTCAACACCCATTACCCTCAAGGTTGACCCCACGTGTGGTGTGTAAGTGGTCAGTTTTCTGATGTATGTGCATTTCATGATGCCTATTTATGGTGCTCAGGACTGGTCAACGCCACCCTCACAAGAGATGCAAATGTGCAGGTAATGTGTGTTTGTGTATGTGCCACGCAGCTGCTGCCATGGATGATACCTGCTGTCCTGGTTCTGTTATTCAATGCCTGGCTTGGCATGTGGGTGATGACTACCTGACTGCATATTTGTTCACTGACACAGTTGACTTACAAAACCGTTAATTTGAATTGCACAAGATGGTGTGATGTGCAACTCACATCAGGACTGTTGTGGAATGCTGTATTCTGTGTGGCAGATGTGTACACTTGTGGGGGTAGGAGTGCAATTTTACATAGGGGTTGAGGGTGGCATTTGGCCGGTTGACATGATTTGTTTCAAATTAGCTATCCTTGCTTGTTGTCATACTTTGGCAGTGAGGCACAAGTTACTAACTTGTGTAACGATATATCTGTAAGAGACAGTAGTTAGTGATAGATTCCTTACCTTAGAATATCCCCAGGCGTCAGGCTGGATCCGGAAAGTTTTGCGTAGCAGTACCCTTGCGCGTCGGTAGGCGGCGTCGTGCGGCTCCGCGTCCGTCGTCGGCGTCGTGATCGCCGGGATGACGTCGCGGGCAGTACTTAGGCGCCGCCCTGCGCGCTGACGTCAGTTCTGTACACGACTTTCCGCGCCAGGAACGCAGAGCCATGCAAGAAGCTGACACAGGTGTCTGAAAAATACTAGGGCCCTGAAAGGGATGTCCTTAACCCTAGAAATCAGTTCGCAGAACGGGGAGGATGGGTGGGGCGGTAGGAATCTATCACTAACTACTGTCTCTTACAGATATATCGTTACACAAGTTAGTAACTTGTGCATCTGAAAGAGACACGTTAGTGATAGATTCCTTACCTTAGAATAGATACCCCAGCAATACCAACCCCGGTGGTGGGTCTGCGAACAAAGATCAGACAAGGAAGTCCTGGAGGACAGAACGGCCAAAGAAGCCGTCCCTCCGGACCTGACTGTCAAGGCAGTAATGCTTTGTAAACGTGTGCAGCGAGGCCCACGTAGCTGCCTGACAGATAACCGGCAGCGGAACACCGCGGCCCAAGGCCGTGGTAGCAGCCGTTGCCCTGGTGGAATGGGCACGCAGCCCAACAGGAGGCTCCTTCTTAGCCAAAGAATAGCAGGTCTTGATGCACAAGGTAACCCAGCGGGAGATGGTCCTCTTGTGCACCGCCCGACCTTTTTGGCGCCCACGTAGCCAACAAAGAGCTGGTCATCCACCCGGAAGTGGTTTGTGCGGTCAATATAGAAAGAGAGCGCACGTTTTGGGTCCAGACGGTGGAGCCTCTCTTCCTCTCTGGAAGGATGCGGAGGCGGAAAGAAGGTGGGCAAAGTGATGGCCTGCCCAATGTGGAAAGCAGTAACCACCTTTGGCAAGAAGGACGGACGCGTCCGAAGAACAACCTTGTCTGGATGAACAGACAGAAAGGGAGGTTTGCAAGATAGAGCCTGGAGCTCACTCACCCGCCGAGCGGAGGTGATGGCCACCAGAAAGGCTGTCTTCAGAGTCAGAAGACGAAGAGGACAGTTATGCAGAGGCTCAAAGGGAGCGCACATTAAAAGGTAAGAACCAAGTTCAAGTCCCACTGAGGCATTACAAACGGAACAGGAGGGAAGAGGTGAGTAATGCCTTTTAAGAACCTGTTAACAACAGGGGACTTGAAAAGGGAGGGCTGATCAGGGAGCCTGAGGAAGGCCGAGATAGCACAAAGATAACCCTTGATGGTACCCAGGGCAGAACCCTGTTGGGCCAGAGAGAGAAGGAACAGAAGGACCTCAGAAAGAGGGGCAGAAAGGGGATCCACAGCCTTTGCTGTGCACCATGCCACAAATTTGTTCCACCTGCAGGCGTATACCACCTTAGTGGAGGGACGCCTGGCTGCCAGAATCACATCACAAACTTCGGGAGGCAAGTCGAAAGGAATCAACTGCCGCCGCTCAATCTCCACGCAAGCAGGTGTAGACTGGACAGGTTCGGGTGGAGGACCGTCCCCTGCTGCTGCGACAGAAGATCCTCCCGAAGAGGCAGACGGATCGGGGGATCTATGCTCATATTGAGTAGCTCGGGATACCAAACTCTTCGAGCCCAGTCCGGAGCCACAAGAATGACTTGGGCCCGGTCGTGCCGAATCTTCCTCAACACTCTGGGTAGAAGTGGTATAGGCGGAAAGGCGTACAACAGACCGCAACTCCACTCGCGACGAAAAGCGTCGCCGAGCGAGTGCCGCCTTGGAAATTCCAACGCGCAGAACTGATGACATTGCGCGTTCTCTTCGGTGGCGAATAGATCTAACCAAGGCTCTCCCCACTGTAGAAAGAGTCCTTGCGCCACTTCCGAGTGAAGACGCCATTCGTGATCCATCATGCACCTGCGGCTGAGTTCGTCCGCCCTGGCGTTCAGAGAACCTGCCAGGTGTTGAACCATCAGGAACATGCCCTGATGTTCCAGCCATGTCCAGAGGCGCAGAGCCTCCTGACAAAGGGTCCAAGACCCCACCCCGCCCTGTTTGTTGCAGTACCACATGGCGGTGGTGTTGTCTGTGAACACCTGCACTACCTTCCCTTTGACAGAGGGAAGGAATGCCTTGAGTGCAAGCCGGATCGCCCGGAGCTCCAGAAGGTTGATATGGAGCCGGGACTCCGCCGGAGACCAGAGGCCTCTGATCTCCGCCTCTCCCATGTGACCGCCCCATCCCAGAAGGGACGCGTCCGTCACAACTGTATGCTCTGGCTGGGGAAGGGAGAGGGATCTGCCCATGACCCATTGCCGGTTCGAGAGCCACCACTGCAACTGTTTTGCAGTCCCCTCCGAGATCTGGACGTGATCGGACAGGTTGCCCTGGTGCTGCGCCCACTGGAACTTCAGGTCCCACTGCAGAGCCCGCATATGCCATCTGGCATGATTGACCAGCAGGATGCAGGAGGCCATGAGGCCCAGCAGCCTCAGGGTCATCCGTACCGAAACCCAGGATAAAGGCCGAAAGATCGGAATCATAGCCTGAATATCCCGGACTCGCCGTTCGGGAGGATAGGCCCGAAACTGCGTCGTGTCCAGAACTGCTCCGATGAAAAGGAGCTGTGGAGAAGGAATTAGATGCGACTTCGGCACATTGATGGAGAACCCCAGCGAGTGCAGGAGTTCGGCCGTAGTCTGGAGGTGGGAGACGACTGCCTGGGACGAGCCCGCCTTCAGCAGCCAGTCGTCGAGGTAGGGGAAGACTGAAACCCCTGCCCGGCGCAGATGAGCTGCGACCACCGCCATCACTTTCGTGAACACCCGAGGGGCACTGGTAAGGCCAAAGGGGAGCACGGTGAACTGAAAATGCTCGGGGCCTACCGTGAACCGAAGGTAACGCCGGTGGGCCGGCAGGACGGGGATGTGGAAATACGCGTCCTGCAAGTCCAACGCTACCAACCAGTCTCCAGGGTCGAGGGCAGTCAAGACCTGAGCTAGGGTGAGCATCTTGAACTTCTCCTTCCGGAGGAAGCGATTGACGTTCCGGAGGTCCAAGATAGGACGCATGTCCTCCTTGTCCTTTTTGGGCACCAGAAAGTAGTGGGAGTAGCAACCACACCCTACTTCTGGGGTCGGAACATGCTCGATGGCCCTCTTGGTCAAGAGGGCCGTGACTTCCTTCTGTAGAAGCACCAAGTGATCCCCTGACATGCGGTGGAATTGAGGTGGCATGGCTGGGGGGTGGTCTCGAAGGGGAGGGAGTAGCCCCTTCGGACAATGTCCAAGACCCACCTGTCCGAGGTGATGGTGCGCCAGTGGGGAAGGTGATGGCGGACCCTGCCCCCTACTGGCGTGCCGTGCACCTGAAAGGAGGGACTAGGAGGGCTTGGAGGCCGCGGACGGGTTGGAGGTGGTGGCCTGACCCGCACGCTGGTTGCCCGATCCGCCACGGCGGAATCCACGTCCTCGGCCACGCGAAGACGCCTGCTGCGCGGGCCGGTGGCTGGGCTGCTGACGTGAAGGGGCGCCCCTACCGTGGCCACGATAGGGGCGAAAAGCAGAAGGCAGCGGAGGGCGTGTAGCAGAAAGGCCCAGGGACTTTGCAGTAGCCCGTGAGTCCTTGAAGCGCTCCAACGCATGGTCTGCTTTGGACCCAAAAAGACCGACTCCATCAAAGGGCATGTCCATGAGAGTATTCTGGACATCCCCTGAAAAACCAGTGGTTCTCAGCCAGGCGTGGCGCCAGAGCGCCACCGTCGTTGCAATCGACCTGCCCAGCGAGTCGGCGGTGTCAAGGCCACAACGGATAGTGTATTTGGCCGCATCCCTTCCTTCCGCAATGGCGCGGGAAAGCAGTGCCTGGACCTCCTCAGGGCACTGGGGCAAAACATCCGCCACCGAATCCCACAGGGAGTGGGTATATCGGCCCAAAAGACAAGCGGTGTTAACGGACCGCAAGCCAGCACTGGAGGAAGAAAAACCTTTCTTCCCAAACTGATCCAGGCGTTTGGATTCCCTATCCGGAGGAGCGGTAGGGAAGGCGGTTTGGGAAGCGGAGGCTTGGACAACCAAGCTCTCAGGAGTGGGGTGGACAGAAAGAAACAGGGGGTCGCCCGGAGCGGGGCGATGGCGTCGTGACACGTTCCGATCCACAGGAGCCCCTGTGTTGGGCTTGGACCAGGCGCCCAAAAGAACGTCAGTGAGGGCGTCGTTAAACGGCAGCACAGTCTCCGCAGAGGAGGCTGCCGGCTGAAGCACCTCTGTCAAGATGTTAGTCTTGACCGTCAAAGTAGGGAGCTGGAGACGTAAGGCCCCAGCAGCCCTACGCAACACCGTACCAAAATTGGCCCCCTCCTCCGTAGCCACGGGAGGAGACAGCATGCCAGTGTCAGGAGAAGTATCCAGACCACTGGCCTCCCTAGACTCTCTGTCCAGTCCTCATCATACTGACAGTTGCGTGTCAGAGGGTCATCAGACCCTCCCAGTCCTCCTGGTCCTCCTCTGGTTCAAAATAAGGAGGAGGAGGGACATTTGGGACCCAAGGTCCCATCGGCGCCGGAGCCGGCGTCGAGCGACGTCGCTCCGGGTCCATGTCCGGAGCCGGAAGGAACTGGGGGACGACGCCGCCCGGAGCCCAGGGCGGCGTCGAGAACGGCACCGGAGACATCGGCGCCGGCGGAGGTGTCGTGAGGTCGACCGGCGTCGATGGGGGTTGTGGAGCCGGGATCGAGGCCGGGGCCGAAGCCGGAGCCGGGATCGAGGCTGGAGGCTCGGGCGACGCCGGGGCCGGAGCCGCCGGCGACGCCGGAGCAACCCCACCGTAGGCCCGCGGGGCCCGAAGGCGCACCGGAGGGGCCTGAAGGCCCGAAGAGGCGGGCCATGGCCGACAGGAACTCCTGTACCTTGGCCGGATCCGCCCCCGAACCCGGGAAGGGCGGGTATGACGGGGCGACTCCACAGGCAAGTCCGGGGCCGCGGGGGCGGGGACGGTGCCGGGAGGGGCCTCAGCCGAGTCGCGAGACCGGCGAGGCGAAGTCCGAGAGCGACGATGCTTCTTGGACTTCTTGTGCTTAGACTTACCGGGACGAAGAAGTCGACGACCGGTGTGCACTCCGCGAGCGACCCCTGGACCTCTCACGCGACCGGGGCTTCGCGGAGCCGAATGCCGGGCCTCGAGGAGCTTTCGAGACCGCTCTCGCAAAGCTTTCGGGTTGAGGGCCTGGCAATCGGGACAAGACTCGGCGTCGTGGCCTCGGCCGAGGCAGAAGAGACACTCCCAATGCGGGTCGGTGACGGACATCATCCGCGCACAGGCGCCGCATCGCTGAAGCCGGGCATCCCTACGACACCTTAAAGTTGAAAAAAAACCAGTGAAAAAAATCACCAAAAAGTATGGTCAAAAATTGACCAGGGCACTGCTCTTCCCGGATCTGCGCTTGCTGGCGCGGAAAAAGAAGAACTGACGTCAGCGCGCAGGGGCGGCGCCTAAGTACTGCCCGCGACGTCATCCCGGCGATCACGACGCCGACGACGGACGCGGAGCCGCACGACGCCGCCTACCGACGCGCAAGGGTACTGCTACGCAAAACTTTCCGGATCCAGCCTGACGCCTGGGGATATTCTAAGGTAAGGAATCTATCACTAACGTGTCTCTTTCAGATACAGCTTTACAGGCACATTGTGGTTCAGCGAGTATGTCACACAGACAAGGCATAAAGTACATATTGGTGTGATACATTCCTGTTCTGCATTGTTCACGTACTGTGTGGTTGTTGGCACGTCCCCCTGCTCATTGTATTCCATCGCCCTTTGAGTGGAGTGTGCTGTTTGTGTGCATTTTTGGAGGTGCAACCTTTATCCAGCAGCCTACATGGTCAATTCGTTGTGACATTGCATGTGTGTGTGGTATGCAGACTCACTAGATGTTTCCCCACTTGGTGTACACCAGACTGCATCTCATGAACAGGCAAGGGGGCACATTGCATGGTAATGCAGGTGATGTCAGATTTTCCCCCTTGCCACATCACCACGCACATACAAATTGCCTGCACATGGACACGTCTCACTCTGAGGCCAAAATGCGGATGCACTGTGCTTGTGACTGGTCATGTGCACGATAAGGCATGCCACCACCAATGTCAGAACACCTGCAGCATTCTGCACATGCACATTCCTACCCCCCACTCATACACATGTGCAGAATGCTGCTGGTGTGCTGACATTGGTGGTGGCATGCCTTATCGTGCACATGACCAGTCACATTCACAGTGCACACGCATTTTGGCGTTAGAGTGAGATGTGTCCTTGTGCAGGCAATTTGTATGTGTGTGGTGATGTGGCAAGGGGGCCATTTTGCCACCCTGCCGCATGTCAAGTTGTTGTGCCACTTTGTCATTTGAGGGGGCACTTATGGAGTTGTCTGACGTTGACCTAGAACTATTTTGGGCTTCCTTTTCTGTGCACATTTGAAAGTCTGTATGCCGGCCAATTTGTGTCGTGCAATGTGTTGTTTGAGAAGGGTGATATGTCCCTGTGCCACCATGGACAGGGGTATCCGGGACATGATCCACAGTACATGTGGGTATGCACTTCAATTAATTTAATTGTACATGAGTGCCACTGGGCCCATCCACCCCCTTCCCCCCGTCCCTGGTTGATGCTCACCCTGGTGTTGTTGTGTCTGTTCACATTCAGCACTATCCTGGCCCGCAACTCCAACCACCGTCTCTTCACTGATGACTCGGGACACCTGCTCCTCCAACTCATCCAGCTCCTCCTGTGGTGCTGGACTCCCACCTCCAGTCTGCCTCGCTGCTCTCATGTTGGCTGCTAGTTTCGCCTTGGTTTTGCGCTTGGTATCATGCCAGCGCTTCTTGCAATCGTCCACTGTCCTCCTCCTCTATCCAACGGCATTCACCTTGGACACAATGTCCTCCCATATTTCTTTTTTTCTTGCCAATGTCACTGTGGAGGTGACAAACAGTTCTTGTTGGTGTTCAGTCACCTCCGCAATCAGGACCTGGTTTTCCTGCAGGCTGAACTTAGGATTCCTCTTTCTCTTGGCCTTCACATGGGTCTCTGGCTGGTCCTCCTGGGTATTTGTGGGCATGTTTGTGGCCTCTGCACTGGTCCCAGCTTCTTCCATTGCTCCTCTGGTATTTTCCTTTTTTTTTTTTTTTCAGCTTGGCGGGACTTTTATAGTGCATTTTCCCGCTGAACGCGTAAAATGCAGGCCTGGTGCTAATTAGCGATAGGATTCTGTCGCTGATTTGCCCATCGCCACTTTTTTCACGTTAGCGTGTGTTTTTTTATCGCCGGCACGCTAAATTTATCACCGTCCATTTCCGCCGGAAAAGCGAGCTATTGCCTGTTAGCGGCGTGTTGCTAATACGCCGCTAGTGCGGCGATAGATTCCGGCGTTCTGCGGCGATAAGGAAAAGGACGCTAAGCGGAGTTAGCGATAAATATCGCCATTTGTTGATAATATGCCCCTGTGTCTTTCTGGCGTTCACTTAAGTTGCCTGTTATGGCCAGAGTAGCATTGTCCAAAATGGTGGTGCTGCCGAGACTGTTATATTTCTTTGTTAATTTGCCGGTAGTGATCCCGAGGAGCTGGTTCAGGGCCCTGGATGCTCTGTTGAGGGATTTGGTGTGGGACAGTGAACGAAATCGAGTCTCTCTGCAGACTTTAAGACTGCCCTGGACGGAGGGGGGGCTGGGCGCTCCAGACTTTGAAGCATATTATCTGGCGGCGCAACTTCAGTGGCTGGCCAGATGGTTAGATGGACGAGGGCAAGAGACATTGGCGCTGCCGGCTTACTCCGCCCGAGGAACTCTGCTCGCTAGGATGCTCAACCCCAGCCTTAAGATTAAAAATATGAGTGTCTTGTTCGCTGTGGCAATGGCATGCTGGGATAGATGCAGAAAAAGGGCTCCGGCTACGTTGCTTTACGCACCAGATCTACCACCTACGGGAATCCCTCAGATGGACGTAGGCCCTCCCCTTACACAGCGGCAATTACATGGCTGGGAGGAGGCGGGTATTCGATTTGTTGGAGATTACTACCAGGATGGAGTAATGCTCCCTCTAGAGGATTGTTTGGAGTACCATGATCTGCCACCAGGGCAGTTCTTGAATTATCATAAGATAAGGGGAGCGTTGGTAAAATTGTGGGGGTATGGCACGGATGAACCGGCTACGCATGCGGCCCTCCAAGCGATGGTGACGTTGGGAGCTGCTGGACATCTGGTGAAGTGGTTATATCTGGCAATAACAGAGATATCCCGGCGACCTCTGCCCAGAATTCGAGAATGGTGTGAGGGCACCCTGGATGGACAACTGACTGAGAGGGAATGGCAAAGGGCCCTGGGCAGTCCCAAAAAAGTTTCAAGGAATACGGCATTCAAACTAATACAGTTCAACATAATACATAGGACTTACCTTACACCGCATCAATTGAACATAGTATATGGGAGAAATGACCAGTCGTGTGCCAGGTGTGCCAAGATAGACGCAGACTTTGACCATATGTTGTGGTCCTGCCCAGAACTCCAACAGTACTGGACAACGGTGGTAGAAACCCTCAATAAGGTCTTGGCCCGTACTATGGAATGCTCCCCGGAGGAGTGCCTACTAGGACTCTTCCCGAGGCCCAAATCCAAACGGGTGGGGCACAGGTTTGTGGATCTAGCCTTGCTCCTGGCCAAAAGGAGGCTAGCTCTCAGATGGAGGGCAGTAAGAAGTGCGCTTATAGTTGACTGGGAAAGAGATGTTTCCTGCTGGGCTAGGGCGGAGGAAAGGGCCTTGATACGAGAAGATAAGATCACGAAGAGACGCAAACCACTGGCTGAGCCATGGGCAGAAATACTGGGGGCATGGGACACACGTAAATTGATGGACAAGGAAGTACAGTCGGACACCTCAGGACCAGAATAGGGACTCAAAATACGTATAGGTCCAAAACAGTATTGCTTATTATCAAGTCTAGACAGGACGGAGTGACAAAAGTGCACAACAAGGAAGGGCACAGCATGTAACGATAATGGAATAAAGTGGAGGATCTCTTCTGTCGTTCCCCCGCTGGGATATGCTGGGGGGTTTGGACGTCCCTGCCCGCACCCGCTCCTTCTCGTTTCTCCCCCACCGCCTGGGAGTCCCCCCCCCGACCCATGAGACAGGATATTTACTAAGTGGTATGATTCGTCATTAAAGTGATACATCAAGCAGACGAAGGGCCCCCGGTAACTGCAGTAGTTTTATATGTTTTAATTTGGTATCTAATGTTACACAGATACCTAAGTAAGTTTCTTAGTTTACATCATAAATATAGGCAGACACATATGAGGCATAAATATGAGAGGGAATTAGTGCACAATGTGAACACGACTACTCCCCATAACTTATTTGGATGCAGCAGGAGCAGCACAGTAACATTTAACTGTTGAAAGGGTTATAATAACCCGCAGGAATATTATAAACTGGGGAAGCGCTCCAGGTTTGAGCAATCTGTATATGAATATGGGTATATATTTTGTATCACGTTGATTGCTGTTTTGCTAACCAATTGATGCAACTGCTGTACCACAACTAAATGTATAGAAGGTACAGAAGATAATATAACAAATGCCAATAAAAAGGATTTGCACAAAAAAAAAGTGTCAAGAGGTGGAGCTGTTCGCAGAGGAAGAACATATCTTTTGTTAATGCAACCCCCTCCCCCCGTTTGTTTACTTCAATCCCTTCACAAAAATGAATACTTGGCCGCCGTCCAGCCTCTAAGAAAAAAAGAAGAGGGCCCCTAATAATGAATATGGGGTGCGGACCAGGGGAACAATACACTATCAAAACAAAAAATATTCTGCCTACCCCATCAGATTTCAGAAATGCTCATTGGTCTACAATAATTTATAGTTCTACATCAAACATTTCAATGCAGAAACCAAATTATATCCAAACACATAACTTTTTATTTATTCATAAATAAATGTAACTATTTATATATTTGTTGATTTAATAAATTGATTACTTGTCACTAATGCTTCAATATCCTGTCCAACCCATGGACCCATCAAGCCTCCCCAACATCGCACCCTTGACCCCAAACACACAGAATTATTTTTATTAAACTCAATCAACTATCACACTCATTCATACCACATACAGCAACCCAACTAAAGTATCAAAAAGAGTCCCAGGGCCTAACACTCACAGAGTTAATATGTTCTTAAAATTTTATTATTAATAGGTTCCCTTCCTTAATAATTTACTTAGTGATATTTCTTCACATTTGCATATTATCATCCGATAAATGCCTCAGATATTGTTCTTCTCATTAATCTTCAAATAATTATTATCATAATCAACTCTGCTAGGTCTTAGTGCTGTGCCGACACGCGATTCGGTGTGAGACTACTCTTCAGTCATATACCTTCCTCAGGGCACACTGTAGATGTTCATCATTTAAAATTGTGCAAAGGGGAACTTGGAGAGGGCTGGAAACCAATCGATACACACTTGTTTTTGTTAAAAACAGAGATAGGGCTTGAAAAAAACTACTTTACATTAATTTAACTTAGCCAATATATACCGTCACCTCATTTCATGTGTCCACTCGGCATTAGTTAATCCGAAGGATCGATAGGAAACTACCACCGTATTAACCCGTGATACCATCCATGTAAAAACCACCACCAACCTAGTTCACTCCCAAGGTAATCACCTCAACCCAAAAAAATGTGAGGGTGAGCACACTTTTCTTCTTAGCACTCTGTAGTCGTAACATCAGACTACAAACGTCTATTGATTCGTACCTTTATCATACCTCAATACGTTTTAATGCAATTATAGCGATCCAGAGGAAAACAAACTCCACAGATGTATCCATTTAAATGTTAAGGGGAATAAAGAGACAAATAGTAAAGACAGGCATTAATATATTGTCTTAAGCATTAGTTCACCTGATGCCCGGTCCAACCGGCAATAGATAATCTCAGATAACAACTGTACCTTCACCGAAACCTCAATCCTGCCTCAAAGGACTTGATGATCTTTTTCAATAGATTCCAACCAGCTGAGAAAAATACACTTATATGATGTTCGTCCAAAACATTTCACATCTAGTCACAAAACCCGTATCAGATAACATCTCAGTAGACAACTCTGTAATTAGAATTCCACAAAAATAATCGGAAATGAATTCTGATACACCAAAAAGTGCCTCCAACTCTAAGCTCCTATATAAGTAGTAAAATACATGGGAGTGGAAAACTCTTGTATAGCTGCCATTACATGCAGTGGCCCTTACTTATTAACTACACACCAAAAACATGGAGTATGTTACATTAACATATTTCACGCAGGGATAGCCGAAAAGTCCGGTATAGCTCTTCATATGATCCTGCATCACTATAGCATCCGCCTGAATCCACTAAACTCACATATAAATTGGCTGTAGTAAAAATGGAACCAAAAGAACCAATAACCAAATCCTCCTCCCAAACCTACTCTTACCTCGCTGTTCTCCTATGTTCAATCTATACGACAGCGGCCCCAGAATGGCAGTATGAGGGGTAGATACTGCCATCACTCATCAATATATATATACCCATGCTGGTCCCAGGATGCTCGCGTGGACCAGCGAATACAACACACATGAGTATGAGGGGTCTACCAAGGCCCCCATCTTGTAGTGAATCCTTTGCATATCTAAGCACAACCTAATTAACCACAATAACGCATTGTGGTACTGACGCCTATGTTTTCGCATCACTCCAACCGGTGCTCACAACAATAAAAAAAAGAGCTTGCCACATAAAGTAAAGAAGGAGAAAGCCCCAGTTCTCTCCAATCTGATGTAGCTAAATCCTCCACAAGGCACACTGAAATCTTCACTCTATTTCAGCCCAATACAAGTAACGCAAATGCAGGGTATATACTACATATTATCAGGGAATATTGAGCCCAAACTAGAACAAATCCAATGAGAACCCTGTTTATATACGTAAAGAAGCCACTACAAAAAGGTCATTTTCCTAAGTCTGCATAGACCTTGAAAGAAACCAAGATTCTTTCCTAAAGAATGGCATATTCCTAGGGAATAACCTCATTAAGACTTACTTTGTAAGTTCCCAGTGTGAATATTCAATACACTTCCTTTTTCCGATGGTATCGAGCATCATCTTTATGTTCGCTAAATCTAGTGCAAAATTCTTGCTGTGTCTCACCCACATATCCTAAACACCCTGGGCCACAAAGAAACAAATACTTTACATTGAACGTGCAGCAAAACATCATTTGTGGATACTATTGCCCCTTCGCAGGCATGACAATGCCTCGCCAGCCTCTCCGTATCATTTTTGCCCTTGGGGCTTCATGCTCTGCATTATGTCCTAAAAGAGCTCCTGCGCTCTACTCTGGCCTCATTTCATCTCTTAAGAACATTCAAGGTGTGAATGTCCAGGGCCTGGACTTAGTGGAATGTAGGGTGTGTCATTTTAAAATACTGCAGGGTAGCAGTTGCCAATTAAAAAATTTGATATAACAAGCATGGATGAGGGGTGAGTGGAGCCGGAGAGTAGATGATTTTGGGGTGCCAAAGGGAGGCAGGACGAAAATATACATTATTGGTATGATTAATGTACCAATCCATACACTAGAGTTTAAGTGATTAAAGGAGACAGTCAACCTTCAACATTACTGGCAGCACGAGTCGGTACCACTAGTTAATAACAGTCATATAGGACATAGGACCAAGCCTCAGCAAGTGTACATAAGGAGAATAATGCACAATATCCAATGTTATTATCTAATTCTCCACATTAAGCCCAGAGGAAGTTGTCCCCAAGAAAAGGCCCGGACACTGGACGATTAACACAGATATCCTGCGTTAATCCACATCGCATGGGAAAACCATATGGCATTACTTGTAATCATGAGGTATTTCTGCATTTTGGAATTAGCAATCTGTAATTACTACTGCTGCTGTAATGTAGGTTTAAGTGTTTTAAAATGAAACAATAATGGGATTTACCAGTTACAATACATGCATTGTTCTCACTTTTAAACTTCATGCAACAAAGTAGGTTAACAGTGCCTTCTGTTATGTTTTGCACCACACACTGATATGCCTCTGGTGACATTAGTAGAACTTTTATAATGCATATCTATGCTAAAGTGCAACATGCACAGGGATAACGCCAGTGATAAATCTACCGAGCTCCCATAATACACTTCCACTCTGACTTGCACCGTGCACTGACTTTAGGTCATTAGACATTCACAGGGCTCTTGTGAAGCACCTCTGCTGATCTGCACCATAGAGCTCTCACAGTGCACAGCTATCCTGATTTGCAGAATACACTGGCATCCTGGTACTGACAAATTAAGTGTGCTCTCAGAAATCAACTTTATTTGAGTGACAGGATGTGTTATAATGTCATTACCTTTTCTCAATCAGGTTCACAACTTCAAATAATGACAAAACAACTCAGCTTCTTATCTCTTTGGGAATGTCCTGCATTGTTTTATAGCTTGCCTCCACCACTCTTCACTCGTCCTGCATTGTTGCATGCCCTCATGCACTCTCCCTCCTGTCCCACGTTGGCCACGTCATAGGGCTTTTTTTTCTAATTTTTGGCCGTGCTGCTGTACAACATGGCTAAATCACATTGGCAAAGCCGATAGCTTTTGCAGGCGAGACCTTTTTGCTCTGTCAATGCCTGTTATGCTAGGGTCTACACATGTTTTGCAGCACCAAAGCTATCGCTTAACCTGATAATGAAATCAAAAGCAGTGTGTCGCAGAGTACTTCTAAAATAGGAATGGAGGTGGCTGCAAACAGAAATGCACTTTTTACTTTTTTGTAAATTTTATGAGAAGCAAAGAAAACGACTCCTAATAGCTTTATTGCGAAAGTACAAGTTTAGACAATGTAGACCGGCTGTGATTTTCCTTCAACAACTACATTCCTTAGAAATCTGTTTAGCAGTTTCTACATGTGTATGGCGCACTGTTTTTATATGTAATAAATTAGGGGGCTATTGATTTATTTATTGATGGACATTTTTGTAACTATATATGACAGGGTAACTATGAAATATTTTTATATGTAATGGTTTTATATACTTTTTTATGATGATGTGTACTGCTGTTTTTGCTTTTATGGTTCTGATAAAGAAACAGAATAAAGATTAAAGGAAGAAAGAATTGCACTTTTCAAACAATGGAAGGTTCAAAGGTTATCAAAATGAATGGTAGCAAGCTTAAAACAAGCATTGACAAAGCCAATTAGTCTGACTTTTGCTGCCAAGCGCTTGGCTTTCGCGAAGGTTGTTTCCTTTGATTTTGTTTAGTAAAGATTAAGAAAAAACAAATGAATGCATATGGATCACTTGTTTTTAAAGCCTTTTGTTATATTTTACTGAAAACAGTTCAAATTGCTGCATGTGCATACACAGGTCGCTAATTTGAAATACTTTTTAGTAAATGCTGGAAATGGCCCTTTGTGCAGGGTTATCCCCAAACCTTTTGCTTCTTCCCCCTTTTTTTCCTGACCTGTTTTTGTTGGCTTTAGGACTCTGGGCACTTAACTACTGCTGATCAGTGCTAAAGTGCATATGCTCTCTGTGTAAATTGTGATTCTGATTGGTTATCCATGATTGGCATATTTGATTTACGGTGTGTGCCAGGGCCTGTAAATCAAATGCTACTAGTGGACCTGCAGCACTGATTGTGACACCCACATGAGTGCCCTGTAAATGTATCTCAGACCTGGCACTGCAGTGTCTGCACGTGCAATTTTAAACTGCTATGTTGACCTGGCAAGTGCACCCACTTTCCCCTTTCCTTACCCCCAACCTTCCCCTTTTCTTACATGTAAGACACCCCTTAGGTAGGCCCAAGGTTCCCCCATGGGCAGGGTACAGCGTATGTGAAAGGTAGGACATGTACTGGTGTGTGTCACATGTCCTGATAGTGAAATACTGCCAATTTCGTTTTTCACTATTGAAAGGCTATCTGTCCCATAGGCTAACATGGGAGTTACTTTGTAACATCTTACAAGTATAACTTTCCATTGGAACAAGATAGAGAAATTGAGTTTAGGCTCTCTGAACTCAGAATGTAATAACACATATTTTTAGGTAAAAGGTTTTTAAATTGTGTGTTTGAAAATGCCACTTTTAGAAAGTAGGCATTTTCTTGTTTAACCATTTTGTGTGCCTCTGCTGTTTGTGTATTGAGTGTCTGGTTTTGGAGTGACATGAGCTGAGATTGTGCATTCACTGTAGACAGCCACAAGGGGGTTGAGGTGTGTCCTGCCTTTCCTGGGTGACTCATAGCTGGGCTGAATAGACCTTGGCTGCATTGAGTGGTGGGGGAGTTTCACTTGCACCTGAATAGGCTGTGTCTCCTTTGCACAATGCTGTCTCCACCCTTGCCACCAAGAGAACAAAGAGAAAATGGGGTATAAGTATTGGACCTTAAACCCCAGAGAATTGGATCACTTCGGGACTCAAGAGGAACCTCTGCAAGGGAGAAGAGTTGGAGAGCTGAAGGAGGAGTACTGCCCCTTTGCTGTGTGTGCTTTGCTGGGTAGGCCTGCAGTTGCTGCTTCTGCCAATGAGAGAACAAAGACTGGAACTTTGCTGTGAACCAAAGACTTCAACTGCACCCACTGACCAGCACTTGGACTCCTCTGTGGACTCCTGTGTTCAAAAGGGTGCCAATTCCAGTTCCTGGGCCCTGAGAATTGTATGTTTGGTGCTGCAAAGCAAGAAAAACACATTTTACGCCATCAGCGACGCCGCCAGTGATGCCGCGACCTACACCGAGGCCGGGGGCACCGCTTGTGAAGTGCACGACACACCGCCCCACCTGCACTGCAGTTCTGGCGCCCTTCAACGCCTGCTGACGCCTGCAGGTATTAGCCTTCCCGACGCCAGCGCTTGCACCGACGCCGTCACTGCCATCGCCTGCATTCCGTTATCGCGGAGCTGATAACCGACGAGGGTGACTTAACGAACTGTTCGACTTTGCATCGCCTCACGGGAACCGACGCCTCACCGCCGAATGCACCTAACGTCCCCTGTCCTGGGTTCGACGCCTCGCCTCCTCACGGACTCAACACCTCGCCTCCCCCGTGGCAACCAGGAAACCGGCCTCGACCTCAGCACTGATGCCTCACCTCCACGACGCCATGCATCGTCCATAGACTTCGTTTTCCAAGGTACTGTTGTTTGGGGGTCCGTGTGACTCCATGCCTGACGCCGCGCACCTCGCGGTTGGCACCGTACTTTGAATTTATGCCTGTCACGATGTCGTAATAGCCCCAGGTGGAGCTATTTATTTCTACTAGTGCTATTCTAAAAGTCATATTTTGATACATGTATGTTGGAGTTTTGTCATTTTGGTCTTGTTTGGTTTAGAGAAATATACTTTATTTTTCTAAACTGCTGTGGTGTCCATTTGTGGTGTTTTCACTGTGTTATTGTGTCTTCGGAGTACAAATAATTTACACATTGCCTTTGGGATAAGCCTATCTGCTCGTGCCAAACTACCAAGGGGGTGAGCAGGGTTATCTAAATTGTGTAACTCCCTTACCTTGACTAGAAGCAAGGGTCTCTACTCAGATAAAGGTGCATACCTCTGCCCATTAGAGACCCACATTTCTAACAGTAAACCACAACAAAAACCATTCACTATGCTTGCCGATGTGCATGTCCATATCGCCATTTGTAAATGTATTTGAACAACAATGAATAATAAAAAAGCTCTATCAGTCCAGTAAGTGTGCAAGAAATTTTGAAGAAGAAATTCCAAGATAAGATAATATGAAAGCAAAGATTGTCCATGAGCTCTGACATTAAAGTGCACTATTTTCTGTGTGGATGAAGACATTGTTCCATCGTCAGAATGCCACCATTTACTTAGAAGGGAACCAATGGTTGAATTGGTGGTGACCCGTTGAAACATACTGTATGCAGTGGTAGTCGAAAGTGAACTGTTAATGACACTACGGCAAACAAGCAGTAAAGAGTGATGATTGAAAGTCCATTAATGTTTAAGTATGCATATTAATGTATTTCTAAGGATTTCTTTGGAAAATCACATCTTGCTTCTACCCTCCAATGCATACACCACCGGAAAATGGGTCAATCCACTTCAGCCATTGCCTCTCTTGCACTGTAACCAACCACATTTTTGATGATCTAATGTGGACATCTGCTGAAAGAGAAGTTAACTTATGTGGCAAGTTAGGTGGAGCCAGTATTTATATACTTAAGGCTTGATTTAGAGTTTGGCGTTCAGGCTAGTCCACCGCAGAGGCAACAGAGTACCCTCTCCGTCAAACTGAAGGTCAGTCCGCCTCATTTAGAGTAGGGTGGACCATCACTATGTCTTTGGCGGAGAATACTCTCTCTCCACTGCCGACATACATCTCCAACGGCCTGACAGAGTAATGGCCATCAGAGGTTTTGCCATTTGTCCACCTGCCCTATTTAAAGTGGGCTGACAAATGACAAGTTTTCGCTGTCCGTCACTGCCAAGGGGCAGTGAAAACTGCAAAACTACCCCCAAGTCATGGGAGAAAACTCCAGTGGGGAAGGGGTCATTGCTTTTTTTATTTTCAAAAACAAAATCTTGCTGTGGGATTTTGTTTTTTGAAAATTAAAAGAAGCATTAAAGTTTGCCATATGGCTCCGTCATGTTGACGGAGCCGCCTGTCAAACCTTTGAAGCATTGACATGAACTGCTATGACGGTGGTTCCTGCCAATGCAAGAGATGTCCGCTGGGCTAGCAGACATCTTTAAATTTGGCAGGTACGTACTCCCTCAGGGCGATGAAGTACTTAACTCCATCACCCTGATGGAGTAAATCCCATCTGGGAAACTCAAAACAGGCCCTTAGTCAGTGCTTAATTTGTAAAATAAGTGCCAGGGCCCTGACCAGGACGCCACTGCAGCTTGCACCACCCATTGTCCTGTCATCGCTGCCTATGACGGTACCAAAACAACTACTAACCATCTCTCTCGCCTGCAAGTGCAACAGTTGAGATTATTCCAGGTCCCCAAAGCTAAAGGAATGGCTGGGGGGCAGGTATTAGTATTTTTTTAATGTATATTCTATTTATAAATAACCATTGTTCTGCTCATCTCTAAATTAGATGAGGAGCTCCACCATTGGGCAGAGTGTGATAAGTGTGTGATGACATTTAAGTGCCTGCCGGTGCTGAGCACCGGAAACCGCCGGCTCAAAATAAGCAGAGCCCTAAGTCCTTTATTATTTTTTAGCCATTCTTTTGTGTTCAAATGATGACTTCAGGTTACAGTCATTCAAATGCAATTACTACCTGCTCTTTGTGCTCAAAAGAACCTTATTTTCAAGTGATATGAACGTAAACTAAAACGAGTGCCCATGCTCTTTATTTTAATGGCATATGCTTCTCATAAAAATAAATAAATAACTATTGCGCCAACTTGCCATGGCTATACCTATTAACTTTCCCAATGCTTGTTGTAATGGTATAAAAAGGGGTCAGACAGAAATTAAAATGCTTTTTATTTAATCTTTGAATTGGAGAAATTGGGCAATAAAACTTCCTGAAAAGTGCGGTCAGTAAGAAATTAAGTTAGCCATCTAAGTGCTGAGTCAACGATTCCTAGAGATTGTAGAGCCTTTATTAACATGGCGTGAGACACCGTGTCAAAGGCCGCACTTAGGTCAAGTAAAATAAGGGCCACCGTGTCTCCGGCATCCAATCGATGACGTAACGTTTCAGTGACGCTGAGAAGAGTGGTTTCAGTTGAGAAGCCAGCTCTAAACCCAGATAGTGATGGATGAAGAAATTTTTGGGTCTCAACAAAATTAGACAACTGCCCATTAATGTGCTTTTCCAAAACCTTGGAAAGTGCTGGAAGTAAAGAGATTGGCCGATAGTTTGAGGAAAGGGTAGGGTCGGCATTGGCCTTCTTTAGTAAAGGAAGGACCATTGCATGCTTCCAGTCAGAGGGAACGATGGCCTCCTTTAAGGAGGAATTAAGAAGCTCCATCATTATTTTGAGACAAGGTAGTTCAAGCTGCCGTAGAACTGGTATAGGGAGGAGATCACGGGGGGAGCCTGATTTGATGCTACCTAGATACTGTCTAAGGGCCGTGATGTCTAATGGTAACCAAGCTTCCAGCTTGTTGGCAGGTTCTGTGGTGCATGTGTCTCTACATTTGAACGTGCCGGCTTCCTGAAGGAAAGTAGGCGGGGATGAAATGATGTTAGCTGTTTTATTACCATTCAGGGTTGAGTATATTGTTTCCACTTTGTTAATAAAATTTTTTGCGAGATCCTCACATTGCCCTTCATTCAGGCTGGGAGGAATGGGCTGAGTTTCAGAGCCTGATAATTCCTTCACCATTTTGAACAATGTTTTTGAGCATTTCTGTGCTCCAATGATAGTGGAGGAAACATAATCAGCACGGGCAGCCCTACAGAGAGAGTGATAATCTCTCTTAGCTTGTATGTAGGCAAGTTTGGAATCTGGTGCATAGTCCCTCCTCCAGCGTCTTTCCATATTTTTACATTTTGTTTTCTCAGTTTTTAACTTGTCTGTAAACCAAGGGGCTGGGGGGCGGTGATTATTCACCCTCTTAGTATAGGGTGGAAGACCGACATCAATGGCTTTTTGGATCCAATTCTGAATGGCCACTGAGTCAGACAAGAACACACTTCTTGGGATATGGTGATAACCGAATAGTTTAATTTCTAGTCAGCTTTGCACTCTTGTCTATTTACTGCCAATAATCCACTCCTCTCCCTTTGGGGTTCCCCAGGGGTCTATCCTTAGTCCCTTATTATTCAACATCTATGTCAGACCCCTGGCAGCGATTGCAGAGGACGCTGGGTTGTCATTATTCTCTTACGCTGATGACACCCAGATTATTTTCTCTCTCTCTGCGGGTAAGGAGGCAGAACCATCTGTTCTCCGGTCTGGGCTGAGCAAAATTGCATCCTGTATGCAGGCCAATTTTCTTAAACTTAATGGTGAAAAAACTGAGGTCCTGATCTTGGGGAAAAAACAAAGATCTCTGGGGACCTCTCCATTGGCCGTCAGAAATGGGTGCTTTACCTCGCCCGTCTCTTCACATCCGGAACCTTGGCTTTATCATTGACGACTTACTATCTATGCGTCAACAAGCCGTGAAGGTGGCTGCATCTTGCTTCACCATCTTGAAATGGTTGAAGAAAATTGTTTGGATGTTGCCAAGCTCCACCCAGAGAACCGTAGTCCAGGCACTGGTAACATCTAGACTGGACTACGGTAACATTCTCTACTTAGGAGCCAATAAAGATGTTACACGCAAGCTGCAGCTGGTGCAGAATTCTGCTGCAAGATTGCTTTGCCGGGTTCCTAGAGCGGCCTCCATCTCGGGCTCTTTGAGAGACCTCCACTGGCTGAGAGTTGAGAGCCGGATCAAGTTTAAAGCTCTGAGCTACATGTTCAGGGTTAAGCAGGGTACGGCTCCTCAGTATTTGCAAAATCTAGTCAAACCCTATTTGCCATCACGCACTCTTCGCTCCACCACTCAGGCTAAATTCATGATGCCTAGGACTAGGCTGTCCCATATGGGTGGTCGCTCCTTTGCTTACCTGGGCCCGTCTCTGTGGAATGCTCTTCCTCTACCACTCCGGAATGAAACCAGTTACACGCCCTTTCGCAAGTTACTAAAAACCTGGTTGTTTAATCAGTAATTCCTTTCCTGCTCCTTCTCTGGCTTGGCGCCGAGAAACCCTTTTTGGGTAGCTGTTGCGCCCGATATAAATTTAAATAACATAACATAACATAACTTGTGATGGAATATCCTTGTAACATCCTGCCCCTTCCTTTCAAAATCAAACAGGACATGGCTTCTCAACTACACAAACAATGTTGGTTACTAATAACAATTTTTTGTACAGTGCTACAAACATACATGCAAGAGGGGATATGGGAGATGGCCTGAAAATACAAGCACTTCTATGGAGCGCTTGAATACAACTAAAAAATAGTTTTAAAAACGGGAGCAGTGGAATGACACAAGTACTTGGTTCATGCTTCAGGGGAGGGCCAAACGCAAGAAGAGGAAATGGCAGACGCATACCATGATAAACGTGAACAAAGCAAATGAGAGTGACGCTGAGGCTAACCAATGGTAAGCTATGAACGGGCTGTAAGCCCGCTGATTGTAAAGAACATGTCTTGAAGAGACACCACCTACGCCGTCTAGCTGAGACCTAAAAACACAGAAGGCGGACAGTTTTTATTGCTTGTTCGACCCAAACAAATATAACAGTTTGATTCTTTTAGGCATGGGCAGATTAAGTGATTTGCCCAGTATTACAGGATGTTAAGCCGACGCTGCACTCAAACTTGGTTTTCCCAGTTTATAAATTGGCAACTCTGGCCATTAGGCCACATCTTCTATCAGAAAGTAAAAAAAAAAAATGTGTGAACTTACTACACGGAAGAAGAAGCTGATTGATGTGCATTATGTTTTTTAAATTAATTTACTTTAAATAAAGGAAGCGGAGATTGTTGTGCATTTTTTAAATTATTCATTGCGTGTTTGAAACACAAAAACATTTCTGTTCTCCTCTAGACCTGCACCCAATGCCTGAAACACTGTCTGAATTTCTTGAGAGTTCAGATGATAGTGGTTAGGCTATTTATATGTAGGCATAATACCATTGCTCTCTATGGGAATCGGGCCATTTGCTCAAACGAAACGCATACACCATTAATGTGAATTTACTTTAACAAAGCAGGATGTGACACAAATTTTATTTCTAATTAGACGTTAGCACCACAAATAAACACTGTAATTCGTCCAGCATCGCTCATAAAGAGCCGTCATGTGTAAAATTCTCTAGTAAGAGTTTGGTGACAGCTGTTTGTTTATTTTTTGGTTGGACTTAAACCCATTAATCTGATGGGACTTGGGCGGTTTACATGTTTTTTAATTATGTATTTATTCCCCATTTAGGGACAGCTGCGATGCGCAGTTCTAATTCCTAAAAAAACAATATGAAAGATGCTCCACAAAATTTATTCAAACATGGCCGTTCATCTATGTAGATGCATGCACGCTTGCGGGTGGCCATTTTCAAATAGTTTGGGCAACATTGAATAATGAAATATACATGCATATATATCAAGAAACAATAGCAGACTGGCTGGAGCATGTGGGGAGCTGCCAGGCCCTCATCAAACAAAATAATAATACTAAGAAAATGTGAAAGAATGCCCAGCGAACCCTACCAAGTGAACTATTTTATTTGCGGATGATGATATTCTGCTTTACCAAAATGCTTGCTGTCACTCACACGAAGAGGATGAATGGCTGAAGAGAGGTGACCAGATGCTGCATGCCATGGTGGGCAGAAGCATAATGTGAATGACGCTACAACAGACCAATGGATGAAGAGGGCTTACTGAAAGCCTCTCTGTATCTATATGTAAGTATGTATATTTTATAGAGGTTAAAAAAAAAAAGGTTGATGGCGCGCACCCGTGAGAGTATCCAGGCGCTGGAGCAGGAGGGCAGGTCCAGCGGTGCTCCTAGTTAAACAGCCAGGTCTTCGGCTTCTTGTGGAAGTTGAGGAGTGGAGTGGCAGTGCTGATGTGCAGAGGGAGTTCGTTCCAGCTTTTGGTGGCGATAAACTCACTTGTCAAACATGCAAATAAATTTTTTTAATTCACCAAGGAGGGACAGAACCAATGCGCAGAAAAAGGAAGGTCTGTCTGGCCGATTTTGTAGAAACATCAATTTGATAGTTTCGAGGAATCAAGAGGTACACACAGAAAGCAGCTGCAAGGATTTCCGTGGATTTCATATGGTATAATCCAGATCACTTCATTTAAAACTTACAGTAGAATGGTTCTGTGCCATTGGAACAGAAAAATATAATAAAACACATATGAAACTGCATGAGAAACATCAGCTTAAAGTGAAGAGGATACATCTAAAACCAGAAAAATAGAAGAGAAGGATATTTCTAAGAGGGCATATGTCAGACGTGGGGTGTTTGGACAAAATCTGAAGTCCAAAATATCGTGTGGACAAAATATCTTGTCAAGAATATTGAGGTCAAGAATATTGTGAAGGTAAGTTTTCCATGGGTATGCAAAGTTTTACTATACTTAATTCCACATTTATGTACCTTGTAAATATATATATATATCTTTAAGGTACGTAGATGTGGAGTTACGAATAGTAAATCTAGGCTTACCTATTTGCACTTACCTTCTCAAAATTTTTATATTCGATATTTTTGAGACAATATTCTGTCCACAAAATATTTTTGTCCTCCGTATTCTGTCAGCGATCCAGAGGTGGTTCATTGTGGTTTACTCTTCTGTAGATATACATTTAGTTTGTTCCAAAGTGATCTATTGCTGTTCATCTGTTCTTTAAAGTTAGATGTTCATTGTTGCTTCTATATTATAGCCAAGCCCACCAATCAAACAAAAATGTGACCTCCATTCTTCCGCTTGGTATGGTTCGGAGTCCCTGTTGAAGACTAAAACAAAAAGAAAGCATCTCTCTAATCCAAATCAAATGAGTCCTGAATAGCATGCACCCTGAAGAACTATGAACTATGTCGATTCAGATTACTTCTTTTATAAATTTAGATATTTTGGTTGAATTGTTTTTTACTTGAATGCGAAGTGCAGTAGGCCAGTTACCCCCTCATGGCAGTGCTAGCAAGAGTCTCAGGAGTATGCAGGAAGCTGCTGTCAATAGGATATTTTTGATCATGGTGAAAAGACCTGCGAGCAGTCATGATCTAGTTTGGGCAAGAACAAGGGATACCATAGCGATAGATGGTTAGTTCCTTATGCGCTTCCAGCGTTCCTGGGTTTTATCTGTTGGCTAGCAGACCTTAAGTTGTCCTCCATCTATTTACGTTTTTTGATTGAGTTTGAATTTTAAAAGTAGCATAGTTTACATATAGGCTATCCTGTTTTAGGTTTCAACCCATAGTAACTTAAGGTAATCCTGGCTTTTTACCCAACTGCACTGTAATGTTGGGGCTTTTGAAGCCATAGTTACAATGTTTACAGCAAAATTTTAAGTCCCAGAATACAATGTGATGTCTGTTAAAAGGTCATAACTGACTGAAAGTGAGACATTTGCCGCAGGGACACTTGGCAGCTATGAATGTTCACACAACAGCAGCATCACCACTTTAATGTAGTCAAGCAAAGAGATCTGAAAAGCAGCGTCGAGCATGCTTAAGGCATCATGTGTCAGCTGCCTTAGAATGCAGAGATACAAATTAAATCTGGTGTCATTCCAAATTTTAAAGGTTTCAGCATGGTATTATGGTGCTGGCAGGGTTGACCACCACTACAATGTTATAATATTCAGTAAGGAGTAGGTGACCCCCAACTTTGTCTATGAAAATGTTAATTAAAACATTTGAATATAGCACTCTTACATTTTTTAATCCACTACAAGTCCTGTAAACCAGACTAGAGTTGCAGCAGAATGCGTGGCAGAGGTAATGAGATGTGAGAGAGAGTGCAATGCACAGACTTTCTATGCTTAAAAGAGTCTAACATAAGTTCATTGGACACACTGCCAATGGGAAGACATTAAATACCCTGCATTAATTCTCCTTTATATTAATTATTTTCTCTATTACAATCACTGCAAAAAACAACATGTCTTGTAGACACTGCATAAACATAGATTTTGTCTTCTATTTTGGGGGTTGGGCAGCTGAATACACACTGATAAGCACTGATTTCAAAAGGTTTGGAAAACAACACTGAAATACAATCAATCAATCAATCAGGGGTTTGTTAAAGCGCGACTACTCACCCGTAAGGGTCTCAAGGCGCTAGGGTTGGGGGGGGGGGGTGCAGGTTCCATTCCATCAAGAAGGGGGTCTGTCGAAGAGCCAGGTTTTGAGGTTTCTTGCGAAGATGGGGAGCGATGTTGTCTGTCTGAGGTGGAGCGGAAGGGCGTTCCATGCTTTGGCCGCAAGGAAGGAGAAGGAGCGGCCTCCTGATCTGGTCTTTCTGGTGCGGGGGACCACGGCGTAGGAGAGCTGGGCTGATCGTAGGGTCCTTTGGGGTGCGTGGAATTTGAGTTGGCTGTTCAGGTATGCTGGTCCGGTGCCGTGGAGGGCCTTGTGTGCGTGGGTGAGCATCTTAAAGGTGATTCTCGCCTCGACGGGGAGCCAGTGGAGTGTGCGCAGGTGCTGGGAGATGTGGCAGTGTTTTGGCAGGTTGAGGACCAGTCTTGCGGCGGCGTTCTGGATGTTCTGTAGCTTGCGGGTGAGGTTTTTGTTTATTCCGGCGTAGAGTGCGTTGTCGTAGTCTAGTCTGCTGGTGACCAGGGCGTGAGTGACGGTCTTTCGGTGTTCGAGGGGGATCCATTTGAAGGTCTTACGAAGGAGGCGGAGGGTGTGGAAGCAGGAAGACGAGACAGAGTTGATCTGGCGGTCCATTTTGAGCTCCAGGATGATTCCCAGGTTGCGTGCGTGGTCTGTGGGGGTTGGCGGGTTTCCGAGGGCGGGGGGCCACCAGGTGTCGCTCCAGGCGTCGGGGTTTGGGCCCATGATGAGTACTTCTGTTTTGTTGGTGTTTAGTTGTAGGCAGCTGTTTTTCATCCATTTGGCGACGGCTTCCATGCCTTCTCGAAAGTTGCGTCTGGCGGTGTTGGGCTCGTTGGATAGGGAGAGGATGAGCTGGGTGTCGTCTGCGTATGACACGATGTTGAGTCCGTAGGTTCTGACGATGGGGGCAAGTGGAGCCATGTAGACGTTGAAGAGCGTCGGGCTGAGGGAGGAGCCCTGGGGGACTCCGCAGGTGGTAGGTGTGGGGTCCGAGAGGAAAGGGGGAGTCTGACCCGCTGTGTTCTGCCGGAGAGGAAGGAGCGGATCCAGTCGAGGGCCTTGTCCTGGATTCCTGCGTCTTAGAGTCTGCGTATTAGGGTGCGGTGGGAGACTGTGTCGAACGCCGCTGATAGGTCGAGGACGTTGAGGGCTACTGTTTCTCCTTTGTCCAGTAGGGTGCGGATGTCATCTGTTGCGGCGAGGAGGGCGGTTTCCGTACTGTGGTTTTTTCTGAAGCCGGATTGGGAGGAGTCGAGGATGTTGTGTTCTCCAATGAATGTGGCGAGTTGGCTGTTGATGGCTTTCTCGATGACTTTTGCTGGGAACGGGAGCAGGGAGATGGGTCTGTAGTTTTTGAGGTCGGTGGGGTCCGCTGAGGGTTTCTTTAGAGAGGGGGTTGACCTCGGCGTGTTTCCAGTCGTCGGGGAACGAGGCGGTCGCCAGGGAGCGGTTGATGGTGTGGCGGAGCATGGGTGCGATGGTGTCGGCGGCTCTGTTGAAGATGTGGTGGGGGCAGGGGTCCGTGGGGGCCCCTGAGTGGATTGACTTCATTGTCTTCAGTGTGTCTTCGGTGGTGAGGGCTGTCCAGTCGTCAATCGCTGGTTTCCGGGTGTCGGGGGTGGTTGGTGAGGGTTCAGTGTGTTGGTTGTCTTCGTCGAAGTTGTCGTAGATGCTCTTGATTTTGTGGTGGAAAAAGGTGCTGAGTTTGTCGCAGAGGTCTTGTGAGGGAGGGATGTCGGTATACTCGCTGGTGGGTTGGGCGAACTCCTTGATGATGCTGAAGAGTTCCTAGCTGTTGTGCGCGTGGGTGGAGATTCTGTCTTCAATCGCTTTTTTCCTCGTTTCACTGATGAGTTGATGGTGGGCGTTGGTGGCGGCTCTGAAGTTGTTGTGGGCTTCTGTGGATTTGGTGTTCCTCCAGGCCTTTTCGAGGCGGCGGCATGTGCGTCTGGACTCTCGAAGTTCGGTGGTAAACCATCTGGCTTTCTTGGCGCAGGTATTGTTGTTTTTCTTGAGGGGGGCTATGGTGTTGGTGCTGTCCGAAATCCATCTATGCAGGGTTCGGGTTGCGGTGTTGGGGTCGTCGTTTTCCGCGATGGTTGGGGTGGAGTTGTTGAGTGAGGAGGTGAGCTGGTCGTCGGTGATTTTGGTCCAGTTTCTTCGTGGAAGCAGGTGCTGGTGTCTGTGGATGGTGGGTGTTCTGAAGGTGAAGTGGACGCAACGATGGTCGGTCCATGGGAGTTCGGTGGTGTGGCTGAAGGTGATGGAGTTTCCTGTAGTGAAGAGGGGGTCGAGGGTGTGTCCTGCTGAGTGCGTGGGCTCGGTCATGATCTGGCGGAGTCCAATGTTGTGGAGGTTGTCCAGGAGGGATGTGGTGTTGGGGTCCAGTTGGTTGTCGAGGTGGAAGTTGAGGTCTCCCAGCAGGGTGTAGTTGGTGGATGCGATGGCCTGCGGGGAGATAATGTCCGTGATGGAGTTGGCGAAGGGTCCAGGGGGTCGGTAGATGAGGGTTCCTCGGAGGGTGGCGGTGGGGCTGGCCAGTATCTTGAAGTGAATGTGTTCCATCAGTTCTGTGGGCTCGTCGGGGAGTGTGCTCAGGCGGAGGCTGGATTTGTGGACGATGGCGATTCCTCCTCCTGGGCGGGTGGGGCGGTCCTTCCTGGAGATCTTGTATCCTTGGGGGATGGCGATGTCCCGAGGTGGTGTTGGTCCAGGTTTCGGTGAAGAACGCTACGTCCGGGGTGGTGCTGTCGAGGAGGTCCCAGATTTCTGTGGCGTGTTTGTGGAGGGATCGGACGTTGAGGAGGATGCATTGCAGGGTCTTCGGTTCGGTTGTGTTCTTGTGGGTGGGTTGTGCTGGATCCGTGTTCTTGGCGGTGCTGCAGGTGTGCCGGCAGCGGTGACAGCTGAAGGGTCCGTGGGTGTCGGCTGGTGATGCTAGCTTGCAGTTGTTGTTGCGGCCTGGGCTGAGTGCGTGGAGTGCTGCTGGGTCGTAGCGTTGGCGGGGCGGAGGTCCAGGGTACCTGGCGCTGGTCGCAGATGGGCGCAGACAAGCTTGCCTTTGATGCGCCTTCGGTGCACCAGCGGTGCTCCTGCTGCCCGCGCCCGCTATGCGGCCGCGCAGTGGCCGCCATTGAGTAGGGGTCGGGGAGGGCTGGACAGCTGGGAGGCGGGAGCGGGGAGGGGAGCTGGATTGGGCCGGTCGCGCTGGTGGGGGAGGGGCTGCGGGGGCAGCAGCGGCGGGGAAAGGTAAAGGGAGGAAATAAGGGATAAAGAAAAAAGGGAAAATAAGCAGAAATAAGGCACAAAAGAGCAGAGATGCAGAAAATTGCAGAAAGGTGAAAGATAAAAGAGGGTAGAAAAACGAGTGAAAGAGCAGAGCGAGAGAAAGGGAAACTGAGCAGAAATAAGGCACAAAAGAGCAGAGATGCAGAAAAGTGCAGAAAGGTGAAAGATAAAAAGGGTAGAAAAACGAGTGAAAACGAGTGAAGGAGCAGAGTGAGAGGAAGGAGACAGAGGTCCACTGGGCCACCAGGGGATGAGGCGCAGGGAAACCTGCGGGTGGAGGAGGGCCTCGATCACCAACACTCAAGAGTGCAGGGGCAGGCCTCACTTAATGGTGGAGCTGCGAGGGTGGGAGAGCAATTTCACTGACAATGAGTCAGTGGTCTTGCTCGCCTGTCCCCGCAGTGGCCGCCATTAAGTAGGGGTCGGGGAGGGCTGGACAGCTGGGAGGCGGGAGCGGGGAGGGGAGCTGGATTGGGCCGGTCGCGCTGGGGGGGAGGGGCCGCGGGGGCAGCAGCGGCGGGGAAAGGTAAAGGGAGGAAATAAGGGATAAAGAAAAAAGGGAAAATAAGCAGAAATAAGGCACAAAAGAGCAGAGATGCAGAAAAGTGCAGAAAGGTGAAAGATAAAAGAGGGTAGAAAAACGAGTGAAAGAGCAGAGCGAGAGAAAGGGAAAATGAGCAGAAATAAGGCACAAAAGAGCAGAGATGCAGAAAAGTGCAGAAAGGTGAAAGATAAAAAGGGTAGAAAAACGAGTGAAAATGAGTGAAGGAGCAGAGTGAGAGGAAGGAGACAGAGGTCCACTGGACCACCAGGGATGAGGCGCAGGGAAACCTGCGGGTGGAGGAGGGCCTCGATCACCAACACTCAAGAGTGCAGGGGCAGGGGCAGGCCTCACTTAATGGTGGAGCTGCGAGGGTGGAAGAGCAATTTCACTGACAATGAGTCAGTGGTCTTGCTCGCCTGTCCCCGCAGTGGCCGCCATTAAGTAGGGGTCGGGGAGGGCTGGACAGCTGGGAGGCGGGAGGGGAGCTGGATTGGGCCGGTCGCGCTGGGGGGGGGCCGCGGGGGCAGCAGCGGCGGGGAAAGGTAAAGGGAGGAAATAAGGGATAAAGAAAAAAGGGAAAATAAGCAGAAATAAGGCACAAAAGAGCAGAGATGCAGAAAAGTGCAGAAAGGTGAAAGATAAAAGAGGGTAGAAAAACGAGTGAAAACGAGTGAAAGAGCAGAGCGAGAGAAAGGGAAAATGAGCAGAAATAAGGCACAAAAGAGCAGAGATGTAGAAAAGTGCAGAAAGGTGAAGGATAAAAAGGGTAGAAAAACGAGTGAAAACGAGTGAAGGAGCAGAGTGAGAGGAAGGAGACAGGTCCACTGGACCACCAGGGATGAGGCGCAGGGAAACCTGCGGGTGGAGGAGGGCCTCGATCACCAACACTCAAGAGTGCAGGGGCAGGGGCAGGCCTCACTTAATGGTGGAGCTGCGAGGGTGGGAGAGCAATTTCACTGACAATGAGTCAACGAAAACAGGACAGCCTATTTATATACTTTAGAAACCGTGTGGTCTTAGGTAGCTAATGTTTGCAAATCCTTCTGCCCTAGAAGATGGCCCAGTTGCGTCATTGAAACATTTCATTTCAAATATGTATAAAAATCGAAGATTTTTTAAAATCAGAGAGTAAAACTACCACGAGGAAGGTGCATATTTGTGGAATTTATTGCAAAACAAGATTCACATCAGTAGTAATCATTTTGTTATACCACAGACCTCATGGAAAGCAAAGACATTTTATTGGTTAGTAGTAATGCCTGGGTAGTAACAAATGAATATCTTCTAATTTTGTTTTTCGTGATGGTGGATACCATATGATTCAGAACAAGTAAGGATTCTTCATTATTCAGCTATTTGAAAGGAGTTTCTGTCTTTGAATAGAGCATGAGAGGTCCTCATCATATCAGATAATTTAGTGTCAGAAAACGTTTGCCAACTTAATACATTGTAGACCTTTCCTAAGTCTCAGTTTATGTAGCAATATTCTGGGCTTCTTGTTTTTCCAAAATAACTTGGAAATCAACACATCAGTGGAATTGAAGAAATCATTTGATAACCATATAGAGAACATACAAAGGATGTATCTGACCATAGGAATGACCATTATTTGTTCTCTTCATCAAGCCACATCCTAGGGGCATATTTATGAAAGTTTTCCATCACCCTTTCACCACACAAGGGGGCGCAAGGGCGATGCAAAAACTAAGTCAGATTTATTAAGCCACGGAAGGCCACCTAGCGTGGTCCTGCAGGGCTTGATAAATCTAGAGTAATGCAACACAGAGCAAATCGCTGTGTTGCATTAGTCTACCACAGGGTGCCGTTCCATGGATGGAGCATGGGTGTTCCACGCATCCACCCATGGATTTTGGTGCATTCCCAGATTTACAAACAAAGGTAAACTTTAGGAATGCGTCAAAAGGCTGTGCCTCCCCAGCGGGGAGGCATAACGAGGAGAAATATGTTTATTTCTCCTCATTTTTTCCTCTATGTGTGCTGCACCTGCAGCACACATGGAAAGAGGAAAATGCTTCAGAGGATTGTTTTTGTGCAGAAAGGTGTCACTTCCTGCACAAAACAAACCTTTTGGCTGCCTGCATTGGCGCTAGGCAGCCAAAAAGGCGCCAGTGCAAGGAAAGGACAGGAATGTGTCGTATTATGCTTTATATGGCGCATTCCTGCCCTTTCCCTTGCATGCAGCGCAGCAAGGTGGCTTGCTGCGCTGCGTGATAGCTACATAAGTATGCCCCCAAGTTTCACCAGAGCTGCCATGGGCCTCCTTTACCCCTTCCTGTCTGTGCGTTGTGTTCCAACCCTAATCTGCCTCTTTTTTTTTTAAACCAGATTTTATTGGGGTTTTGCACAGTTACATCAGAAGCATGAAATTCTCATTATGTATCATCAAGAAAGTGTTGACATAGTAATGTCGTCAGCATACATTGAGATGATGGGAGGCAAAATGGCGTCCACGGGCTGGGCGTTTGTGTGAGTGGCTCCCGAATAGCTCACCTATCCCCTAAAACGGCGGGCTAATGGTGGAGAAGATGGGAATACTGCCGAGACGAGAAGTGTGGAATTAAGGAGATAACTATATACAACTTCAACTCCCGGAAAACTAATTCTGGAAAAAGGTCAATTCATTACGGTCGGAGTGTAAGAAGTGCTACGGAGGCTGCATCCTGCTGGAGAAAACAATCTCACCTGAGCCGGACGTGTGTGAGTGGAGTGTGGAGCGACGGACGCAGGTGGAGACGGTTCGGCAGTTGCCGGGAATCAGAGCGGCTGCTGGAGTGGAGGTGCTCCTTGCCTCTAGGAGAAGCCGTGGGCAGAGAGGCGACATCGCGGGTGTATGACCGCCGGAACTGGGACTGAGAGTCGAGGTGCCGGTGAGTGGCCGGTGCCGGCAGGGTGTAAAGCACAACCTTTGGAAGTGAGCGGGAGCAAGCGGCAAGCAGCTGGCCGATATTGAGAGGAGTAGGGGCTAAAGTGCAAGTGCCGAGGTAGGCAGCATAGATTGATAGACTGAGGGAAGTAGCCCCGGAGCAAGTATTCTCTCTGGTTTTTTTTTCTCCGAATTAACAGTTGATAATGCCACCAAAATTTGCCCGCGGTGGGAAAACAAGAGCAAGTGGTGAAATTTTGATTGGAACCAGAGCGGCATTAGCTGGTAAAAGCGCTAAAGAACCTGCAGGGGTAGAGGAATGGGACAGTAGTGCACAAAGTAAGGCACAAACTCAAACAGTTGGCAAGATCCCACAGATTTTTCAAGCGGCGACTAGAAAGAAATCGACAGTGCTACAAAAGACCACCTCAGTATCGGAGGGACAAAATATAAGAACTGAGGGTCAAGTAATGAGTTGTGGAAAGAATCCTCACGAATTGGAGTCGGATATGATAGAAAAAGATGTCTCTGGGTATATTTTGGAGCCTGATCAGACCACTCTGGATAATGCTGTAGAAAAAGAAAGTTCAGGGATATTAGAGGAAACGGGTGCGATAAGTGATGAAAAAACTGAAGGTATCAGCAGTAAGGAAAGTGAGTTCTATTCCCTCTCTGAGCACTCAGATGTGTCAGAGGACGAGGACCATCAGTTGCATGAGAACGAGTCTTCACAGAGTTCTTCAATGAATATCGGCAATGGGTCAGAGAGTGCGATACTGGGAACAGCAAGCATGGAAACACACACAGTACGGAAGCAGATTAAAGGAGGTGGGCCGAGTATGGAAGGGATGGAACTACCTGAGTGGGAATTCTCCTCCTCAGGAGAGATGACGCCTGATGAAGTGAATCTCTCTGATCAGGCTGTGGGGGGTATGGTCGAACAAACACAGGGCGAAATATCATTGGAGGCAATTTATAGATGTTTATCAGAGCACAGATTGGAAACACGATCAGAGAACTTAAAAACACACACGGCATGTAGGAAGCTTCAAAGTACAGTGAGAAGGCTTGCTAAAACATGCAATGATTTTACAGAGAGAATGACGGAGGCAGAGACACGCATTTCAGTGCTTGAAGACCGGATGGAGACACAAAAGGGTATTACAGAAGCTATGAAGGCCAATAAAGACGATGTACATAACAAACTTGTGGCCATGGAAAATCGATTGCGTCAAAACAATCTTAGAATTCTAGGTGTACCAGAGGGGGCCGAGGGACAAGATGTGCGTAAATTTGTGGCTGAAATGTTCGAGGAAGCCTTTCCAGAACTTAAAGAGTGGAATTGGACAATGGAAGTGCAGAGGGCGCATAGATTCCCTTTCAGGCAACGGTCCGTGAAAATCAGACAACCTGCACAGCAGCCACGGGCAATTCTGATATCACTAAATAATTTTAACCAACAAACTTTCACAGTAGAAACTAAGAGATTGAAATGCTATTTAGATGCTACCCAGGAGTGACAGAAGAGTGACTCACAGGTGTCCACTGACTGCAGGCAGTAAGGTAAATTGCTTCATCAAGTCCACTGAGAAACAACATAACTTTTTATCCTGCCTGCTGATAAAGCCACGAATTGACAGCAGCTCAGTGCCCTCTGTTGTTCTTTCCTCTTCTGCCTGAAATTGTCCTTTTAGACTATCAATCCACATGCTATGCTGACCCAAGATTGGTCTGAGCCCCTTCCCTTTGTCCTTCTTGTTGCTTTAGCCACATTTTTCCATCATTGTTCCTCTTGGTCCCCTTCTACTCTCCTTCCCACACACTTTTGAGATTATCTGGACTTCTTGGAGTTAGCTGCTATGTTCACAGGAGGTATATGCCTAGCTGGATAGCTCCATGATCCCTACTCAACATATGAGCACTTCACAGTCTACAGTGCTTAGCTTTGGGAAAGAATTTCCATCTAATTTAACAACAAATAACCATGATCTCACACATCACCTTTTTAAAGTAGTCTAGGCATGTAGCTTGCCATTCTTCCCTGATCTTATGAAGAGATTGTCCTGGAGATTGCTCAAACTTTAACTGTTTGGTCCAAGTAAACGACTGGAGAAGCCACAGACACTTCATTACTATCAGGTGACACATAGCTCTATCAGGATGTTCCTCTGCCTAGGCATTGGCCTTTAACGGCATCCGAGATAAATAGCAACTCATGGATTTGGTTCTATTAGGGCCTAGACAGGGCGGAGGGCCAGAAATCCTGGACTTTTACCCATCATCCTCCTTTATACTGCTTCCCCTGCTCCCTCCCTTAAAACTATAAACACTCTTTCTTTCCCTAGTTGTACCAAATTTGGATTACATTGGTGTGATATGCCGCCACCACTACAGGATGGTACCCTTCATATGTATTTTTGTTTTCATGAGTTGCATCATCACCACCACATCCAGGTGATCCCACAGACCATTTACTGAGGAGATGGTGGTTATTTTTTTATCCTCCCTCCTCTGTGTCTTGGTGGACTCTGTAGACCTGCTACTGTGACACCTTTTTAGGTCTCGCCTAGCGATGCAGCGCAAAGCGCTGCTCGCTATGCGAGATCTATTGTTGCCGACTTTTGGTCGGAAGCGGGACAGGACATGTGCACGCGCACAAAGGACTGCAGTTGTGCACGCGTGACGGCGGCGTTAGCACAACTCCAAGGACATGAGATGTGCACGCGTACAGGTCGCGGCGTTTAAGCAGAATGCGCGCATGGCCCGCTTTCGCTTTCTCTCCCGTCATGTGTTGACGTCCAGTTCTCGCCCTCCTCCCGATGTCCGCTTTCCTTCTAAGCGCGTCTGGGGCAGACACATGCTGCACACAGGGTGCATTCACTCTACCCCCTTGCACCCGGCACGTAATGCACTGCATCGCGGCGTTTAAGCAGAATGCTCCCATGGCCCGCTTCGCTTTCTCTCCCGTCATGTGTTGACGTCCAGTTCTCGCCCTCCTCCCGATGTCCGCGTTCCTTCTAAGCGCGTCTGGGGCAGACACATGCTGCACACATGCTGCACAGGGTGCATTCACTCTACCCCCTTGCACCCGGCACGTAATGCACTGCACTTACAACAGCGCGTGTGCATACTCACCTCCTCCAGCGCCCCTTAGCACTGTATTCCCAGTAGGCTCTTTACAGCACTGCGCGCTCTATCGCACTTTGCTCCAGCGGCACTACCCGTACTGCACCCCCACTGTCACGAGACCATGGACGGACTCACCTAGGGTGTCAGCCAGCACGCAGTGCAGAGGCAGCACGCCCAGCACCAAGCAGGAGGCGCACGCTCCTCGCAGGGATTTCGCGGCCTTGTCGCGTGCGCACCACTCGCGGGCTTGTGTGTGCACCACTAGCGGGACTGTGCTTTCTGATGACGCCCGCTCCTCACAGGCATCTCGCGGCCCAGGAGATGTGCACACCCGGACAGGAGATGTGCACGCGTACGGCGTCTTGTGCCAAGAGACAAGCGTGCAAGCCACAGCAACAGAGATAGCTCACGTGCACACATACCTGCGGCAGGACTGTGGCCACGCTGGGACATCCGGCGGTGAGTTTGTTTCAATTTTCTTAATTGTTTTTTTTTGCGGAGCATGTGCGCAGTGCGCATCCCCACCCGGCTACCATGGCTTAAAGTCGGGGTTGCATCCACATCCTGTGATTTTGGGCAAATCACTTAATCTCCCCGTGCCTGAATGTGTAATGTAAATACGGTGCTCATGTAAAGCGCTCCAATACCTTCGGGTCGAGTTCGCGCTATATAAATATGCAATAAAAAAAAAAAAATACGTGGTTTTCTGGTGCCAGCAATCGGTTTGTTGAAAGAGGTGTGCAGGTGTTACGATACTTTGAGAGAAAAGTAGTGTGCTTTTACGAGGCATATTGCACAGTAATGGACATTCGCAGCATTGCCTGAGTATTTTTTATGCAACACGTTGGTGGAAAGGAAAGTGTCAGGCATTATATACAAAAGGCGGAACAGTGCCCAAATTATGGCTTTGATTCTCTGAAAGAATAATACATCTGAACAATCGTTCTGTCAGGGTAAAAGGCACAAGCCCACAACAGTACCACATCAGTTTCCTGCACTTGAGAAGTGGCCAAAAGGGTTAATGTAGGGCACTCGCCTAATGTTATGTGCTGCCCCCCCCCGTAAAAATAATGTTTGGAACAGGGAGTACACACAATATGTTCTGTTTAGGCAGCGCGTAGAATAATTAAAAGGACGTCTTCAAATCGGGATGAAGATAACTTTGGTTGAGCATTAGAGATTTTTTTTTTTTTAAGAGGTCAGTTTGGCCAAACAAAATGAAATTCGGATCGGATGGCTGTGACAATCCAATGAGATTTTCAACATGGTAAATATATTTTTTTATATTACAAGGAAACGTTCTTAGAAAATGCCTATTTCTCCTCACGTTTACTAAAGCATAGCATGAGTACATCAACACGAAGCTCTCTCTAGGAAGCTAAGTATCTTTTTTTCAAAATATTTTTTTTTAATTAAAAGGGCACAGTTGGCACTGCTCCGAACTAGAACTTTCTTGCTGCTTGCTAAAAGACTGCCCTGCGCCGTAGTGAAAGATATAAAGGGATTAATGTGGCTTGCGCATTTTCGAGTGTACTTCCGGACACCATCCAGCGTTCTTTGATTGTTTCTGGAGCTTTAGAGAGCGCTCATTTGTGACCTTTAGGGACACTTTAGGGCACTAAGCTGCCGCAGGAGAGGTACGGGTTGTGGTTAAGTGCCAGTGTTTAGGGACATGCTGGGCTGCCAGCTTGAAGTGCTATAAAGAAATAAGCCATTTTCTAGCTGTGTGAAACTCCTCCCAGGCATTTGCTAGTCCATGTTTCTTTGCTCCTTCCCAGTCAGCTCACTGCAGCTTCCCATAGCAGGCGAGAGGGGTGCCGGGGTTGGTGCCAACTGTGCCCACCAGTAATCACTTGCTTTCTCAATCTTAGCTCTCAAACATCGTACTACCTTTAAAGCACACGTTCTGCAGACAGGTGTGTGAAGCAAACTTTTCACAAGGTTGCCCTGAATAATTACATATTTCGGTAATTGGTTAGCTGTTGGTGTGAAATTCACAACAGTCTTTTAAATGTTTCACACTTTTGGCTTCTATGAACTGTTACCTTCCTGTTCCTCCTCACGCTATGCACCGGTCCACCTCTACCACCCCCCACTCCCCCCAGGTGCTCTTCCCACTCGCCCCTCTCTCTCGTACCATATCTTACACCTTCTCTCGCTCTCTCACACACACTTTCCACCTCTCATGTGGTTCACTTCAGGTCTTCGAGCACAGCTTCTTTCCTGTGCCTTTTCAAGGTTTACCTCCTTCAAACCCGCCCTCTCCTCCTCTTCTTGTGGTGTCTACTGCATTCACAGGCGCTCCCTCTTTATGCGTCTGTGGCCTGCTCTCCACCTCTTTATTTCTTTCTTACACTCTTTCTGCGCCTCCATCTGCAGTTCATTCACCACTTCATGCGCAAACTACCTATCCCTCTCTATCTTCCTTTCTAACTATTCTGTGCAGCTCTCACCCCTATCTATTCACCATGCCACATAATTCCACTACACAAATCCACTACTCACAACACAATTCCATCACACTCAATTCCACAACTAACAATTCAAATCCAACACACATAATTCCACTCCACTCCAAACCAAAACACATAGGTGTAAGTCATTGTCATTTACAACGCCAATAGCTCAAACTTTCATAAATGCGCGACCTATTGCATTGCAAATGCTTGTTATTTCATGGGTTTCACCTCCACTGCTTCCTAATGGAGTCCACAGTGGTGAATACTATTTGTACAAACTCGGTATTAGGCCATTGCCACAGCCAATTGAGCCCTTGGGGTCCTGGCCACCTGTAAACAGTACATGCCTACGAATTGCCCCTGGAGCACCCCTGGGTCACTTCTAGAGTATATTCAGTAGGGCTTCAGGCCTGGACATTACTTTTTGATGCTCCTGGGCAGACTCTATACATAATTTATGATGGCTAAGCATGGACTCCAGCTGTCCATAACCAGTGGGGTCAATGTTGTTTCTCAGTGGACTTGATGAAGCAATTTACCTTACTGCCTGCAGTCAGTGGACACCTGTGAGTCACTCTTCTGTCACTCCTGGGTAGCATCTAAATAGCATTTCAATCTCTTCCTTTCTACTGTGAAAGTTTGTTGGCTATTCCTCGTCACTCCTGGATTGATCCAGATCATCTACCATTGCTGCATGTAATTAATGCACTCCTAATGGACATAAGTGGATCTATACTTCCATCAGTGAATTGACAGTGGTCCATGACCCAGATCACATTATTACAGTTATGGTTGCAGCATTGGTATAGTGCAACATTGACCAGAGGCTTCTTGGTGCTGTCTGACTGCTTAAGTTGTGATGCCTGAGTGATGGAGGAAACTCTACTGAAGTTGTTGGTGACCGCCTTAGGGACTGAAGGATGGTGCCAGCAATATTGACTGGGATGCCCTATCCAAGGCTATTACACGCACTACTCACCACCACAGAGGGGATAATGGTTGGCTGATTCACTTTTTAAAGATATTCCTCTGCCTCCCGGGCCTTCAGTGAGTCTGAGACACCTAAATATAGAGGACATTGAACACAAACCATCCAAGGCCAAAGATCAAAATACCGCTGAAGCTGCAGGAACCTATGTGGCATACAGTAACAGTGTGAGACATCACCAGAGGGCCTTGTGCAGAGTTCTAAAATGTTGGATGTTGTAAGCTTTTAGCTTTCATTTTTAAAGGAGTTGTTACCGTTTTCTAAACGTTTTGGAGGATGCTATAGCCAGAGGGTGTGGCAAACATCAGTTTAAAAAGAAGGTGACACTGTCCAGTTGAATATGCAGCTTGGCACCATTTTTTTCGCAAGAGTATTGTTGGTCTTTCCACTTTAGTTCTGTCTAACACATAGGCAGTTATTGCTAGTGTTCCCTGGAGGACGCCCAAACACTGTTTGCCCGAGGCATTGAAGAATGTCATAGCTATATGCCTTGGGCTAGTCCTGAAGTCCAGAAAGAATGACTCTGCCCATAAGAAGATGATTTCAGAGACGTTCTCTGTAAATTGTATGAATCATATGGAAAATTCCAGTGAGTCAGTCTTTTTATAGAAGAGAGGCAAAGCCAGCAACTTTTAGGTGACCTGTCCGAAGAGCACCCTTGTGGGGCATTGATACAGAAACTCTAATACTGGGGTAGCTAAGGAAGAGGAATCACTTTCAGGAAGTCTCGATGCTGGATGCGGCCCGTCCTTAAGGTCAGACTGGAATAACTGGGGCCCACAGATTGGATGGCCAGGCACTAGGCCGTGTCCAAGCCACTAGTAGTCAGATTCACTTGGGCCATCGTGATCCAAGCAGATATATTCAAGAGGCGAGAGGTGCATGAGATGGAGAGAAGATAGATGAATGCAGAACCAACAACTCTGGTTAGGCCATAAGTAGGAAACATGCAGCAAGTTATCGCTGATAGCATTACCAACCCAGGCAGTTGAGTCGCACCATTCGGTTGGACACCAATGTGATGTTCATGGTTGAGCGCTGCTCTTGACTTGACCTCCATCAAGTCTGAGAGCCATGTGTTTTCAAGGCAGAGACCTGATTAGGACTAGACATTAATGTGCTTAGGATAAACAGTTCCACTCTCCAGAGTAGCAATTGATGATCTGGTCTTTATCTCAAATATTATTGTTGGTTTGAATTGATAAAATCAGTCTTCTAACTCAACATTCTCTGAAAGTTACTTGCCCTGACAGTGTACATTAAGTAAACTGTCCGTCTCCCCATGATTGTATTCTATGTAGTATTTTTTGCCTATTCCCTATTTCTGCTCTTGTGCACTCTGACATCTTTATTTGCCTTGTGTGAGCTCTGGAAAACAACAAATAATAATAAATATTTAATTTAATTAATTAATCTGTGTTTCTTGCTTATAAAACAGTGTATGTGAACATATTACTAACCAGAGCTCTAGCATGATCCTTTTTTTTAAACAATTTTTATTTTGTAAAAACAAAAAAACACAACCAAAACCCCATGTCAGCGCTTGTGTATCATGCAGGATACCACAACAATATGCCTGGTTACCTCCTTAGGTGAGCCCCTCCAACCCTCCAGACCTCCCCTCACAGACAAAGGATATATTACATTCCCGATGTACAGTAACCAGTATACCCTCACTCTGTCACCGATGGACCGTCATGAAGGCCCCTGTAGCTCCCCACTCTAGCATGATCCATGACAAGGGAATTGGCATTGCAACCAGTGGTGGCCGCCACAAGCAGAAAGTGGTGAGGCGGGTGGAGGGGGCGTGGAGGAGCGCGAGGCGACAGTTTAATAATAAAAAAAGAAAACTTACCTGAAGCTGCCAGCTGCCTCCTGCATCGCGCCTCGGTGTTCTTCCTTGTCCCAGCATACACTGGGACAGCATCACAGACTCCCTGTGCAATAGCCGCGCTGCTTTCAATGCTATGAGAGCAGCGCGGGGATTGGCCTGAGTGGGCTTGTCTGACGCTCCGCTAAGGACAGTGAGTCTGTGCTGTTTCTCCAACCCGGCTGTTCAATACAGCCTGGTTGGAGAAACCTAAATGCGCATGTGTGTTTGGGCAGCCTAAGATGGCCGGCCAAACACACATGCGCACTTAGAAGTGCATAACCGGTCCTCCTCCCATGGCCCCGGCCCCGCTCCTCCTTCCACACGCTGGCTCAGAGCCAGCAGGAGAAAAATAAAACAATGATAGCATATCATTTTATTTTTCACCTGCTGGCTGTGGTTGGAGAAACCTAAAAGCGCATGTGTGTCTATGCCTTATAAAGAAAAATCCCTGCAGAACCAAGAATGTTCTACTGTGGTCCCTGATTATAACAGCTCTAAAGTTCGATCATAGAACAAACAAAAGATGAAAGAGAAACCCAATAATGGTCAAGGCATAAGAAAAATGGATATAAAGAAAATGTGAATATGTCATTTAAAGTTCAACCAAATCTCCTCAGCTTGCAGATGGCTGAATCTCTTCAGTCATTCCATCAACTGGGAACGAAGGATGAGGGAAACAGTATCGCAAGTGGTTCTGGGAAATTTGCAACTCCACTTTCTGCAGAAGAACAGCATTGCGACACTGGGTGTTTGATTATAAAGGCTCACGCTAACCTGACCTTACTTTTCCTAAAAGAATAGTGCTCCACTCAGGCAATGGTACCTGTAAACAGGGAAACTATGGTTAAAAGGGGCTGAGTCACCAATGTTTTTGAAAAATCTGCAACTTCACTATACACAGAAGGCCACCTTGGTTGCACAGAATGTTTGGTTATAAAGGTTTATATAAAGTCACTGCTGGAAAACGAGCAAGATCGTATGCTTTCCAAAAAGCCCCAGTATACCAATCAGGCAGTGGTGGTTGCAACCAAAGAAACTGTTGTTGAAAACCACTGGATGAAAGGGTTACTCTGACAGTACAGAGCTGGGTCTGAGCATTCAGACTAGATAAGAAAAGAGAGAGGCGAAGCGGCGAGTGAAAACAGTCTCCATGCTGAACTTGCCAGAATCCACACAAACTCTTATCAAAGATGAGAACCAGTTCACCCTCTAGAAGGTTTTTTTATTTTATTTTTATAAAAGACCCATGGGAAAGAGCTGCAAAATTAAATCAGAGCACTAAGCCTGTCCCCATTCCTTCAAAGTGCCATCATACTGCTTTTTTCACTGACCTTATTCAACCAGGTCTGAAGGACCAACTTATTGCTCAACCTTCATGCAGTGAAGAGGCTGCTACCCCATTCTCTCATCCAGTTCCAATTCATGGAAGAATGGTACCTGATATCGTGCCTGCTTTTCCTCCACCCACTGAGGAGCTTGAGCCTTCTATCTCCAGTTGTATGGGGTTGTGACCGGAGCAATTGGCTGTGAACCCCCGAAGGCTTTTTTGAGAAGCAGGAGGAGGTTCAGCAGTTGGTTGCAGAATGTCCTGATGTAATGTGGATGCTTGCCAAGTGCCTGTCTTCCTTGCACATTTAGTATGTAAATATCCAATAAAGTTCAATAATGTGTTTCTTAACAATACATTTTGGGGTATATTCACAAGAACGTGTGATAACTACTGCAAGAGTAGCGTAACGCAACTTTCAATATCGCAGCCTAGCACGGGAAAATAACCCTATGTCAACGTGGAATTCACAACAAGGCGGTACCATGCGATAGTCTGCCGAAACCGCGGACAAAGTCCTCGATACAACCACCACGACGGAGATAAAAACACAAACCACAACACCAAAAACACGCGATGGGCTAAAGCGCGATGAGGAAACCAGCGACAAGCAGCGCCAGGCCTGCAACACACACCTGGCAGGCGTCAGAAACCTCCATAAAAGCAGGAAAAAAAAACCACACACAAACTGACTAACACACAAGCACCATGGAGGCAGCCGGAGCAGGCGCAGAGGACCAGCGCAACCCCACAAGCACCCCGGACGACCAGCCTGGGACCTCGGGGACAGGGAAGGGCAAGGACAAGAAGACCAGGAAGACAAAGTTCAGTCCGCAGGCGAACAGGATCATAGTCACGGAGGTGATGGAACACCAACAACAACTCTTCGTCACCTCCAACGTGTCATTGGGCACCAAAAATGGAATATGGCGAGACATCGTCGACAAGGTGAATGCCGTGGGAGAGCACAAGCGGACAATGGACGAGGTCAAGAGGCGATGGAATGACATCAAGCGGAAGACCAAGGATAAACTCTCCGCCAACCTGAAGGCAGCAACGCAGACCGGAGGTGGGGGCCCAGCGCCACAGCTGGAGCTGGATGACAGGGAGGAGCTGGTGTCGACAGTCATCAGTGTGGAGACTGTGGCCGGAGTCGGAGGACCGGACACTGCTCGACAGGAAACAACACAACCGCAACAGGGTGAGTGACCACCAGGTACTGGGGGGATGGGGGGAGATGGCCACAATGGAACACATGCACAAGCAAGCAGGGCACAGTGCACACCCACAATCACTCTGGGTCCTCGCCCAGACCCACACACTGTCACAATGTACAATGCCATGCTGTCTGAATTTCAACCTGTACCATGCGGCTACATACATGTGGACACATTGTAATACACCATCTCCCCTTCACATCGCAGGGGCATCGTCAACACCTCCTGCAGAGCAGTCACAGCCACCCTTCACTGATGACGAGGAGGAGGACAACACCAGCATCGACATCCAAACCATCCAAGACCTCATTGACCACCTCCACAACTCACCTCCAGGATCAGGGCAGCCCAGCTACATCCATGAGACCCCACCCACCACCCAAACCACCCAGCAGGAGGCACCCACAGCCCCGGCACCCTCCCAAGACCCCCAGGAACCACCAATGGCCTTCCAACGCCGTGTGCTGGAGAGCCAGAGGGAGACGGCCGAGCAGGTGCGGGTGGGGTTCGAGCTCATGGCTAACAAACTGGACGCCATCCTTGGGTGTCTATGTCCGCCCCATGGTCTCCAGCGAGCCCTGACTGACATCTCTGGAGTCATGACGCGGAGGGAAGAATACCTGTCCACTCACAGTGGCCCCAGCGATGCCAGCCTTGAGCTGGCACACATGCGGAGGCTCATGGAGGACATTGTGCGGATGGAGGGGGAAAGGATGGCAGCCGCCGCTGCACATCAGCGAAATGTAGCTGGGATCTACCGTGCCCTGCATGTCCTCGTCATGGCATTGCTGCCACAAGGCGGGGCGATGATGAATGCTGCTGCCCCCACACCATCCACATCTCCGCCCCCTGGTGTGTCAGTGCCTCCCAGTGCGGCAGGCGTATCCACTCCGGCACCTGATGTGTCACTGCCACACAGTGCGGCCGACAATCCTCCTCCGGCCCCTGATGAGTCAGTGGCACACAGTGCCGCAGCCGGCACTGCAACACCCACAGGTGGGGCAGGGCACACACCCGGGGACGAGGACGTGGATGGGACTGTGGTCAGGAGGACCAGGCACTAGCATCCAGTACCGCCACCTTGCCTGTTTCTGCTTGGTGCCGCACATGGCCTCAAGACCTACCACTGACCCCCGATACACTCCGAGGCACTCACCTTGGACAGAGACATGGACTGCCACATGCTGTTTGACGGCCAATGACACGGCGGACAGACTGCGGACTGTACCCTTCCTCTTCCGCAGTACAGGTCATCCCGGGATGGGCACTGGCTGGCCCTCCACGGGCCCATATTGTGTGGTGTGCTCGGCATTGCCCTGTACCGCTCCAGCTGCATGACTGCACTGGATGTGCAAATAAACATCCAGTGACACACTGCTGTGTAATGTCTTACGTCATTCCTGTGTGGATGTGTGGATGAATGTGGGGACAGTGCCTTCCCTTGCGTCATTGATGTTCATCCTGTGGGAGGCCAGTAAGGGGGTGCGACATTGCATCTTGTGTAGTGGGTTCCGTGAACACTGCAGCAGGGACACACGCATCAGTCACTTCCTTGTCCGGACATGGACTGGACCACGCCCAGAGCCCACGAGTCATTGTTGCAAGCCCTGCGCTGGTCGGGCGTACGGCAGGCCAGTCCACTCCGCTTACGCCCCGAGGGGGGGCTCTCATTGCTACCCGTCGCAGCCGTACTCGCTGGTGGTGTGCAGGTCACTGGTCTAGTCGTCAGCATGTCACAGCCACTCCCTGAGGGCAGGTTTTCACACACACCACACCCATCCGGCACAGGCGTCACGGGCCATGTGACTCCGCCAACATAAGGGTCCGACGACGTCACATTCCCCTCTTCCGGTGGTGACTGGATGACGGGCGCCCCACGGTTCGCACTCATATAGGGCCCATGAGTTGCTGCGCACAGGGTTAGTGGATCCGAGGCCTTGAGTACGGCACGGGCCTACCACCACGTGGCGCAGACTGGGGTTGCACAGGGTTAGTGGCATCTGAGGCCTGTGAGTACTGCACGGGCCTACCACCACGTGGCGCAGGCTGGGGTTGCACAGGGTTAGTCGCACCAGAGGCCATGCGGACGGCACAGGCACCCCGACACGGGACGGTGACTTTGGGTGCACTGAGTCAGTGGCACCTTGAGCTGCTGAGCGGGTGTGCAGCCTGCGATGATGCCCCGTCCCGGCGGTCCGGACAGCTCAGGTTTTGTGTGCCCTGCTGGACCGCAGTGTAGGCCAGAGCCAGCGGGCAGCGCGGGCCTACCGCCCCATGGCGTCGCTTCCCGGATGCCAGAGTTGGTGTCACCCATTGGGCTGAGCGGGTGTGCAGCCTGCGATGGTGCCGGGTGCACTGGTATGTCCTCTGCCATGGAGTAATCAAGACCCAGCACCAAACGTGAGACCTGGTGGCCTCGGAGCGGGGCTGCATGATGTGGAGGGTGCCATGTCCGCGGGCCCCGGGCTTGTGGCTTGCAGCGGCACATGGTGGGACCTCCTGTCTACCCGCCGGTGGTGGAAGGTGAGCATTGAGACCTGGGTGTGCATGGGCGGGCATGCTCCGATGGGCGGCGGGAGAGGTTGGGGGTGCCTCTGCCTGGGTGTGCATGGGCGGGCAGGCGATGTTGTCTTGTGCAAGTGTGTGTACTGTGCCAGTCATGTATCTGGGCTCTGTTTCAGCTGACGGCTCTGAATCAGATGTGTGACCTGGTGAACTGCCCTACATACCGGCACGTGGTTGGAGACACACCGGTGGCAGCAGGTGAGCAGGGTGGCCTAGGTGTGCAGGGGCGGCACTCTCTCTCTCTCTCTCTCTCTCTCTTCCTCTCTCTCTCTCCTCTCTCTCTCTCTCTCCTTCTCTTCCTCTCTCTCTCCTCTTCTCTCTCACTCTCTCTCACTCTCTTCCTCTCTCTCTCCCTCCCACTCTTCCTCTCTCTCTCTCCCTCCCACTCTTCCTCTCTCTCTCTCCCTCCCTCTCTTCCTCTCTCTCTCTCCTCCTCTCTCTCTCTCTCCCTCCCTCTCTTCCTCTCTCTCTCCTCTTCTCTCTCTCTCTCTCCCTCCCTCTCTTCCTCGCTCTCTCCTCTTCTCTCTCTCTCCCTCTCTTCCTCTCTCTCTCCCTCCCACTCTTCCTCCCTCTCTCCTTCACTCTCTCTCTCTGTCCTCTGATGTGCGCAGGACACACCTTCTCATCATGTTTTTTGTCTTACAGGCTGTGACCTACGTATTGTCCGGAGGGGAGCGGCCATGTGTCTTCATTTCATTTCGTTGTTCATTTTAATAAAGTTTCATTTGTTGCTTCGAAAGTGAATGTGTGCTGGTCATTTCTGTGACGACACATCCATGTCACCAGTTGTGATTGTGCGGCATCAAGCGGAATATTTTGTACATGTTTAGGTGTGGCTGATGTGGCATGTCTTTGGTCGGGGGGGGTGCCAGGGAGGGGTGGTCCTGGGGTGGTGGCGGTTGTTGTTGTGGCCCTCTTGGGTGTCTGGGCCGCGTGATGGGTGGCTCCATGGCATCTGTTGCCCTTCGGATGTGGCCCTGGGTTGTGCTCCATTTTGTGGTGCTGGCTGCCGTCCGAGTTTACACCCGGTCAGAGCAGGTGTAGATTTCCTGGTGCTAACGCGCCTTATCGCCTGTTTTGTGTTTTTATCGCGGATGTGGCTGGTCATTGTGAATGTTGAGGTGTGCTGATGTCTCGGCTATAGTCACGGGAACACCTACTCTGCATCTCATTAGCGATATTTGCGAGGGTCCTCTGTTGCGATGTTTTTTGCGGCTTCTATCGCGGGTAAACTGGTGCTGTGGGATGTTAACACCGGCTTGTGAATGGGGGGGTAAATTTATCACGACTTTGGCTGCGATAAAGTGCCGTTAATTCGGCGATAGCTCCTTGTGAATATGCCCCTTTGTGTTGTAAATTGTGGTTCGAGCAGGAATAGCAACTTAAATGTTACACGCATGAGACAGGTTTAAATTATGCAAAAAGGCAAGGGTGCTCTTTAATCAGCAGAGTTACGATGTCTAGGAAAAAGAAGGGTAAATCTAGTCTTGTGAAGATTGCATGCATTCTTAGTTGAGCTTATGCCCATTTTTGATCATACATGAAAGTGTTGAGTGTAAATACCTACCTTGAATGGACCAAGTGAAGTGATTTAAGGCCAACTTAGAGTTTTGTGGAGAGGGTACTCCGTCGCGATGGCGACGGAGTATCCTCTCTGCCAAACTGAAGGTATGCCTGCCTCATTTAGAGTCGGGTGAATTTTCAGTATGTCGACGGCAGAAACTACTGCGCCTCCGCTGCCAACATACACCTCTGATGGCCCAACAGAGTAATGGCCATAAGAGGTTTTTCCATTTGCATGCCCATCCTATTCGAAATGGGTGGACAAATGTCAAGTTTTCACTGTCTGTCACCACAAGGTAACACTTGGTGGTAAGTGGCAGTGAAAGCTACAAAATGACCCCATGCCACGGAAGAATACTCCCATGGCTTGGAGATCATTGCTTTTTTTTATTTTCTAAAACAAAATCCTGCTCTGGGCTGCCATGACGGCTGTTCCTGGAAATGCAAGAGATGTCCGCTGGACCGCCGGACCTCTTTAAATTTGGTAGGCGGAGAACTCTTGCCTCGGTGGGAGTAAAGTACTTTTCCATGGCGACTGTATTTAATCTGTCCGCCAAACTCTAAATCAGACCCATAACCTGACTTCCTGTAGACAGACTCTGGGGTTCTTCTCTCGTCTGAAAAAAAAGAGGGCCAAATGGTGCATTTAACTGCACAATTTTCAGCTAAAATGCCTACAATTGCAGAGGTTCTTAAACAGAACTTATGTATTATTCCAGTGCTTGGGTGTCCTCCCAGGCAACGCTCCAGTGCTCACCCTATGAAAGAAAACTTTCAAAACATGGCAGTAAATCTGTGGATTTTTCAGCACAATTTATCTACAAATTGGCTAAAGAGCAATATACATCAAAGGCACCTATAAAATATTATTATGCACTGTCTCACTGCCTAGTATTTTTCAAACTTCTCATAGCATTTTGTTTCAAATCAGTCAGTCAAAATACTTTATTTTGGTCTAAGGAAAATACAAACACCGAGAATAATATATTAGTACAGAGCTATAAAGTTACATATCAGCCGTCCAGTTACAAAATATGTTAGTTCTCACATATTAAAAGATCTCATGATTTATAATCATCAAAAAAACACCTTCACCTAAAACAATCAAACCACCTGTAGTATTTATTAACTTAAGCCAGTCCTTACTTTAAAAGCTGCTCTAATAACTCTTGGTACACTGAAAATGGTTAGATAAAAATTATCATTCATAAAAGCCAGTCTACAATTAAATTATCTCTTGAAATTAGTAAAGGCTTTATAGCATTATTGGCACTCACAAAGGCGACAAAAGAAACAAAATAGATATAGGTTAGAAGTGGACGTAACTTGCTGAGGTGTAATTATGCAAAATTACAGTAAAATTACGCCAAATTATGCAAGCAGCATAACCCAGCATTTAGCACTATTTCCTTAGTGCAAAATGCACCTTTGCGTCTAACAGGGACTCAAGGATGCATTTTGCGCTAAGAAAATAGTACTAAATGCAACAGAACACAGACAGCAGCAGTGGGCAGCTGCTAGCACTCGCTAGGTGTGTTGTTCCTCGATAGGATTTTTGTGCCAAATTATTCATAATTACGTGAACGGGTGTAATCATGAAATGTTTGGTAATTTCATGTCAAACGTGTGACACAAAATTACCAAAAGGACTCCAATTACTCTGGCATAATTAAAATTTCACCCAGGATAATACTGGTTGGATTTGATATGCTATCATAACGATAAGAACAGTAGTTTTTTCTGGAAATCTATCCTTGGAAAATCTCAGTAGTTCAACTAGCATTTTGAATCTAAATTGTAGCAAAATGTTTCTCACTACCAGGTTATAAGTACAAACTTAACAAGGGCTGCATCAAAACAGCAGCCTTGATAACAACATAAGACTTAGCCGAAAGATTTTGTAACTTGGTGCTTTCATGAGTCTGAGGGGTAAGAATTGAAATATGCCATTATCTTGTTTTTAGGTCGAGCTGAGTCAGCGCGCATGCGCTGCTCTGCGAGAATGCTGTAGTAGAGTATGAAAGAGAAGCCCTGCCCACTCTCCGCTGTTATTTTTCATTGGCTTGTGTCTTTGTCCTTCGTAAATGCAGGCTTCTGATTGGTTAATAGGCTTGTTAGTCCCTCCTTAGTACTGCCTTGTCTTCGTTTTTGTAACCTCCCATGGCTACTGGCCCCTTTACTTCGCTTGTTACACAGCACGTATTATTTAGTCTTGTAAGCACTATTTCCTTCATTACAGTTAAAGCGCGAGTGCCGCGATAGCATTCAAATGCTGTTTTCTTCTTTGTGGTTAGAAGCACGGCTGCTGGAAAAACAGCAGTGCATAATTGAAATGTCACAGTTAGTTTATTATTCCTTCTCATGCGTTGAAGGTAAAAAGGTCACGGCCCCCGCCTTCCCGCTGTATCCCGGCGTGGGGTATTACTGCCTTCCTTTCTGAAGGCGGATACCCTAGAAGGGGGTGGGATGCGTGCACTACCCATCTTCCTCCCCCCGAAGTCCCCTCTCGGTTGGGTGATGTGCAATTGTCCTGCGGGCGGGGCAGGTGGCGAGGAGGATGTTTACCGCGAGGACATCCTGTTGCCGCGGCACCTGACTGGCGTCTGCGAGCACAATTTGGTCATGGAAATCAAAAAAATGAAAGGGGGGGTGTTGATGGTGGCAAAATATCGCAATACAGCCTACGTCAAGGTGAGAACATGTGAAATCAACCCACAGCGCTCCGGGAGGGTGCCAGCTGCAGCACCCGCTTGCAGCAGCGACACCAGAGCCGGGGTTTGTTATGGAAATACAGCGCCTGCCGATAATAACCCCCCCACACACAACGATTGTGAAAGACACAAGGAGGGCCAGCAGTGCCACCCACTTAGCCCAATCAACTTTTCTTGTTCATAGCATAAAAAGGTGAAACGGGAGGACGCGATCACAGATGGCAGGTTTTATAAAACGTCGAAGTGCTGTGGAGAGGTAGAGTCAGTGAAGTTGTGGCACCCTTCAATGGCTGCCACGGGGCCCTTTCCCTGTGTGCCTTTTAGAAACCCATGAAGCATTTTCTCTCGCGGCAACAACACAGGTCAAGTTCCTCTCAGGGAGGAAACGTAAAGCTGTAAATGCAAGAGCTCTGGCGACCCGCCCCCAGCCAAATATGTTTTAATTATATTTCCTCCCATGGCACCAGCGCTCCGGGCTCCATCGCACGGCTACTGAGGGAGGTTGGATTCAGCCCAGTACAGCCAGTGCTGCCCAATGGCAGCCGCCGGCACCATCGCCTCACCGAGCCAGGGCCTCTCTCTAGACACACGGCAGGAGTCTCAAGGACAAACAAACCCACGCCGAGATGTTATGTCTCCTATGGTCTATCTGTGGCAATGCCCTTAAATTTCATAATTTCCACCCGTGACAGACAGATGTCTCTCTGTCTGTCTCACTCTCACACACAAACACACTCTCGCTCCCTCGATGTATTTTAATTTAACAGCGATGTAAAACACCACAATCTCTCTGGGCATGGCTTAGTAGTGCTTTATGAAACAAGTAAATACATCGTTATTCTTTTTTAATGCCTGGCTTGCTTTTCTGTAATGTGTAGTAGAAGTCTGCAGTGGACTCGGACACCACGCTAATAGTGCCACTTCGTGGCATGCGCACTCACAGAGCCACGTGATGGGGAGTTTACATTGGCTTACAGTCTGGTAAATTTGATCCAGCATTTGAAACTGGCTGTCGAGTGGTATTTCACCATGATGATGACACGGCTTTGATTGGCAGATGGAAGGGTTCTGAGGCAATGCACAGCATCAGCACGGTTCACTCCTGACCCGTCAGGTCTTTTCTTATCTGAACCTGGGGGTACCATGCCCATCAGCAGCAGAAAATGTCCAGAAACTGCTTAATGCATGTCAGAAGGTCCACATAGCAGCCTTGCAGATCTCTTAGAAAGTCACATTCCTGGAGAAGGTAAATTAAGTGGCCGTAGCTCTTTTGGAAGATACACATAACCATCCTTTCCACAAGGAAAATTAAAAAGTAGCAATTGTCGCACTTATAAAAAAAATGTTAACGCTTATCTGTCTAATCATTAATTGTTTCGGCTGGTTGCGTTCAGTTGCCCATCCGTCTTCATCCCTACCTTTATTCGCCCCCTCTGTGACTTTATATTCTTGTTTTCTTCAAAAAACTTACTAAAAGGCAGAATCTATCTGCCACATTTAAACTTCACTTTCTGCCAGATGCACTGCGCCCTCCACCCATCATACTGATAAAATAAGTCTTTCAGTAGTTGCCACCTTCACGTGAGGCCACTTTCAACATACTTGATATAACGGATGACGCAGACTCTGACACTCTTCTTGCCCAAATGCGCGGGATAATATAGAACTGCTTGCGCTGACCATGCTACTCTCAAGGCCATTGTACCTGTAGCTGGACAGGATCCCCATTCTTCAGCCGAGTTGCTGTAGCTGCAATGGGTGTGTCCTGCAGTTCTCACCAGGGATAATATACTGGCAACGGACAGCACCAACAGCGGGAAGTTGCCATACTTGTAATCAGGGCACAAGTCCTAAACAAGCATTTGCAATGCAATAGGTCTCGCATTTGCGAGAGTTTAAGCTATTATTATTGTAATTAACAATGCCTTATATTTATGTTTTAAAACCCAAAACATAAATGAAAGGCATTGTCATTTACAATGCTATTAGCTTAAACTTGCGTGAATGCGAGACCTAATGCATTGCAAATGCTTGTTTGGGATATGGCAAACCTCCATCAGCTTGATTATGATCATCACTGCAGCTTATTTTCCTCGGTGATTACTAAATGTATGTCAACCACAGACTGCATTTGTATTTCTGTTCCTCGAAAGTCCACCAAGATCTTTTTAGTTTTAGGAAACTTTGAAAGTGGATTGGACCAGAAATGCCCGCAGTAAAGGGGAACAACCTAATCTCTAAATTTCTCAAAAACATGCAACTCAATGTGTTGTTGGAGAGAGAAAGTTCACAGTCTGATATAATTTTAATAGAACAGTATGTGTGCATACTAGCAGGCATACTTAGAAAAGGTACAGAAACCTGTTTTAATTGTAATGCACATCACAGGAAATTAGGATTCCTATAAGTGCAAAGCACAAGGTGCTACTGGCTTTCAATTACTGTAACTTGAAAACATCGTTTAAACACACATGGGTGGCTTAGTAAATAAATTAAAAAGATAAAGAACAAAAATAAAAAAAGTATTGTCAAAGTGAATTGTTGGCGTACCTGCCCTGGCACTGAAGTACACTTCATTTCAGGCCGATGGCTGAAGTGGGCTGACCTGTTGCCCCATGCTGTATGACGTCACGCGTAGAAGCAAAATGCGAAAGATGACTCTAAAGACCAACAGATGGAGTAGGCTGACCCAAAGCCTCACTACATATTTTTTCATGTATGATTTTTTTTCATTACATGAGGCTGGTGGACAGCTAAAGGTGTCTCTAGTCCTGACCTAAAACAGGTGGCTGCAGCGAGGGGAAGAGCTGTGAGGTAGGGAGAGGTCATGTGTGACTTATTTTCACAACTTGATACAGGCTTGTCTGGTCCCGTTTCTTTGGGGGTTCCCGAAGCCTGGCGCCGGAACTGAAGTTATTACAGCTGTGGCCTGGGGCTTAGGGAACTTTAACGAGGACTGAGATCTGTTTACAGGCCGCCTTCAGGGGACAGCTGTTATCGAGCCCACCTCTGAGATGGCACCTGCTGTCTGACCGTACCTCCCCCCCAACCCCCCTCCCTCCCCCACCCCCCCACATTTACAAAACACAGCCCCTTCTGCCAGATGGAGAAAGTAGTATTCCCTGATTCAAGAAATACCACGCCCTCGAGTCTGGCCACTGAAATGGTAATTTTCCAGTTATGACTGGAGGGAATCTTTATTCATGCACCTAAATCTTTATATTGACTGCAGTTAGATAAGGCCTCAAGTACTTCAAAGGGGGGGGGGGAGGGGAGTCTTGTAAACAATGATCATTCAAAGTCCCATACTAAGGCCCGTTTGTAAGTAAGGACGACAAGGCCCACCCCCTCTGCCATTTTTCTACAGATAGTGTCTGTCCCACATCCACACTGTACACTGTCTTATGGTATTTACAGCCTGGCCCGTCATATCTCCAGAGTTCTTTGAAGATAAGGATTACCAGGCCCATACAGTCTTGTCCCTATATAGATACGGAGGCCCGTTAGGCCAACCCACTCTACCCAAGTTAATGGTAAAATAAAATTCTCACGTTTTATGCCTAACAATCTACTTCTTGGGTGACTACAAATGTTGACATGTATGTGTCACACCGCACTCACAAAACACCCGGGATCCGTGGGTCTGTGCCAGTATGTTAACAACAGACACACACTCTCACCCGCCGCCCGTGTGAATTTAATTCACTGTAAATAAACATCAACTCAGGCGGCAAATGATCTCCCATCCTGCCCGCCAACACGGGGGCTCTTCCCAGTTGGCAGGCCACCCACACCGACCAAACTCTCTCCCAGAGAACAGAAGGGGGTGAAGGTCAGGAAAGCAGGTTCACCCCATTCTCACACGGAATTATTCGGTTTTGTTTTTCTCGCGGTTTATTTTGGACAGAATTTTGCGGGAGGCTAAAGTCCGTACATGTGAGTTACAGACAGAAAAATAAAGTAGCGATCACGTGAGGTGAAAGTTTTACATGTGTTTGTCGATCTTGGTATCAATTTACATTTTTATTTCAGCAGTTTTGGGTCGATTCCACTATATTTTTTCCTCAGGGACAGAGGGTGAACTGGGCAAGCACTAATCAGAAACTGGTAGCATTTACCTTTGATGGTGCCGTCGTCGGAATTACAGTGCCTCAGACAATGCACTGCTCACATGCACTGTGCCATGCCTATCAGACTGTTACCGAGTCGCTGAAAATAAAGCGTCATTATTACCCCTTTAAATTTGTATTATATAGATATATATAATATATATATATTTATTTTTTTGTCCAACCCTAACCGCTTCAACTTCTATTAAAATGTAACCTCAAGGGAATCTGCAACTTGTATATATGTAACTCTAACCACTAGTATCTGTAGTAGACTTTTGTACTTACTACCATTCTTATGGGAATTTAGAGTTTTTCTGTTAGTATCTTTCCTCGAGTGAATCTGCAACTTGTATATATGTAACTCTAACCTCTAGTATCTGCTGTAGACTTTTGTACTTACTACCATTCTTATGTGAATTTAGAGTTTTTTTGTTTGTATCTTTTATGTTACTCATGTACTCTAAAGTCCTTATGTAATGTAACTGGTCCTTTTGTAAAGCGCTCTGACACCTTCGGGTAAAGTTTGCGCTATATAAAATCACATTAAATAAATAAATAAATTTTCCTCGCCCGAGTTCTTGCATTTATGAGGTGAGCCCCCAACCCGAGGCAGATAACACTATATTCTATAATTGGGTAGACTTTTTTAATTTTCCCACAGTGGTTCGCCTTTCTTCTTTTTCTATCCACCCCAAGGCTTTTGGACAATATGGGTTGAGTACAGGTTCCACTAACACCCTCCACCCATTGTTAAAGTGGGTGGTATCTGGAAGCAAGGTTTCTAACAGCTGTGGTACTAGAATATCGTCAGTATGCCGTCTGACATAAATATTATTGTACATGTCATCTACAAAAATATTATGCAAGGGTACTGTGGGCTGCAATGGCTGAACAACAGACATTAATTGTTTTGTGGCAAAGACCGTTGGAGCAGAGAGATCATAAAATTTGGTTAGGTTTAAAAAAGAGGAGATGGGGGATACAAGTTCCTTCCCAAACATCAACAAACCCAGACCGTCTAGCATAAACTGTAGGCTTGACAAATTCTCTGGGCCCAGGATTCGTCAACCAGGTTAACAGTGACTTCCAAAAGGTACGGCTGTTGTGATGAAAACCAGAGACTTCACACACCAGTAGGTGAGCTGGACTGGGAGGATGAGTTCATGGGATTGGCCATCCAGGTCTCGTAGTAGGGAGCTGAAGGAGGGGGGGAGTGAAAAGAATCAGTAGTTTGTTCTACAAGGTGAGGGAACCAGGCTGCAGAGGTCCCATGGGGGCAATTACCACGATCTTACAAAGATAGCATCTTGCGAAGAGAACTCTGGGAAGAAGAGCAAACGGAGGGAGGGGTAAGGGTGAAATTTAAACCAATCCTGAAGGAAGGCATCTGTCACTCATGCCTCCGGACGCCAACTCACAAATGTGGGAAGTTGACAATTCAGGAATGAAGCAAAGAGGTCTATGTCCAAGGGCTCGCACAACTTGATCTAAGTTTCCTATATATTTTTTTAAAGCAGCGCAGCACACTGCGGTTTTTAGGTCTCGCCCTGAAAGCCAGCGCTTCAGCGCTCGCTCTGGGTGAGACATTTTGTAGTGGGCTTGCAGAAATGCGACCACAACTTTTGGCTAGCCTAGAGCATGCGAGTACGCGCACAGTAACGCGCTTTCCTCGCATCGCTCCAGGCGCCATGTGGCTTTCACCTCACTTGCTCGAGGCGCCATCTGGCTTTCATCAAAGAATTCTACGTCTGAGCAAGCAGGAGGGGCCGGACAAGGACACATTGGCTTTTTTTGTTTAATTTAAAGTTTATTCAATTCTACGGCTGAGCAAGCAAGAGGGGCCGGACAAGGACACATTGGCTTTTTTTGTTTAATTTAAAGTTTATTCTTACTCATTCTTTGACTTTTTTTTTTTAAAGTTCATTCTCTGTGAAGGCAACATTGGCTATTTTTTTCCGGCATTTAGTCTCTCTTGATCCCCCCCCCCACCACTTTTTTACACACTTTCTCTGTCTTTCACTATTTCCACACTCTCTCATTCTCTCTCTTCACCACAGCATCTCACAGCACCACTCAGCACCACCACACCACCACTCAGCACCACCACAGCACCACTCAGCACCACCACACCACCACTCAGCACCACCACAGCATCACTCAGCAACACCACAGCATCAGTCAGCACCACCACAGCACCACTCCGCACCACCAAAGCATCACTCAGCATCTACACAGCATCACTCAGCACCACCCCAGTATCATTCAGCACCAGCACAGCACCACCACAATACCACTAAGCACCACCACCACACCACCACTCAGCACCACCACAGCATCACTCAGCATCTCCACAGCAGCACTTAGCACCACCACAGCACCACCACAGCATCACTCAGCACCACTCAGCACCACCACAGCATTACTCAGCACCACCACACCACCACTCAGCACCACCACAGCATCACTCAGCATCTCCACAGCAGCACTTAGCACCACCACAGCACCACCACAGCATCACTCAGCACCACTCAGCACCACCACAGCATCACTCAGCAACACCACAGCATCGGTCAGCACCACTCCGCACCACCACAGCATCACTCAGCATCTCCACAGCATCACTCAGCACCACCACAGCACCACCACATCATCACTCAGCACCAGCACAGCACCAGCACAGCACCACCACAACACCACTCAGCACCACCACACCTCCACTCAGCACCACCACAGCATCACTCAGCATCTCCACAGCAGCACTTAGCACCACCACATCACCACCACAGCACCACTCAGCACCACCACAGCATTACTCAGCACCACCACACCACCACTCAGCACCACCACAGCACCACCACAGAATTCTACGGCTGAACAAGCAGGAGGGGCCGGACAAGGACACATTGGCTTTTATTGTTTAATTTAAAGTTTATTCAATTCTACGGCTGAGCAAGCAGGAGGGGCCGGACAAGGACACATTGGCTTTTTTTGTTTAATTTAAAGTTTATTCAATTCTACGGCTGAGCAAGCAGGAGGGGCCGGACAAGGACACATTGGCTTTTTTTGTTTAATTTAAAGTTTATTCTTACTCATTCTTTGACTTTTTTTTTAAAGTTCATTCTCTGTGAAGGCAACATTGGCTATTTTTTTTCGGCATTTAGTTCTTCAGTCTCTCTTGATCCCCCCCCACTTTTTTACACACTTTCTCTGTCTTTCACTATTTCTACACTCTCTCATTCTCTCTCTTCACCACAGCATCTCACAGCACCACTCAGCACCACCACACCACCACTCAGCACCACCACAGCACCACTCAGCACCACCACACCACCACTCAGCACCACCACAGCATCACTCAGCAACACCACAGCATCAGTCAGCACCACCACAGCACCACTCCGCACCACGTCAGCATCTACACAGCATCACTCAGCACCACCTCAGCACCACCCCAGCATCACTCAGCACCAGCACAGCACCACCACAATACCACTCAGCACCACCACCACACCACCACTCAGCACCACCACAGCATCACTCAGCATCTCCACAGCAGCACTTAGCACCACCACAGCACCACCACAGCATCACTCAGCACCACTCAGCACCACCACAGCATTACTCAGCACCACCACACCACCACTCAGCACCACCACAGCATCACTCTGCATCTCCACAGCAGCACTTAGCACCACCACAGCACCACCACAGCATCACTCAGCACCACTCAGCACCACCACAGCATTACTCAGCACCACCACAGCACCACAACAGCATCACTCAGCACCACCACAGCATCACTGGGCACCACCACAGCGTCACTCAACACTACCACTGCATCACTCAGCACCACCACAGCACCACCCCAGCATCACTCAGCACCAGCACAGTACCACCACAGCATCACTCAGCACCACCACAGCACCACCCCAGCATCACTCAGCACCAACACAGCACCACCACAGCATCACTCAGCAATACCACAGCATCAGTCAGCACGACCACATCACCACTCCGCACCACAACAGCATCACTCAGCATCTCCACAGCACCACTCAGCACCACCACACCACCACTCAGAACCACCACAGCATCACTCAGCAACACCACAGCATCGGTCAGCACCACTCCGCACCACCACAGCATCACTCAGCATCTCCACAGCATCACTCAGCACCACCACAGCACCACCACATCATCACTGAGCACCAGCACAGCACCAGCACAGCACCACCACAACACCACTCAGCACCACCACACCTCCACTCAGCACCACCACAGCATCACTCAGCATCTCCACAGCAGCACTTAGCACCACCACAGCACCACTCAGCACCACCACAGCATTACTCAGCACCACCACACCACCACTCAGCACCACCACAGCACCACCACAGAATTCTACGGCTGAACAAGCAGGAGGGGCCGGACAAGGACACATTGGCTTTTTTTGTTTAATTTAAAGTTTATTCAATTCTACGGCTGAGCAAGCAGGAGGGGCCGGACAAGGACACATTGGCTTTTTTTGTTTAATTTAAAGTTTATTCAATTCTACGGCTGAGCAAGCAGGAGGGGCCAGACAAGGACACATTGGCTTTTTTTGTTTAATTTAAAGTTTATTCTTACTCATTCTTTGACTTTTTTTTTTTAAAGTTCATTCTCTGTGAAGGCAACATTGGCTATTTTTTTCCGGCATTTAGTTCTTCAGTCTCTCTTGATCCCCCCACTTTTTTCCACACTTCCTCTGTCTTTCACTATTTCCACACTCTCTCATTCTCTCTCTTCACCACAGCATCTCACAGCACCACTCAGCACCACCACACCACCACTCAGCACCACCACAGCACCACTCAGCACCACCACACCACCACTCAGCACCACCACAGCATCACTCAGCAACACCACAGCATCAGTCAGCACCACCACAGCACCACTCCGCACCACCACAGCATCACTCAGCATCTACACAGCATCACTCAGCACCACCTCAGCACCACCCCAGCATCACTCAGCACCAGCACAGCACCACCACAATACCACTCAGCACCACCACCACACCACCACTCAGCACCACCACAGCATCACTCAGCATCTCCACAGCAGCACTTAGCACCACCACAGCACCACCACAGCATCACTCAGCACCACTCAGCACAACCACAGCATTACTCAGCACCACCACACCACCACTCAGCACCACCACAGCATCACTCAGCATCTCCACAGCAGCACTTAGCACCACCACAGCACCACCACAGCATCACTCAGCACCACTCAGCACCACCACAGCATTACTCAGCACCACCACACCACCACTCAGCACCACCACAGCACCACAACAGCATCACTCAGCACCACCACAGCATCACTCAGCACCACCACAGCGTCACTCAACACCACCACTGCATCACTCAGCATCACCACAGCACCACCCCAGCATCACTCAGCACCACCACAGCACCACCCCAGCATCACTCAGCACCAACACAGCACCACCACAGCATCACTCAGCAACACCACAGCATCAGTCAGCACCACCACAGCACCACTCCGCACCACCACAGCATCACTCAGCATCTCCACAGCACCACTCAGCACCACCACACCACCACTCAGCACCACCACAGCATCACTCAGCAACACCACAGCATCGGTCAGCACCACTCCGCACCACCACAGCATCACTCAGCATCTCCACAGCATCACTCAGCACCACCACAGCACCACCACATCATCACTCAGCACCAGCACAGCACCAGCACAGCACCACCACAACACCACTCAGCACCACCACACCTCCACTCAGCACCACCACAGCATCACTCAGCATCTCCACAGCAGCACTTAGCACCACCACAGCACCACCACAGCACCACTCAGCATCACCACAGCATTACTCAGCACCACCACACCACCACTCAGCACCACCACAGCACCACCACAGAATTCTACGGCTGAACAAGCAGGAGGGGCCAAACAAGGACACATTGGCTTTTTTTGTTTAATTTAAGGTTTATTCAATTCTACGGCTGAGCAAGCAGGAGGGGCCGGACAAGGACACATTGGCCTTTTTTGTTTAATTTAAAGTTTATTCAATTCTACGGCTGAGCAAGCAGGAGGGGCCGGACAAGGACACATTGGCTTTTTTTGTTTAATTTAAAGTTTATTCTTACTCATTCTTTGACTTTTTTTTTTTAAAGTTCATTCTCTGTGAAGGCAACATTGGCTATTTTTTTCCGGCATTTAGTTCTTCAGTCTCTCTTGATTCCCCCCACTTTTTTACACACTTCCTCTGTCTTTCACTATTTCCACACTCTCTCATTCTCTCTCTTCACCACAGCATCTCACAGCACCACTCAGCACCACCACTCAGCACCACCACAGCACCACTCAGCACCACCACACCACCACTCAGCACCACCACAGCATCACTCAGCAACACCACAGCATCAGTCAGCACCACCACAGCACCACTCCGCACCACCACAGCATCACTCAGCATCTACACAGCATCACTCAGCACCACCCCAGCATCACTCAGCACCACCACAATACCACTCAGCACCACCACCACACCACCACTCAGCACCACCACAGCATCACTCAGCATCTCCACAGCAGCACTTAGCACTACCACAGCACCACCACAGCATCACTCAGCACCACCACAGCATTACTCAGCACCACCACACCACCACTCAGCACCACCACAGCATCACTCAGCATCTCCACAGCAGCACTTAGCACCACCACAGCACCAAAACAGCATCACTCAGCACCACCACAGCATTACTCAGCACCACCACACCACCACTCAGCACCACCACAGCACCACAACAGCATCACTCAGCACCACCACAGCATGACTCGGCACCACCACAGCGTCACTCAACACCACCACTGCATCACTCAGCACCACCACAGCACCACCCCAGCATCACTCAGCACCAGCACAGTACCACCACAGCATCACTCAGCACCACCATAGCACCACCCCAGCATCACTCAGCACCAACACAGCACTACCACAGCATCACTCAGCAACACCACAGCATCAGTCAGCACCACCACAGCACCACTCCGCACCACCACAGCATCACTCAGCATCTCCACAGCACCACTCAGCACCACCACACCACCACTCAGCACCACCACAGCATCACTCAGCAACACCACAGCATCGGTCAGCACCACTCCGCACCACCACAGCATCACTCAGCATCTCACCAGCATCACTCAGCCCCACCACAGCACCACCACATCATCACTCAGCACCAGCACAGCACCAGCACAGCACCACCACAACACCACTCAGCACCACCACACCTCCACTCAGCACCACCACAGCATCACTTAGCATCTCCACAGCAGCACTTAGCACCACCACAGCACAACCACAGCACCACTCAGCACCACCCCAGCATCACTCAGCACCACCACAGTACCACCACAGCATCACTCAGCAACACAACAGCATCAGTCAGCACCACCACAGCACCACTCCGCACCACCACAGCATCACTCAGCATCTCCACAGCACCACTCAGCACCACCACACCACCACTCAGCACCACCACAGCATCACTCAGCAACACCACAGCATCAGTCAGCACCACTCCGCACCACCACAGCATCACTCAGCATCTCCACAGCATCACTCAGCACCACCACAGCACCACCACATCATCACTCAGCACCAGCACAGCACCAGCACAGCACCACCACAGCATTACTCAGCACCACCACACCACCACTCAGCACCACCCCAGCACCACCACAGAATTCTACGGCTGAACAAGCAGGAGGGGCCGGACAAGGACACATTGGCTTTTTTTGTTTAATTTAAAGTTTATTCAATTCTACGGCTGAGCAAGCAGGAGGGGCCGGACAAGGACACATTGGCTTTTTTTGTTTAATTGAAAGTTTATTCAATTCTACGGCTGAGCAAGCAGGAGGGGCCGGACAAGGACACATTGGCTTTTTTTGTTTAATTTAAAGTTTATTCTTACTCATTCTTTGACTTTTTTTTTTTAAAGTTCATTCTCTGTGAAGGCAACATTGGCTATTTTTTTTCGGCATTTAGTTCTTCAGTCTCTCTTGATCCCCCCCACTTTTTTACACACTTCCTCTGTCTTTCACTATTTCCACACTCTCTCATTCTCTCTCTTCACCACAGCATCTCACAGCACCACTCAGCACCACCACACCACCACTCAGCACCACCACAGCACCACTCAGCACCACCACACCACCACTCAGCACCACCACAGCATCACTCAGCAACACCACAGCATCAGTCAGCAACACCACAGCACCACTCCGCACCACCACAGCATCACTCAGCATCTACACAGCATCACTCAGCACCACCTCAGCACCACCCCAGCATCACTCAGCACCAGCACAGCACCACCACAATACCACTCAGCACCACCACACCACCACTCAGCACCACCACAGCATCACTCAGCATCTCCACAGCAGCACTTAGCACCACCACAGCACCACCACAGCATCACTCAGCACCACTCAGCACCACCACAGCATTACTCAGCACCACCACACCACCACTCAGCACCACCACAGCACCACAACAGCATCACTCAGCACCACCACAGCATCACTCGGCACCATCACAGCGTCACTCAACATCACCACTGCATCACTCAGCACCACCCCAGCATCACTCAGCACCAGCACAGTACCACCACAGCATCACTCAGCACCACCACAGCATCACTCAGCAACACCACAGCATCAGTCAGCACCACTCCGCACCACCACAGCATCACTCAGCATCTCCACACCACCACTCAGCACCACCACACCACCACTCAGCAACACCACCACTCAGCACCACCACACCACCACTCAGCACCACCACAGCATCACTCAGCACCACCACAGCACCACAACAGCATCACTCAGCACCACCACAGCATCACTCAGCACCACCACAGCGTCACTCAACACCACCACTGCATCACTCAGCATCACCACAGCACCACCCCAGCATCACTCAGCACCACCACAGCACCACCCCAGCATCACTCAGCACCAACACAGCACCACCACAGCATCACTCAGCAACACCACAGCATCAGTCAGCACCACCACAGCACCACTCCGCACCACCACAGCATCACTCAGCATCTCTACAGCACCACTCAGCACCACCACACCACCACTCAGCACCACCACAGCATCACTCAGCAACACCACAGCATCGGTCAGCACCACTCCGCACCACCACAGCATCACTCAGCATCTCCACAGCATCACTCAGCACCACCACAGCACCACCACATCATCACTCAGCACCAGCACAGCACCAGCACAGCACCACCACAACACCACTCAGCACCACCACACCTCCACTCAGCACCACCACAGCATCACTCAGCATCTCCACAGCAGCACTTAGCACCACCACAGCACCACCACAGCACCACTCAGCACCACCACAGCATTACTCAGCACCACCACACCACCACTCAGCACCACCACAGCACCACCACAGAATTCTACGGCTGAACAAGCAGGAGGGGCCGGACAAGGACACATTGGCTTTTTTTGTTTAATTTAAGGTTTATTCAATTCTACGGCTGAGCAAGCAGGAGGGGCCGGACAAGGACACATTGGCCTTTTTTGTTTAATTTAAAGTTTATTCAATTCTACGGCTGAGCAAGCAGGAGGGGCCGGACAAGGACACATTGGCTTTTTTGTTTAATTGAAAGTTTATTCTTACTCATTCTTTGACTTTTTTTTTTAAAGTTCATTCTCTGTGAAGGCAACATTGGCTATTTTTTTCCGGCATTTAGTTCTTCAGTCTCTCTTGATTCCCCCCACTTTTTTACACACTTCCTCTGTCTTTCACTATTTCCACACTCTCTCATTCTCTCTCTTCACCACAGCATCTCACAGCACCACTCAGCACCACCACTCAGCACCACCACAGCACCACTCAGCACCACCACACCACCACTCAGCACCACCACAGCATCACTCAGCAACACCACAGCATCAGTCAGCACCACCACAGCACCACTCCGCACCACCACAGCATCACTCAGCATCTACACAGCATCACTCAGCACCACCCCAGCATCACTCAGCACCACCACAATACCACTCAGCACCACCACCACACCACCACTCAGCACCACCACAGCATCACTCAGCATCTCCACAGCAGCACTTAGCACTACCACAGCACCACCACAGCATCACTCAGCACCACCACAGCATTACTCAGCACCACCACACCACCACTCAGCACCACCACAGCATCACTCAGCATCTCCACAGGAGCACTTAGCACCACCACAGCACCACCACAGCATCACTCAGCACCACCACAGCATTACTCAGCACCACCACACCACCACTCAGCACCACCACAGCACCACAACAGCATCACTCAGCACCACCACAGCATCACTCGGCACCACCACAGCGTCACTCAACACCACCACTGCATCACTCAGCACCACCACAGCACCACCCCAGCATCACTCAGCACCAGCACAGTACCACCACAGCATCACTCAGCACCACCATAGCACCACCCCAGCATCACTCAGCACCAACACAGCACTACCACAGCATCACTCAGCAACACCACAGCATCAGTCAGCACCACCACAGCACCACTCCGCACCACCACAGCATCACTCAGCATCTCCACAGCACCACTCAGCACCACCACACCACCACTCAGCACCACCACAGCATCACTCAGCAACACCACAGCATCGGTCAGCACCACTCCGCACCACCACAGCATCACTCAGCATCTCCACAGCATCACTCAGCCCCACCACAGCACCACCACATCATCACTCAGCACCAGCACAGCACCAGCACAGCACCACCACAACACCACTCAGCACCACCACACCTCCACTCAGCACCACCACAGCATCACTTAGCATCTCCACAGCAGCACTTAGCACCACCACAGCACCACCACAGCACCACTCAGCACCACCACAGCATTACTCAGCACCACCACAGCACCACCACAGAATTCTACGGCTGAACAAGCAGGAGGGGCCGGACAAGGACACATTGGCTTTTTTTGTTTAATTTAAAGTTTATTCAATTCTACGGCTGAGCAAGCAGGAGGGGCCGGACAAGGACACATTGGCTTTTTTTGTTTAATTGAAAGTTTATTCAATTCTACGGCTGAGCAAGCAGGAGGGGCCGGACAAGGACACATTGGCTTTTTTTGTTTAATTTAAAGTTTATTCTTACTCATTCTTTGACTTTTTTTTTTAAAGTTCATTCTCTGTGAAGGCAACATTGGCTATTTTTTTTCGGCATTTAGTTCTTCAGTCTCTCTTGATCCCCCCACTTTTTACACACTTCCTCTGTCTTTCACTATTTCCACACTCTCTCATTCTCTCTCTTCACCACAGCATCTCACAGCACCACTCAGCACCACCACACCACCACTCAGCACCACCACAGCACCACTCAGCACCACCACACCACCACTCAGCACCACCACAGCATCACTCAGCAACACCACAGCATCAGTCAGCAACACCACAGCACCACTCCGCACCACCACAGCATCACTCAGCATCTACACAGCATCACTCAGCACCACCTCAGCACCACCCCAGCATCACTCAGCACCAGCACAGCACCACCACAATACCACTCAGCACCACCACACCACCACTCAGCACCACCACAGCATCACTCAGCATCTCCACAGCAGCACTTAGCACCACCACAGCACCACCACAGCATCACTCAGCACCACTCAGCACCACCACAGCATTACTCAGCACCACCACACCACCACTCAGCACCACCACAGCACCACAACAGCATCACTCAGCACCACCACAGCATCACTCGGCACCATCACAGCGTCACTCAACATCACCACTGCATCACTCAGCACCACCCCAGCACCACCCCAGCATCACTCAGCACCAGCACAGTACCACCACAGCATCACTCAGCACCACCACAGCATCACTCAGCAACACCACAGCATCAGTCAGCACCACTCCGCACCACCACAGCATCACTCAGCATCTCCACACCACCACTCAGCACCACCACACCACCACTCAGCACCACCACAGCATCACTCAGCAACACCACAGCATCGGTCAGCACCACCACAGCACCACTCCGCACCACCACAGCATCACTCGGCATCTCCACAGCATCACTCAGCACCACCACAGCACCACCACATCATCACTCAGCACCAGCACAGCACCAGCACAGCACCAGCACAGCACCACCACAACACCACTCAGCACCACCACACCTCCACTCAGCACCACCACAGCATCACTCAGCATCTCCACAGCAGCACTTAGCACCACCACAGCAACACCACAGCACCACTCAGCTCCACCACAGTACCACTCAGCACCACCACAGCATTACTCAGCACCACCACACCACCACTCAGCACCACCACAGCACCACCACAGCATCACTCGCACCACCACAGCATCACTCGGCACCACCACAGTGTCACTCAACACCACCACTGCATCACTCAGCACCACCCCAGCATCACTCAGCACCAGCACAGTACCACCGGACAAGGACACATTGGCTTTTTTGTTTAATTTAAAGTTTATTCTTACTCATTCTTTGACTTATTTTTTAAAAAGTTCATTCTCTGTGAAGGCAACATTGGCTATTTTTTTCGGCATTTATTTCGTCAGTCTCTCTTGGTCCCCCCCACATTTTTACACACTTTCTCTGTCTTTCACTATTTCCACACTCTCTCATTCTCTCTCTTCACAGCATCTCTCAGCACCACCACAGCACCACTCAGCACCACCACACCACCACTCAGCACCACCACACCACCACTCAGCACCACCACAGCATCACTCAGCAACACCACAGCATCAGTCAGCACCACAACAGCACCACTCCGCACCACCACAGCATCACTCAGCATCTACACAGCATCACTCAGCACCACCTCAGCACCACCCCAGCATCACTCAGCACCAGCACAGCACCACCACAATACCACTCAGCACCACCACCACACCACCACTCAGCACCACCACAGCATCACTCAGCATCTCCACAGCAGCACTTAGCACCACCACAGCACCACAACAGCATCACTCAGCACCACTCAGCACCACCACAGCATTACTCAGCACCACCACACCACCACTCAGCACCACCACAGCATCACTCAGCATCTCCACAGCAGCACTTAGCACCACCACAGCACCACCACAGCATCACTCAGCACCACCACAGCATTACTCAGCACCACCACACCACCACTCAGCACCACCACAGCACCACAACAGCATCACTCAGCACCACCACAGCATCACTCGGCACCACCACAGCGTCACTCAACACCACCCCTGCATCACTCAGCACCACCACAGCACCACCCCAGCATCACTCAGCACCACCACAGTACCACCACAGCATCACTCAGCACCACCACAGCACCACCCCAGCATCACTCAGCACCAACACAGCACTACCACAGCATCACTCAGCAACACCACAGCATCACTCAGCACCACCACAGCACCACTCCGCACCACCACAGCATCACTCAGCATCTCCACAGCACCACCACACCACCACTCAGCACTACCACAGCATCACTCAGCAACACCACAGCATCGGTCAGCACCACTCCACACCACCACAGCATCACTCAGCATCTCCACAGCATCACTCAGCACCACCACAGCACCACCACATCATCACTCAGCACCAGCACAGCACCAGCACAGCACCACCACAGCATTACTCAGCACCACCACACCACCACTCAGCACCACCCCAGCACCACCACAGAATTCTACGGCTGAACAAGCAGGAGGGGCCGGACAAGGACACATTGGCTTTTTTTGTTTAATTTAAAGTTTATTCTTACTCATTCTTTGACTTTTTTTTTTTTAAAGTTCATTCTCTGTGAAGGCAACATTGGCTATTTTTTTCGGCATTTAGTTCTTCAGTCTCTCTTGATCCCCCCACTTTTTTACACACTTCCTCTGTCTTTCACTATTTCCACACTCTCTCATTCTCTCTCTTCACCACAGCATCTCACAGCAGCACTCAGCACCACCACACCACCATTCAGCACCACCACAGCACCACTCAGCACCACCACACCACCACTCAGCACCACCACAGCATCACTCAGCAACACCACAGCATCAGTCAGCACCACCACAGCACCACTCCGCACCACCACAGCATCACTCAGCATCTACACAGCATCACTCAGCACCACCTCAGCACCACCCCAGCATCACTCAGCACCAGCACAGCACCACCACAATACCACTCAGCACCACCACACCACCACTCAGCACCACCACAGCATCACTCTGCATCTCCACAGCAGCACTTAGCACCACCACAGCACCACCACAGCATCACTCAGCACCACTCAGCACCACCACAGCATTACTCAGCACCACCACACCACCACTCAGCACCACCACAGCACCACAATAGCATCACTCAGCACCACCACAGCATCACTCGGCACCACCACAGCGTCACTCAACACCACCACTGCATCACTCAGCACCACCCCAGCACCACCCCAGCATCACTCAGCACCAGCACAGTACCACCACAGCATCACTCAGCACCACCACAGCATCACTCAGCAACACCACAGCATCAGTCAGCACCACTCCGCACCACCACAGCATCACTCAGCATCTCCACACCACCACTCAGCACCACCACACCACCACTCAGCACCACCACAGCATCACTCAGCATCACCACAGCATCGGTCAGCACCACCACAGCACCACTCCGCACCACCACAGCATCACTCGGCATCTCCACAGCATCACTCAGCACCACCACAGCACCACCACATCATCACTCAGCACCAGCACAGCACCAGCACAGCACCAGCACAGCACCACCACAACACCACTCAGCACCACCAAACCTCCACTCAGCACCACCACAGCATCACTCAGCATCTCCACAGCAGCACTTATTACCACCACAGCACCACCACAGCACCACTCAGCTCCACCACAGTACCACTCAGCACCACCACAGCATTACTCAGCACCACCACACCACCACTCAGCATCACCACAGCACCACCACAGCATCACTCAGCACCACCACAGCATCACTCGGCACCACCACAGCGTCACTCAACACCACCACTGCATCACTCAGCACCACCCCAGCATCACTCAGCACCAGCACAGTACCACCGGACAAGGACACATTGGCTTTTTTGTTTAATTGAAAGTTTATTCTTACTCATTCTTTGACTTTTTTTTTTTTAAAGTTCATTCTCTGTGAAGGCAACATTGGCTATTTTTTACGGCATTTATTTCGTCAGTCTCTCTTGATCCCCCCCACTTTTTTACACACTTTCTCTGTCTTTCACTATTTCCACACTCTCTCATTCTCTCTCTTCACAGCATCTCTCAGCACCACCACAGCACCACTCAGCACCACCACACCACCACTCAGCACCACCACAGCATCACTCAGCAACACAACAGCACCACTCCGCACCACCACAGCACCACTCCGCACCACCACAGCACCACTCCGCACCACCACAGCATCACTCAGCATCTCCACAACACCACTCAGCACCACCACAGCACCACAACAGCATCACTCAGCACCACCACAGCATCACTCGGCACCACCACAGCGTCACTCAACACCACCCCTGCATCACTCAGCACCACCACAGCACCACCCCAGCATCACTCAGCACCACCACAGTACCACCACAGCATCACTCAGCAACACAACAGCATCAGTCAGCACCACCACAGCACCACTCCGCACCACCACAGCATCACTCAGCATCTCCACAGCACCACTCAGCACCACCACACCACCACTCAGCACCACCACAGCATCACTCAGCAACACCACAGCATCAGTCAGCACCACTCCGCACCACCACAGCATCACTCAGCATCTCCACAGCATCACTCAGCACCACCACAGCACCACCACATCATCACTCAGCACCAGCACAGCACCAGCACAGCACCACCACAGCATTACTCAGCACCACCACACCACCACTCAGCACCACCACAGCACCACCACAGAATTCTACGGCTGAACAAGCAGGAGGGGCCGGACAAGGACACATTGGCTTTTTTTGTTTAATTTAAAGTTTATTCAATTCTACGGCTGAGCAAGCAGGAGGGGCCGGTCAAGGACACATTGGCTTTTTTTGTTTAATTGAAAGTTTATTCAATTCTACGGCTGAGCAAGCAGGAGGGGCCGGACAAGGACACATTGGCTTTTTTTGTTTAATTTAAAGTTTATTCTTACTCATCCTTTGACTTTTTTTTTTTAAAGTTCATTCTCTGTGAAGGCAACATTGGCTATTTTTTTTCGGCATTTAGTTCTTCAGTCTCTCTTGACCCCCCCCCCACTTTTTTACACACTTCCTCTGTCTTTCACTATTTCCACACTCTCTCATTCTCTCTCTTCACCACAGCATCTCACAGCACCACTCAGCACCACCACACCACCATTCAGCACCACCACAGCACCACTCAGCACCACCACACCACCACTCAGCACCACCACAGCATCACTCAGCAACACCACAGCATCAGTCAACACCACCACAGCACCACTCCGCACCACCACAGCATCACTCAGCATCTACACAGCATCACTCAGCACCACCCCAGCATCACTCAGCACCAGCACAGCACCACCACAATACCACTCAGCACCACCACACCACCACTCAGCACCACCACAGCATCACTCAGCATCTCCACAGCAGCACTTAGCACCACCACAGCACCACCACAGCATCACTCAGCACCACTCAGCACCACCACAGCATTACTCAGCACCACCACACCACCACTCAGCACCACCACAGCACCACAACAGCATCACTTAGCACCACCACAGCATCACTCGGCACCACCACAGCCTCACTCAACACCACCACTGCATCACTCAGCACCACCCCAGCACCACCCCAGCATCACTCAGCACCAGCACAGTACCACCACAGCATCACTCAGCACCACCACAGCATCACTCAGCAACACCACAGCATCAGTCAGCACCACTCCGCACCACCACAGCATCACTCAGCATCTCCACACCACCACTCAGCCCCACCACACCACCACAGCATCACTCAGCAACACCACAGCATCGGTCAGCACCACCACAGCACCACTCCGCACCACCACAGCATCACTCGGCATCTCCACAGCATCACTCAGCACCACCACAGCACCACCACATCATCACTCAGCACCAGCACAGCACCAGCACAGCACCAGCACAGCACCACCACAACACCACTCAGCACCACCACACCTCCACTCAGCACCACCACAGCATCACTCAGCATCTCCACAGCAGCACTTAGCACCACCACAGCACCACCACAGCACCACTCAGCTCCACCACAGTACCACTCAGCACCACCACAGCATTACTCAGCACCACCACACCACCACTCAGCACCACCACAGCACCACCACAGCATCACTCAGCACCACCACAGCATCACTCGGCACCACCACAGCGTCACTCAACACCACCACTGCATCACTCAGCACCACCCCAGCATCACTCAGCACCAGCACAGTATCACCGGACAAGGACACATTGGCTTTTTTGTTTAATTTAAAGTTTATTCTTACTCATTCTTTGACTTTTTTTTTTTTAAAGTTCATTCTCTGTGAAGGCAACATTGGCTATTTTTTACGGCATTTATTTCGTCAGTCTCTCTTGATCCCCCCCACTTTTTTACACACTTTCTCTGTCTTTCACTATTTCCACACTCTCTCATTCTCTCTCTTCACAGCATCTCTCAGCACCACCACAGCACCACTCAGCACCACCACACCACCACTCAGCACCACCACAGCATCACTCAGCAACACCACAGCACCACTCCGCACCACCACAGCACCACTCCGCACCACCACAGCACCACTCCGCACCACCACAGCATCACTCAGCATCTCCACAACATCACTCAGCACCACCACAGCACCACCCCAGCATCACTCAGCACCAGCACAGCACCACCACAACACCACTCAGCACCACCACACCACCACTCAGCACCACCACAGCATCACTCAGCATCTCCACAGCAGCACTTAGCACCACCACAGCACCACCACAGCCTCACTCAGCACCACCACAGCACCACTAGCACCACCACACCACCACTCAGCACCACCACAGCACCACCACAGCATCACTCAGCACCACCCCAGCATCACTCGGCACCACCACAGCGTCACTCAACACCACCACTGCATCACTCAGCACCACCACAGCACCTCCCCAGCTTTTACTCAGCACCAGCACAGCACCACCACAACACCACTCAGCACCACCACACCACCACTCAGCACCACCACAGCATCACTCAGCATCTCCACAGCAGCACTTAGCACCACCACAGCACCACCACAGCATCACTCGGCACAACCACAGCGTCACTCAACACCACCACTGCATCACTCAGCACCACCCCAGCATCACTCAGCACCAGCACAGTACCACCGGACAAGGACACATTGGCTTTTTTGTTTAATTTAAAGTTTATTCTTACTCATTCTTTGACTTTTTTTTTTAAACTTCATTCTCTGTGAAGGCAACATTGGCTATTTTTTTCGGCATTTATTTCGTCAGTCTCTCTTGATCCCCCCACTTTTTTACACACTTTCTCTGTCTTTCACTATTTCCACACTCTCTCATTCTCTCTCTTCAAAGCATCTCTCAGCACCACCACAGCACCACTCAGCACCACCACACCACCACTCAGCACCACCATAGCATCACTCAGCAACACCACAGCACCACTCCGCACCACCACAGCACCACTCCGCACCACCACAGCACCACTCCGCACCACCACAGCATCACTCAGCATCTCCACAACATCACTCAGTACCACCACAGCACCACCCCAGCATCACTCAGCACCAGCACTGCACCACCACACCACCACTCAGCACCACCACAGCATCACTCAGCAACATCACAGCACCACTCCGCACCACCACAGCACCACCACAGCACCACTCCGCACCACCACAGCATCACTCAGCATCTCCACAACATCACTCAGTACCACCACAGCACCACCCCAGCATCACTCAGCACCAGCACAGCACCACCACACCACCACTCAGCACCACCACAGCATCACTCAGCATCTCCACAGCAGCACTTAGCACCACCACAGCACCACCACAGCCTCACTCAGCACCACCACAGCACCACTCAGCACCACCACACCACCACCCAGCACCACCACAGCATCACTCGGCACCACCACAGCGTCACTCAACACCACCACTGCATCACTCAGCACCACCACAGCACCACCCCAGCATCACTCAGCACCAGCACAGCACCACCACAACACCACTCAGCACCACCACACCACCACTCAGCACCACCACAGCATCACTCAGCATCTCCACAGCAGCACTTAGCACCACCACAGCACCACCACAGCCTCACTCAGCACCACCACAGCACCACTCAGCACCACCACACCACCACTCAGCACCACCACAGCACCACCACAGCATCACTCAGCACCACCCCAGCATCACTCGGCACCACCACAGCGTCACTCAACACCACCACTGCATCACTCAGCACCACCACAGCACCTCCCCAGCTTTTACTCAGCACCAGCACAGCACCACCACAACACCACTCAGCACCACCACACCACCACTCAGCACCACCACAGCATCACTCAGCATCTCCACAGCAGCACTTAGCACCACCACAGCATCACTCGGCACCACCACAGCGTCACTCAACACCACCACTGCATCACTCAGCACCACCCCAGCATCACTCAGCACCAGCACAGTACCACCGGACAAGGACACATTGGCTTTTTTGTTTAATTTAAAGTTTATTCTTACTCATTCTTTGACTTTTTTTTTTTAAACTTCATTCTCTGTGAAGGCAACATTGGCTATTTTTTTCGGCATTTATTTCGTCAGTCTCTCTTGATCCCCCCACTTTTTTACACACTTTCTCTGTCTTTCACTATTTCCACACTCTCTCATTCTCTCTCTTCACAGCATCTCTCAGCACCACCACAGCACCACTCAGCACCACCACACCACCACTCAGCACCACCATAGCATCACTCAGCAACACCACAGCACCACTCCGCACCACCACAGCACCACTCCGCACCACCACAGCACCACTCCGCACCACCACAGCATCACTCAGCATCTCCACAACATCACTCAGTACCACCACAGCACCACCCCAGCATCACTCAGCACCAGCACTGCACCACCACACCACCACTCAGCACCACCACAGCATCACTCAGCAACACCACAGCACCACTCCGCACTACCACAGCACCACCACAGCACCACTCCGCACCACCACAGCATCACTCAGCATCTCCACAACATCACTCAGTACCACCACAGCACCACCCCAGCATCACTCAGCACCAGCACAGCACCACCACACCACCACTCAGCACCACCACAGCATCACTCAGCATCTCCACAGCAGCACTTAGCACCACCACAGCACCACCACAGCCTCACTCAGCACCACCACAGCACCACTCAGCACCACCACACCACCACTCAGCACCACCACAGCACCACCACAGCATCACTCAGCACCACCCCAGCATCACTCGGCACCACCACAGCGTCACTCAACACCACCACTGCATCACTCAGCACCACCACAGCACCTCCCCAGCTTTTACTCAGCACCAGCACAGCACCACCACAACACCACTCAGCACCACCACACCACCACTCAGCACCACCACAGCATCACTCAGCATCTCCACAGCAGCACTTAGCACCACCACAGCACCACCACAGCATCACTCGGCACCACCACAGCGTCACTCAACACCACCACTGCATCACTCAGCACCACCCCAGCATCACTCAGCACCAGCACAGTACCACCGGACAAGGACACATTGGCTTTTTTGTTTAATTTAAAGTTTATTCTTACTCATTCTTTGACTTTTTTTTTTTAAACTTCATTCTCTGTGAAGGCAACATTGGCTATTTTTTTCGGCATTTATTTCGTCAGTCTCTCTTAATCCCCCACTTTTTTACACACTTTCTCTGTCTTTCACTATTTCCACACTCTCTCATTCTCTCTCTTCACAGCATCTCTCAGCACCACCACAGCACCACTCAGCACCACCACACCACCACTCAGCACCACCACAGCATCACTCAGCAACACCACAGCACCACTCCGCATCACCACAGCACCACTCCGCACCACCACAGCACCACTCCGCACCACCACAGCATCACTCAGCATCTCCACAACATCACTCAGTACCACCACAGCACCACCCCAGCATCACTCAGCACCAGCACTGCACCACCACACCACCACTCAGCACCACCACAGCATCACTCAGCAACACCACAGCACCACTCCGCACCACCACAGCACCACCACAGCACCACTCCGCACCACCACAGCATCACTCAGCATCTCCACAACATCACTCAGTACCACCACAGCACCACCCCAGCATCACTCAGCACCAGCACAGCACCACCACACCACCACTCAGCACCACCACAGCATCACTCAGCATCTCCACAGCAGCACTTAGCACCACCACAGCACCACCACAGCCTCACTCAGCACCACCACAGCACCACTCAGCACCACCACACCACCACCCAGCACCACCACAGCATCACTCGGCACCACCACAGCGTCACTCAACACCACCACTGCATCACTCAGCACCACCACAGCACCACCCCAGCATCACTCAGCACCAGCACAGCACCACCACAACACCACTCAGCACCACCACACCACCACTCAGCACCACCACAGCATCACTCAGCATCTCCACAGCAGCACTTAGCACCACCACAGCACCACCACAGCCTCACTCAGCACCACCACAGCACCACTCAGCACCACCACACCACCACTCAGCACCACCACAGCACCACCACAGCATCACTCAGCACCACCCCAGCATCACTCGGCACCACCACAGCGTCACTCAACACCACCACTGCATCACTCAGCACCACCACAGCACCTCCCCAGCTTTTACTCAGCACCAGCACAGCACCACCACAACACCACTCAGCACCACCACACCACCACTCAGCACCACCACAGCATCACTCAGCATCTCCACAGCAGCACTTAGCACCACCACAGCACCACCACAGCATCACTCGGCACCACCACAGCGTCACTCAACACCACCACTGCATCACTCAGCACCACCCCAGCATCACTCAGCACCAGCACAGTACCACCGGACAAGGACACATTGGCTTTTTTGTTTAATTTAAAGTTTATTCTTACTCATTCTTTGACTTTTTTTTTTTAAACTTCATTCTCTGTGAAGGCAACATTGGCTATTTTTTTCGGCATTTATTTCGTCAGTCTCTCTTGATCCCCCACTTTTTACACACTTTCTCTGTCTTTCACTATTTCCACACTCTCTCATTCTCTCTCTTCACAGCATCTCTCAGCACCACCACAGCACCACTCAGCACCACCACACCACCACTCAGCACCACCACAGCATCACTCAGCAACACCACAGCACCACTCCGCACCACCACAGCACCACTCCGCACCACCACAGCACCACTCCGCACCACCACAGCATCACTCAGCATCTCCACAACATCACTCAGTACCACCACAGCACCACCCCAGCATCACTCAGCACCAGCACTGCACCACCACACCACCACTCAGCACCACCACAGCATCACTCAGCAACACCACAGCACCACTCCGCACCACCACAGCACCACCACAGCACCACTCCGCACCACCACAGCATCACTCAGCATCTCCACAACATCACTCAGTACCACCACAGCACCACCCCAGCATCACTCAGCACCAGCACAGCACCACCACACCACCACTCAGCACCACCACAGCATCACTCAGCATCTCCACAGCAGCACTTAGCACCACCACAGCCTCACTCAGCACCACCACAGCACCACTCAGCACCACCACACCACCACTCAGCACCACCACAGCATCACTCGGCACCACCACAGCGTCACTCAACACCACCACTGCATCACTCAGCACCACCACAGCACCACCCCAGCTTTCACTCAGCACCAGCACAGCACCACCACAACACCACTCAGCACCACCACACCACCACTCAGCACCACCACAGCATCACTCAGCATCTCCACAGCAGCACTTAGCACCACCACAGCACCACCACAGCCTCACTCAGCACCACCACAGCACCACTAAGCACCACCACAGCATTACTCAGCACCACCACAGCATCACTCAGCACCACTCAGCACCACCACAGCATTACTCAGCACCACCACACCACCACTCAGCACCACCACAGCACCACAACAGCATCACTCAGCACCACCACAGCAACACTCGGCACCACAACAGCGTCACTCAACACCACCACTGCATCACTCAGCACCACCCCAGCATCACTCAGCACCAGCACAGTACCACCACAGCATCACTCAGCACCACCACAGCATCACTCAGCAACACCACAGCATCAGTCAGCACCACCACAGCACCACTCCGCACCACCACAGCATCACTCAGCATCTCCACAGCACCACTCAGCACCACCACTCAGCACCACCACAGCATCACTCAGCAACACCACAGCATCGGTCAGCACCACCACAGCACCACTCCGCACCACCACAGCATCCCTCGGCATCTCCACAGCATCACTCAGCACCACCACAGCACCACCACATCATCACTCAGCACCAGCACAGCACCAGCACAGCACCAGCACAGCACCACCACAACACCACTCAGCACCACCACACCTCCACTCAGCACCACCACACCTCCACTCAGCACCACCACACCTCCACTCAGCACCACCACAGCATCACTCAGCATCTCCACAGCAGCACTTAGCACCACCACAGCACCACCACAGCACCACTCAGCACCACCACAGTACCACTCAGCACCACCACAGCATCACTCAGCACCACCACACCACCACTCAGCACCACCACAGCACCACCACAGCATCACTCAGCACCACCACAGCATCACTCGGCACCACCACAGCATCACTCAACACCACCACTGCATCACTCAGCACCACCCCAGCATCACTCAGCACCAGCACAGTACCACCGGGCAAGGACACATTGGCTTTTTTGTTTAATTTAAAGTTTATTCTTACTCATTCTTTGACTTTTTTTTTTTTAAAGTTCATTCTCTGTGAAGGCAACATTGGCTATTTTTTTCGGCATTTATTTCGTCAGTCTCTCTTGATCCCCCCCACTTTTTTACACACTTTCTCTGTCTTTCACTATTTCCACACTCTCTCATTCTCTCTCTTCACAGCATCTCTCAGCACCACCACAGCACCACTCAGCACCACCACACCACCACTCAGCACCACCACAGCATCACTCAGCAACACCACAGCACCACTCCGCATCACCACAGCACCACTCCGCACCACCACAGCACCACTCCGCACCACCACAGCATCACTCAGCATCTCCACAACATCACTCAGTACCACCACAGCACCACCCCAGCATCACTCAGCACCAGCACTGCACCACCACACCACCACTCAGCACCACCACAGCATCACTCAGCAACACCACAGCACCACTCCGCACCACCACAGCACCACCACAGCACCACTCCGCACCACCACAGCATCACTCAGCATCTCCACAACATCACTCAGTACCACCACAGCACCACCCCAGCATCACTCAGCACCAGCACAGCACCACCACACCACCACTCAGCACCACCACAGCATCACTCAGCATCTCCACAGCAGCACTTAGCACCACCACAGCACCACCACAGCCTCACTCAGCACCACCACAGCACCACTCAGCACCACCACACCACCACCCAGCACCACCACAGCATCACTCGGCACCACCACAGCGTCACTCAACACCACCACTGCATCACTCAGCACCACCACAGCACCACCCCAGCATCACTCAGCACCAGCACAGCACCACCACAACACCACTCAGCACCACCACACCACCACTCAGCACCACCACAGCATCACTCAGCATCTCCACAGCAGCACTTAGCACCACCACAGCACCACCACAGCCTCACTCAGCACCACCACAGCACCACTCAGCACCACCACACCACCACTCAGCACCACCACAGCACCACCACAGCATCACTCAGCACCACCCCAGCATCACTCGGCACCACCACAGCGTCACTCAACACCACCACTGCATCACTCAGCACCACCACAGCACCTCCCCAGCTTTTACTCAGCACCAGCACAGCACCACCACAACACCACTCAGCACCACCACACCACCACTCAGCACCACCACAGCATCACTCAGCATCTCCACAGCAGCACTTAGCACCACCACAGCACCACCACAGCATCACTCGGCACCACCACAGCGTCACTCAACACCACCACTGCATCACTCAGCACCACCCCAGCATCACTCAGCACCAGCACAGTACCACCGGACAAGGACACATTGGCTTTTTTGTTTAATTTAAAGTTTATTCTTACTCATTCTTTGACTTTTTTTTTTAAACTTCATTCTCTGTGAAGGCAACATTGGCTATTTTTTTCGGCATTTATTTCGTCAGTCTCTCTTGATCCCCCACTTTTTTACACACTTTCTCTGTCTTTCACTATTTCCACACTCTCTCATTCTCTCTCTTCACAGCATCTCTCAGCACCACCACAGCACCACTCAGCACCACCACAGCACCACTCAGCACCACCACAGCATCACTCAGCAACACCACAGCACCACTCCGCACCACCACAGCACCACTCCGCACCACCACAGCACCACTCCGCACCACCACAGCATCACTCAGCATCTCCACAACATCACTCAGTACCACCACAGCACCACCCCAGCATCACTCAGCACCAGCACTGCACCACCACACCACCACTCAGCACCACCACAGCATCACTCAGCAACACCACAGCACCACTCCGCACCACCACAGCACCACCACAGCACCACTCCGCACCACCACAGCATCACTCAGCATCTCCACAACATCACTCAGTACCACCACAGCACCACCCCAGCATCACTCAGCACCAGCACAGCACCACCACACCACCACTCAGCACCACCACAGCATCACTCAGCATCTCCACAGCAGCACTTAGCACCACCACAGCACCACCACAGCCTCACTCAGCACCACCACAGCACCACTCATCACCACCACACCACCACTCAGCACCACCACAGCATCACTCGGCACCACCACAGCGTCACTCAACACCACCACTGCATCACTCAGCACCACCACAGCACCACCCCAGCTTTCACTCAGCACCAGCACAGCACCACCACAATACCACTCAGCACCACGACACCACCACTCAGCACCACCACAGCATCACTCAGCATCTCCACAGCAGCACTTAGCACCACCACAGCACCACCACAGCATCACTCAGCACCACCACAGCACCACTAAGCACCACCACACCATTACTCAGCACCACCACAGCATCACTCAGCACCACTCAGCACCACCACAGCATTACTCAGCACCACCACACCACCACTCAGCACCACCACAGCACCACAACAGCATCACTCAGCACCACCACAGCAACACTCGGCACCACCACAGCGTCACTCAACACCACCACTGCATCACTCAGCACCACCACAGCATCACTCAGCAACACCACAGCATCAGTCAGCACCACCACAGCACCACTCCGCACCACCACAGCATCACTCAGCATCTCCACAGCACCACTCAGCACCACCACACCACCACTCAGCACCACCACAGCATCACTCAGCAACACCACAGCATCGGTCAGCACCACCACAGCACCACTCCGCACCACCACAGCATCCCTCGGCATCTCCACAGCATCACTCAGCACCACCACAGCACCACCACATCATCACTCAGCACCAGCACAGCACCAGCACAGCACCAGCACAGCACCACCACAACACCACTCAGCACCACCACACCTCCACTCAGCACCACCACACCCCCACTCAGCACCACCACAGCATCACTCAGCATCTCCACAGTAGCACTTAGCACCACCACAGCACCACCACAGCACCACTAAGCACCACCACAGTACCACTCAGCACCACCACAGCATTACTCAGCACCACCACACCACCACTCAGCACCACCACAGCACCACCACAGCATCACTCAGCACCACCACAGCATCACTCGGCACCACCACAGCATCACTCAACACCACCACTGCATCACTCAGCACCACCCCAGCATCACTCAGCACCAGCACAGTACCACCGGGCAAGGACACATTGGCTTTTTTGTTTAATTTAAAGTTTATTCTTACTCATTCTTTGACTTTTTTTTTTTTAAGTTCATTCTCTGTGAAGGCAACATTGGCTATTTTTTTCGGCATTTATTTTGTCAGTCTCTCTTGATCCCCCCCACTTTTTTACACACTTTCTCTGTCTTTCACTATTTCCACACTCTCTCATTCTCTCTCTTCACAGCATCTCTCAGCACCACCACAGCACCACTCAGCACCACCACACCACCACTCAGCACCACCACAGCATCACTCAGCAACACCACAGCACCACTCCGCACCACCACAGCACCACTCCGCACCACCACAGCATCACTCAGCATCTCCACAACATCACTCAGCACCATCACAGCACCACCCCAGCATCACTCAGCACCAGCACAGCACTACCACAACACCACTCAGCACCACCACACCACCACTCAGCACCACCACAGCATCACTCAGCATCTCAACAGCAGCACTTAGCACCACCACAGCACCACCACAGCCTCACTCAGCACCACCACAGCACCACTCAGCACCCCCACACCACCACTCAGCACCACCACAGCACCACCACAGCATCACTCAGCACCACCACAGCATCACTCGGCACCACCACAGCGTCACTCAACACCACCACTTCATCACTTAGCACCACCACAGCACCACCCCAGCTTTTACTCAGCACCAGCACAGCACCACCACAACACCACTCAGCACCACCACACCACCACTCAGCACCACCACAGCATCACTCAGCATCTCCACAGCAGCACTTAGCACCACCACAGCACCACCACAGCATCACTCAGCACCACCACAGCACCACTAAGCACCACCACAGCATTACTCAGCACCACCACACCACCACTCAGCATCACCACAGCATCACTCAGCACAACCACAGCATCACTCGGCACCACCACAGCGTCACTCGGCACCACCACAGCGTCACTCAACACCACCACAGCGTCACTCAGCACCACCACAGCACCACCCCAGCATCACTCAGCACCAGCACAGTACCACCACAGTATCACTCAGCACCACCACAGCACCACCACAGCATCACTCAGCACCACCACAGCGCCACCACAGCATCACTAAGCACCACCACAGCATCACTCAACACCACCACAGCACCACTCAGCACCACCACAGCATCACTCAGCACCACCATAGCATCACTCAGCACCACCACAGCATCACTCGGCACCACCACAGCATCACTCAGCACAACCACAACAGTATCACTCAGCATCGCCTTTGCACTAGTACACCACCACATCATCATCACTCAGCAAGACCTAAGTATCATTCAGCATCACCTCAGCATCGTCTCAGCACCAGTCACCACCACCACCACCACACCACCACTCAGCACCACCACAGCACCACTCAGCACCACCACAGCACCACTCAGCACCACCACAGCACCACTCAGCACCACCGCAGCATCACTCAGCACCACCGCAGCATCACTCAGCACCACAGCATCGCTCAGCACCACCACAGCATCACTCAGCACCACCACAGCATCACTCAGCACCACCACAGCATCACTCAGCCCCACCACAGCATCACTCAGCACAACCACAACAGTATCACTCAGCATCGCCTTTGCACTAGTACACCACCACATCATCATCACTCAGCAAGACCTAAGTATCATTCAGCATCACCTCAGCATCGTCTCAGCACCAGTCACCACCACCACCACCACCACCACCACCACCACTACCACTACCACCTCAACATCACTCAACACCACCTCAGCCTGCTCTCGGAATCTGCCATCTGTTGATTCTCCCCTAGCGTCTGGCTGCTGCTAGTGTTATAATACAGGTACTAGTTCACAACCTTCAACCTCCAATTGTTTATGCCCCTCAAAAAAAAACTTTAACAAACAACCATTGGAATAGGCAAAAACAAGTTGCCAGCATTGCAAGAACAAAAGAAAAATGAGGAATTTTTTTATTGTACATACATTTTTTAATATGGTCGTTCTGTTGGACATAATGCCTTTTTGGTCATATATAAGGTAACAAAAATGCTTCTGGCACTTTTTTATTACAACTTTTCAGCATGCTGCACAGCAGCCACACTTCTCTACAGCACAGCTTAAACACATTGACAAAGTCAATAGCTCTGCCTAAACACTTATAAGGCCCCAAAGGCGAGACCTATTGGCTATGCCAATGCTTGTTTTAAAAGCAACACGGCACGCCGCAAGTTATTTTATGTATTTTTTCATGCAAAATATTATTCAGTGTTTACAGCTGGGGACATGTCCTCCAACTGCGGCTGCGGTGATTAGCGTCCCTGCTGTTTAATGCTTTGGCTTCCGTTTCCGCTTCCTGTTCCAGCGCTCACGTTGCCTGCATCTCAGGGAAGCCCAAGCAGGTCACTCTTTCTCTCTCTAAAGCTCTCCTCAGCTTGTCCCTATCGTGATGGCTCCTAAAGGCGGCAGCAAGCAGTAGTCCAAGGAGCATCTGCTCCTGCAGGACTCCAGCCGCAACCTCTTCAGTATGGACTTTAAAGTACAGCCATTTTTACCGGTAAGGTGAAAACATGCACACAAAAAAAACCACATAAGTGAAACACATTGTCATTTACAACGCCAATAGCTCTAGCAAATACAAATGCGAGACCTATTGCATTGCAAATGCTTGTTAGTTCTTGCCAGGACAGCTCATGCACTGTCTCTTCGAGGCATTTGTTTTCGAACAGTGGGCTTAGGGACTGCAGTTTCCATACTGATTGTTGGCTTTATTTTCACTCTTATTTGCTTGCTTCTTATTGGTCAGCTGCCATAGGCTTCCTTCCTCTTCGTGCATTTGTTCCTCACCTGCAACATGGACTTTTGTCCTTCTACTGTTTATTTTAGGAGGTTCTACTTTCCTTTTTGGGTTTAACGACTCTATCAGAGTGCGTCTTTTCCAGCTTGCTCCCTTATGTACTCCCCCCCCTCTGTGTTCCTTCCCTGTCCATGTGCTTGCCTCCACCTCCCCTCCGTCATTCCATTGCCTGGGTTGCTTGCAGCCACTCACCCTCCCTCACTCTTTCCGTTTGTTATCCATGTTAGCTTGCCACCAACCACCCTCCCTCCATTCCTCCATTCATTGTCTGTGTTGGTTTGCCCCAACCTGCACCCCCCTCCTTTGTCTGTGTTGGCTTGCTCCCATCAGACCACACTCTCTCCCTTCATTGCCCATGTTGACTTGCCCCCATCCACTCTCCCTCCTTCCGTTCGTTTTCTGTGTTGGTTTGTCCCCACTCACTCTCCCTCCTTCTGTTTGTGTCTATGTTGGCTTGCCTACTCCCTCCCATCCTCCTTCCCTTCATTGTCGGTGATGCCCCCTACCAGCCCTCCCTCCCGCCCTTGTCCGTGTGGGACCCACAACAACCATCCTCCCTCCATTGTCCATGTTGGTCACCCAAACCTGTCCTACCTCCCACCGTTGTCTGTGTTGGTTTGCCCCCAGACACCCTCCCTCCCTCCCTCTGTTGTTCGTGTTGGTTTCCCCGCACCCACCCTCCCTTCCTCTGTTGTCCGTGTTACACATAACAGAAAAAAACGCTATAACGCAAACAATGCTGGCCATGTCATATCGCTTTTTTGTCCACACACCCCAACCTCCAGTCAGCAATAAAAGCCATACAATGTTTTCTTTCTAACTTTCAGACACTTTGGTAAACAAACGGCTAAAAACATTTTCAAAGCAAATACCTCACGTAGGCGAGACTTATTGGCTTTGACAATGCTTATTATAAAATGTATTAGCCTATGGAGAATAAAGAACAATTCCAAATAAAGTGTAGAGTGTTTCTTTACAAATAAGCGCCTCTCGGCCTGGTTAGGTCTTTCAGCTTTTAAGTATGCCATGTGGCTGTGCGAATCAGAAATAGATATTTTTTACAAAATGCTATTGAGGTGGAAAAGAAGTATTTGTAAGAACAAAGGCACAAAGCTGCTATTTCCCTGGTGATTCTGAGTTTTAGAAACTGATTAATTGCTAAAGGTGTCCAGAAAAACAAGAACCTGATGTTTTTGTGTGGAAAAGCATTTTTACCCACAAGAGGTTCCATTACTATTTCATGGCTAGAAGTAACAAGCATTGGAAATGCAATAGGTCTCGCATTTTTTTAAAGTTAGAGCTATTGGCATTGTAAATGGCAATGCCTTTTACTTATGTTTATGGAGTGGATGTATGTTATGTGAAGTGGAATTATGTGAGTTGGCTAGAATTGTGTGGCGTGGAATACTGTGGTGTGGAGTGGATTTGTGTAGAGGAATTATGTGGCATGGTGTGCAGTGGAATTATGTGGATAGTAATTATGTGGTATTGAGTGTACTGGAATTATGTAGAGTGGGATTGTGTGGCATGGAGTGTAATTATGTGGATTGGTATTTTGTGTTGTGGAGGGAAGTTTAATTATGTGGTATGCTGTTGAGTTATGTGGCATGATGTAGAGTTTTGTGGTGTGGATTGGATACATGTGGTGTGTTGTGTAATTATGTGGTTGAGTTGAATTATGTGGTTTGTTGTTGAATTATGTAATGTGGAATGGAAATGTGTGGAGCTGAATTTAAGGAGGGGGGACGTAAGGGAACAGGGCGCTGGGTAGGTGGTAGCCGTTTCCTCACTGGCCACTGGTTGTAGGTGGGTGTGTGTGCTTAATTGCCTGCACTGGATTAAAAAAAATTGAACCATAAGGGATTGGTTAGCCATCTTTTCACACCCAGACAGTATTAAAAAAGACACAGGAAAACATCCTTTTCCTTATACATTCTCTTTTGCTTTCAATTTCCGTAAAAATCTCAAAAAAACATGAAGAGAATAGTGTATTGCCAACGTGAGTGTGCAAACGTATCATAGGTCGTAAACACAAGTGTGCACTAAAAACGTCTCCAAAGCATAATAACAATAATGAAAGTGACTTCCTCCTTTATCACCAACGGAGTGTGTACAACGCATCACATGGTCTAGTAAAAATCTCAGGAGAGAGTAAAGAGAAAGCAGATCACCAAGTATCACCACCACGAGTGTGTAAACAAATTACAGAGCTTAGTAAAACGAAAGCTCTAAGTGTAAAATATAAGGACTGGAACCCACAGTCACGCCAAAGCAAGTGGGTTAAACAAACCATAAGGTATAGTAAGGCCTTTTAAAAGTGTAATACAGATACATTAGAATTCCCAATATCCCCAATGTGAGTATGTAAAACAAAACACAGGGCCTAGTAAAAACGTCTGTTAATCATAAAAAAGAAATGGGACCCCTTGTATTGACAACATGAATGTAAAACAAATCACAGAGTGTAGTGAAATCCTTGTAAAGCATAACAGAAACATTAGAATCCCTAGTATCACCAGTACGAACATGTGAAACAAATCACAGGGTGTAGATAAAACAACTGTAAAGTGATACATATAAACTGAAGGCTCTCTCAATATCACCAACATTTATGATGAACAAAATCCTAGAGAGAAGACCTAAAAGTGATCGCCACACCAAAGAACTTTAGGTTACGACGCAACGTGAGATTTGCTGATGAGTGCGAGATTTCTAAGAGATGAATGGAGATGGGGAGTTTATCATCCGCTCTACAAAAACAACTCTTATATCTCGCCATTGGCCCCTGTCAGCTTTGCTAACGTTTTGAGCTCTGCCGTACAGCATCCCCGATGCTGTGTAGCATTGCTTTTAAAACCAGCATTTGATGAAGCACCACTGACAAAGCCTTCAAGAACTACACACTCGCTCCAAAATCCTTCCATGCGACCCAACATGCAAAGGCAACGGAAAACGCTATTCGTTCATTTGGTCTTTAGTTATCACCGACATTAAAATTTCACTCTAATCAACAGTAAATGAAAAATAAATTTTAAAAAAAAGTACCAAAGCGCTCCACATTCACGCAGATTATGTTCTCAAGCCCAATCACAGCAGAGGGCATCATATGCCAGACACCATTTCATAATGAAAGAGGACTTGGGGTGAAAAGACAGGTTGCTAAATACGGCTGGACAAGGGGTAAATTACCTGCATTTGCAGCACATTAATTCAGTAAATGAGCTTCCGAGTCCTCGGAAAAGGCAGCGGTTTTAGCGGCTGAGGTTTTAAGTTTGTGACAGGCTCGGCTGAATCTTTCCAATTACCGTCAGACGTTCCCAGCCAATGTCCATGCATCCAACACCTGACACTATTTTTGAGGAAACATCAGGTTGGAAATGCTCTGGCTACAATAAATATGATTCTGTAAAGGGATAGGCTGCTCGCCAATAGCAGAACGAGTTATTTTAGTGATATATGTCGATGTGTTTGTTTATAGCTTTGTATAACACAATCCGGGCCCAATCCTAGCACATAACCCAGATTTGTAGCAAAGCAAAAAGAATATCCAAATAGAGAATGTTAGGTCAGAGTTCACTATGGGCAGGTCAGCAGCTGCAGGATGTTCCATTTTTGTGGTCCACTTCCCCGGAAGTGGACATGAGAGCACCCGAGCAGGGTCATGAGAAGAACACGCACTACAGCTGCTTTTAACAGGGTGACATCGAAGTGTACGTGTAAAAAAACACGTGAAAGCGGCTAGAACTGGAAACAAGTGTTGCTGCTCATTAGAAGGCCCTTTGCAAAGCTGAACGGTCAATTTTCTATTGCTTATTGATATATTTGGGTGTTAAACTGGTACTAATGAGGTGCAACCAATGCCCAGACAGTTACCAAGTTAAAAAATGTGGAAATAATGAATAGTGTTACAAAATGTGTCGCATTATGCCGCATAATTTTGCTTGTATTGCAGCGTGATTCACTCAATCCTGCCGCATAATTTGTCTCTCTCCTGCCGCATAATTCCAGTGGCCCTGGGCATACCTAAGGGACGACTCGTGCTCACGGACAAGGTACACAAATTCAGGATAGTCCGTGAAAAATATGAACAGGTGGTCGCCCTAGATGGTGTGTACGTCTTCTTAAATAAGTTTGGCGTTTAGAGTACTTCACTGTTCATGTGTTTTCCGAGATGGCCCAATTGATCACTTTCAGGAAGATTAGTTGTTTTTATCAGGACCTGTGAGATAGATGTTGAACAGGGTACTAGTGGTTATTATGCTTGCCAATAAGCAGGCATCGGTTTCCATCTCGCTTATCGAGTGCCTTAACCATGTGATCTGGCGAGCAGTGAATGATGAAATGAAACTGAAACTTTGATACCCATTCAAACACGGCTGCAGGGGAAGCATTTGTTGGAGATCTGTCTTGAGGCGGATGGCTTGAAGATGTCTGTAAGGTACAGTGTTCTTTATATTATATGGGTTTTTTTTTGTACGGAACGCTTCAATAGTTACTGCACTTCATGCGCCAACAACCGGAAACGCCGGTTCACCCACATTCTAGTAAGGATGAGGGAAATGCCTCTCATAATGTTTACCAGCGCGCAGCTAACTTTCATTCCAACACGGATGTGGCGTAACAGCTTGAGTTGCCGGTTTTGGAGCTGGGGATCCAAGTTTGAATCTCTGTGTTGGCTCATTATCTTGTGATTCTGGGTAAATCGCTTGATCATCACGTAATCTCCCAGTGCCTCCAAAAATATGAATCATGTAAAGCGCTCTGATAACTTAATCGGGTCTCGTTCGCGCTATAGAAAACTGAAATGCTGGCGAGGAAAGAGTTAGAAGGTTCTCAAAATGGTTATGCAATAGAGAGGAGCGAGGATCGGATAAAGTTATAACGCAATTAAAGTGCAGAGTTTGTCATACAGAGTTGAAAGTAAATGTGGGATACATAAAGCAATAGTGATAAAAATAACCAGTGGTGCGCGTGCACCACAGAGGAGCGGGGGAGGGAGCGCGGCAGCGGCAGCGAGGCGAACGCGCGCTGCTGCGCGTTCTGGCCACCGTCGGGAATGGGAGGAGCAAAGGCGGGACATGCGCCCGCCTTTGCCCAATCGCGTGCCGTTTCTGTAAAAAAATGTACGCTCCAGCCAATGTGGGCTTCCCAAAGCAAAACCACATGCTCGAGCGTGTGGGCAGCTTTCAGAAGCCCTTTCTAGAGGTCTTGCGCTGTGCGAGCATAGCTACGCACTGCAACGCTAGGCGCGAGATACTAGAGAAGTCTGAGTATGAGAGTGACTGGCTCTTCTTGAGCCACCAAGGAGCAGAGCCTATTTTTTCGCTGCTTTTCTAGGATCAGAATAGATGTCATGGACGGCAATAGCCACTGCAGAGATTTTGGGGCAAATAGTCTCTCTTATTTTGAAGGTCAAGCATTGGCGTACCATCAGTACATGCGTCCACTAATGGACACAGGCCACAACCAGAGAAAATAATGGGTGACATGCTCTGAGGTTTTGCAAAGCGCGATCAATCCACTTTGGGTAAAAATGGATTTTGCCATAGATTGTAGTCCATCTGTAAGAGGATAAACGGAAGAATTTGTATAGAATATAGCACGGTACAGAAAATGAAGGAAAAATTGGCACATATGCAGACCCTTTCTTTGACCAGTTACAGATGGAATGACATCACAGGCTAAATCCTTTCTGGCATCTCTTTATGACAGCCTTGCAACATGCTAAACCGATATGCAAAGGTGTTTTTCCCAGGTTACAAAATTTTGGCAAGGGCACCCCCTTGCAAGTTAGTTCATGAGGTTTGACGACAGTTGGTCTATAGAGATGGCATCTCCGTAAGTTTAGCTCGAATTATTTGAATATTTTATTAGAAAAAAATAAACCAGTAATCAAAACAGTATTGAGAATCGATCATCATCCCAAAGCAGATCAAAGTTTGAGACCTACTTAAAGTGTGTACAGAAAGTGTCACTTTGTAGCCTGCTTGTACTCATTAGTATCTGTTCAACACCTAATATGCTATACGTGAAATATTGCAATGAGCATCAGAAAGGTGACCAGTCAAGCTTTGCAAAGGGTCTTCCAATGCACAACAACACATGTTGCTGCATTTTTTGTAACTTTTGAACCATTTGAGCTAGAAGCAACATTTTTTTTTTAATCTGAAGATTATGCAGCAGATAATGGATTATGTGGCAAATGTGGCAAGTCTATAATTATTGGGAAAAACGCTGCAGTTGCACAATCGTATAATTCCATTGGCCCTACATATATGTGGAGCTAGGTATGGAAAACAGAGCTTAGTAAAACGAAAGCTCTAAGTGTAAAATATAAGGACTGGAACCCACAGTCACGCCAAAGCAAGTGGGTTAAACAAACCATAAGGTATAGTAAGACCTTTTAAAAGTGGAATACAGATACATTAGAATTCCCAATATCCCCAATGTGAGTATGTAAAACAAAACACAGGGCCTAGTAAAAACGTCTGTTAATCATAAAAAAAGAAATGGGACCCTCTTGTATTGACAACATGAATGTAAAACAAATCACAGAGTGTAGTGAAATCCTTGTAAAGCATAACAGAAACATTAGAATCCCTAGTATCACCAGTACGAACATGTGAAACAAATCACAGGGTGTAGATAAAACAACTGTAAAGTGATACATATAAACTGAAGGCTCTCTCAATATCACCAACATTTATGACGAACAAAATCCTAGAGAGAAGACCTAAAAGTGATCGCCACACCAAAGAACTTTAGATTACGCCGCAACGTGAGATTTGCTGATGAGTGCGAGATTTCTAAGAGATGAATGGAGATGGGGAGTTTATCATCCGCTCTACAAAAACAACTCTTATATCTCGCCATTGGCCCCTGTCAGCTTTGCTAACATTTTGAGCTCTGCCGTACAGCATCCCCGATGCTGTGTAGCATTGCTTTTAAAACCAGCATTTGATGAAGCACCACTGACAAAGCCTTCAAGAACTACACACTTGCTCCAAAATCCTTCCATGCGACCCAACATGCAAAGGCAACGGAAAACGCTATTCGTTCATTTGGTCTTTAGTTATCACCGACATTAAAATTTCACTCTAATCAACAGTAAATGAAAAATAAATTTTAAAAAAAAGTACCAAAGCGCTCCACATTCACGCAGATTATGTTCTCAAGCCCAATCACCGCAGAGGGCATCGTATGCCAGACACCATTTCATAATGAAAGAGGACTTGGGGTGAAAAGACAGGTTGCTAAATACGGCTGGACAAGGGGTAAATTACCTGCATTTGCAGCACATTAATTCAGTAAATGAGCTTCTGAGTCCTCGGAAAAGGCAGCGGTTTCAGCGGCTGAGGTTTTAAGTTTGTGACAGGCTCGGCTGAATCTTTCCAAATACCGTCAGACGTTCCCAGCCAATGTCCATGCATCCAACACCTGACACTATTTTTGAGGAAACATCAGGTTGGAAATGCTCTGGCTACAATAAATATGATTCTGTAAAGGGATAGGCTGCTCGCCAATAGCAGAACGAGTTATTTTAGTGATATAAGTCGATGTGTTTGTTTATAGCTTTGTATAACACAATCCGGGCCCAATCCTAGCACATAAACCAGATTTGTAGCAAAGCAAAAAGAATATCCAAATAGAGAATGTTAGGTCAGAGTTTACTATGGGCAGGTCAGCAGCTGCAGGATGTTCCATTTTTGTGGTCCACTTCCCCGGAAGTGGACATGAGAGCGCCCGAGCAGGGTCATGAGAAGAACACGCACTACAGCTGCTTTTAACAGGGTGACATCGAAGTGTACGTGTAAAAAAACACGTGAAAGCGGCTAGAACTGGAAACAAGTGTTGCTGCTCATTAGAAGGCCCTTTGCAAAGCTGAACGGACAATTTTCTATTGCTTATTGATATATTTGGGTGTTAAACTGGTACTAATGAGGTGCAACCAATGCCCAGACAGTTACCAAGTTAAAAAATGTGGAAATAATGAATAGTGTTACAAAATGTGTCGCATTATGCCGCATAATTTTGCTTGTATTGCAGCGTGATTCACTCAATCCTGCCGCATAATTTGTCTCTCTCCTGCCGCATAATTCCAGTGGCCCTGGGCATACCTAAGGGACCACTCATGCTCACGCACAAGGTACACAAATTCAGGATAGTCCGTGAAAAATACGAACAGGTGGTCGCCCTAGATGGTGTGTACGTCTTCTTAAATAAGTTTGGCGTTTAGAGTACTTCACTGTTCATGTGTTTTCCGAGATGGCCCAATTGATCACTTTCAGGAAGATTAGTTGTTTTTATCAGGACCTGTGAGATAGATGTTGAACAGGGTACTAGTGGTTATTATGCTTGCCAATAAGCAGGCATCGGTTTCCATCTCGCTTATCGAGTGCCTTAACCATGTGATCTGGCGAGCAGTGAATGATGAAATGAAACTGAAACTTTGATACCCATTCAAACACGGCTGCAGGGGAAGCATTTGTTGGAGATCTGTCTTGAGGCGGATGGCTTGAAGATGTCTGTAAGGTACAGTGTTCTTTATATTATATGGGGTTTTTTTTGTACGGAACGCTTCAATAGTTACTGCACTTCATGCGCCAACAACCGGGAAACGCCGGTTCACCCACATTCTAGTAAGGATGAGGGAAATGCCTCTCATAATGTTTAGCAGCGCGCAGCTAACTTTCATTCCAACACGGATGTGGCGTAACAGCTTGAGTTGCCGGTTTTGGAGCTGGGGATCCAAGTTTGAATCTCTGTGTTGGCTCATTATCTTGTGATTCTGGGTAAATCGCTTGATCATCACGTAATCTCCCCGTGCCTCCAAAAATATGAATCATGTAAAGCGCTCTGATAACTTAATCGGGTCTCGTTCGCGCTATAGAAAACTGAAATGCTGGCGAGGAAAGAGTTAGAAGGTTCTCAAAATGGTTATGCAATAGAGAGGAGCGTGAAAATGCGAGGATCGGATAAAGTTATAACGCAATTAAAGCGCGGAGTTTGTCATACAGAGTTGAAAGTAAATGTGGGATACATAAAGCAATAGTGATAAAAATAACCAGTGGTGCGCGCGCACCACAGAGGAGCGGGGGAGGGAGCGCGGCAGCGAGGCGAACGCGCGCTGCTGCGCGTTCTGGCCACCGTCGGGAATGGGAGGAGCAAAGGCGGGACATGCGCCCGCCTTTGCCCAATCGCGTGCCGTTTCTGTAAAAAAAACGCACGCTCCAGCCAATGTGGGCTTCCCAAAGCAAAACCACACGCACGAGCGTGTGGGCAGCTTTCAGAAGCCCTTTCTAGAGGTCTTGCGCTGTGCGAGCATAGCTGCGCACTGCAACGCTAGGCGCGAGATACTAGAGAAGTCTGAGTATGAGAGTGACTGGCTCTTCTTGAGCCACCAAGGAGCAGAGCCTATTTTTTCGCTGCTTTTCTAGGATCAGAATAGATGTCATGGACGGCAATAGCCACTGCAGAGATTTTGGGGCAAATAGTCTCTCTTATTTTGAAGGTCAAGCATTGGCGTACCATCAGTACATGCGTCCACTAATGGACACAGGCCACAACCAGAGAAAATAATGGGTGACATGCTCTGAGGTTTTGCAAAGCGCGATCAATCCACTTTGGGTAAAAATGGATTTTGCCATAGATTGTAGTCCATCTGTAAGAGGATAAACGGAAGAATTTGTATAGAATATAGCACGGTACAGAAAATGAAGGAAAAATTGGCACATATGCAGACCCTTCCTTGACCAGTTACAGATGGAATGACATCACAGGCTAAATCCTTTCTGGCATCTCTTTATGACAGCCTTGCAACATGCTAAACCGATGTGCAAAGGTGTTTTTCCCAGGTTACAAAATTTTGGCAAGGGCACCCCCTTGCAAGTTAGTTCATGAGGTTTGACGACAGTTGGTCTATAGAGATGGCATCTCCGTAAGTTTAGCTCGAATTATTTGAATATTTTATTAGAAAAAAAATAAACCAGTAATCAAAACAATATTGAGAATCGATCATCATCCCAAAGCAGATCAAAGTTTGAGACCTACTTAAAGTGTGTACAGAAAGTGTCACTTTGTAGCCTGCTTGTACTCATTAGTATCTGTTCAACACCTAATATGCTATATGTGAAATATTGCAATGAGCATCAGAAAGGTGACCAGTCAAGCTTTGCAAAGGGTCTTCCAATGCACAACAACACATGTTGCTGCATTTTTGTAACTTTTGAACCATTTGAGCTAGAAGCAACATTTTTTTTAATCTGAAGATTATGCAGCAGATAATGGATTATGTGGCAAATGTGGCAAGTCTATAATTATTGGGAAAAACGCTGCAGTTGCACAATCGTATAATTCCATTGGCCCTACATATATGTGGAGCTAGGTATGGAAAACATATACTTACCTTTTGATACTTTGTCCTCCGATATTCTGTCCATGATATTCGGTGCCATCGAGATTCCCACCCTGACATTCCGGGGTACACTGTGTTTCAGCAAACTGCCCACACCTCATTTTAAAGATCACAACCTCTCCTTTTTGGAAAGTGATGACCATGCAACATAACACTACCGAATCTTCTCTAGCTCTTCTATTAAATCCGCCAAAAATCTGCATGAACTCACATATTCCCATAAATATTCACCATTAATGCTCACACCTGGCTTCTATTACTTTAATCTGCCACAAAGAAACTGAAGTGAATGCATGGACTGGCTGAGAGCACAAGACTAATCCCGATAACCATCAATAACGTGAAATAACCAATAACCCTGGGTCCTGGAGCAGCGTGCTGCCTGGCGTAAAGCGCTTCAACACCTCATTGGTGCATTGAGAATGATATAAATGCAATTACAATGCAGTACAATGTAATGCACCTGGTACCTACAGCCTGGCACGTGCCCAGTGGGGTCATGGACCCGCGCTTCAACAGCGTGAGCAGGATGTTGCTACGCCGCGCAGCAATCCAAGCGCAGCTTATCATAATGGACATCCCATCTCAGTTTGCCTGCGACAATGACTGAGCTTCATAAGGGAGTCAGTCCGCAGGCCTGTTCTTGCTGACTACCTGCCTGTTATGGTCTATGGGCCCCAGATGGCTGAAAGTATCTTGCTGTAATTTGTGAATAATACATTTTGAAATAAGTACGGAAAACTGCTTTCCCTAGCAGACTTTGAAAACTGTAGAAACAAAACCATTTTTTAATATCGCGGATTTATTCCACTTAATGTAAGCAGCCCTCCGTTGTACCATTTATAGCTGTCAGAACTCTTTTCTTCCAACCACACCTTTTTTTATCTTTAACTTCATGTTAACCTTGGCTCTAATGAATGAACAACGCCAAACGTGTCACTGTTTGTCTAAGTGATGGCCCAAATGAATGATGGCCTTAGTCCAAACGAGTGACATTCTGGTCAAAAATAGCTTTTCTTGCTTTGTCAACACTTGAGGAGCGAGAATGGAGCCGAGAGAGGAAGCACATGGGAGGAAGGAGAAGTGTGAGAAAGAAGGACGAGGTCAACAGGAAGAGGGGTAGTAAGAGACAAATGTGAAAAGTAGTTAAAGGGAAGAAAAGATGGGAAGACATAAGGACGAGGCAAAAAGTAATGAGAGGTTGGAGAGAGAGAAAGAGAGAAGGTGTGATTGGACAGGAGAGAGGTAGAGAGATGAAAGAAGGAGGAGAAAGAAGGAAAGCAGGAATGAGAAGGGATAGAGAAGAGGGTTGAGGGGTGGGAAGAAAAAACATGAAGCAGAAAAGAGCAATGAGAGGAGGGAGACAACATTAGAATGGAGATGTGGGAGAGGGAATGAGAGAGACAAAAGGGGGAAGGTGAGAAAGAGAAGCAGTAGGAGAGAAAGAAGATACAAAATATACGGGGAGAGAGGTGGTAGTTGTATAGAGCGATAGACAGAGAAAGGAATGAAAGAGAAACAGAAGGGGAAGAGGTGGGGAGAAGAAAGTGGGGACGGGAATGATACCTGGAGTTGGAATGAGGGGGGAGCCTATGCACATTCCCAGCTGCTTGGCAGTCCAGCTTTCTGGTGCCTTCATTCAGAGGCAGGTGGTAACAGAAACTCCTCCAATTCCTAGAGAAAGCGCTACATCTGAAGAGAATCACCAGTGGAATTTACTTCACCATAGGGCTAGTATGGTGAGGAAAGTACCACTGGTGGAGCCTAGCTTCTTCAGCTTTAGCACTCCTCCAGACAGAGGAGGATTTTCTATGACCACCCAACTCTCTAACAAGCCGTAGGCCTGCCCACTGCACGGGACAAGCAAGGCCCTACTCTGATCTGACTCACCTTTGAAAGCACTTGAGTCTCAAGGTGCACTCAATACAAGGACAAGAATCCTCTGAACGGAATGGTGCACTTGTGCAAATGTCAGGGTTCACTACAGCAGGCAGGCGCAGGCGTATGTTCTGCATGCTTACTTTAGCCAGGTCGTGATTTGTGGTTGTCGCTCAATGTCTTTCTTTGTCCAAAATCTTTCACCAGCACAGGGCCCGGGGTAAACAGTGGGCAAGTTGGCGCTGTTGTTTGCATTTTTTTTAAAATCTGGAGTTGACAACCCCAACCTCTATGGAAACAGGCTCGCCCACTGACAGTCACACCAGAAGTGTATCAAAGCGCGTGTGTGTGTTTTGTGGACGGGGCTTATTTTTCAGGCTGCTCCCTTGCACGTGCACTCTCGTAAATTTTGCTTTACGTTCCTGACAGAAAGTATTAGAAGGCAAAGAGATAATAATACAGTAACCGCTGACAGTCCCGCACCTGACATGGGACAATTTGGTTTGTTTGCTGTTACAAACAATTGTATTCTGGCGTTTCCCAATAAATGCTTTAATTGATTGATACGGAGACTGTAGCTCCAGAAAAACTACACGCGTTCCTTTAATTGAAGCGCAGGTCTGCAATCGCCGCCTTCAGGTGACGAGATGGCAGGTCGTTATCCAAACCACGACGCTGAAGGCCATGTCATTTTCAGAGTCATTTGCGAACGGTATTCTGTCAGCAGTGACAAAAATCGGTTCTATGTTTAATTTGATTTTGTTGTTCATTTCCCTTTCGAGTAGCCATCCAGCCTGTTACAGGGTCAGCGTGAGGCTGCGCGGATTACCGTCAGAGACACCTTTTCCTGGGTACCCTGAGAGGAAAGCAGATTATAAAAATAAACAGAGGAGCGGGGAGGGAGGGAGCGCGGCAGCGAGGCGAACGCGCGCTGCTGCGCGTTCTGGCCACCGTCGGGAATGGGAGGAGCAAAGGCGGGACATGCGCCCGCCTTTGCCCAATCGCGTGCCGTTTCTGTAAAAAAAACGCACGCTCCAGCCAATGTGGGCTTCCCAAAGCAAAACCACACGCACGAGCGTGTGGGCAGCTTTCAGAAGCCCTTTCTAGAGGTCTCGCGCTGCGCGAGCAGTGCTGCACACTGCAACGCTAGGAGCGAGACCTAAAAATTATATCATGTGCTCCTGATAATTAAAATTTACGGCTTGGCTACTTGCATCTTTGAGTCCTCACATAAAAGCCCCTCAAAGGGGACAATTCCAGCCTCTGGCTGCCAAAACTGCTTAACTTTAAAGACCAATATGAAACCCTAAAGGCAGTACGAGGCTCGACTCAAGTATACTACGTATCTCACGGTGTTAGTGTTTTCAGATTATACTCTGCCAGTCCAGATGCAAAGAAAGACATTTGAGGCAGATAAGCAGAAATTACGCAGAATAGACCCCAAATATACGCTCTTCTACCAAGTGAATTGTAAGATGATTTTTCAGTCTAGGTCCTGCTTTTTTTAGACTCCTGAGGTGGCACAGGAATAGGTGGAAGAAAGACGATGTTTGAAAAAGACCAGTAGTGGATGCTGTGAAAAAAAAGTGGGAGGGGCAGCGTGGGAGAGAAAAATAACAAAAAATGTAAAAAGCACTTAACCGCTGGCCTCCGCCTCGGTCCTCTTCTGCATCTCTCCACTCCGGCAGGTCCCAGATTTCCTACACCAATCTAGATGCTGCTCTCATGCTGGTAATACCCACCATGAGAGCAGTGCCAGGATTGGTCTGAGCTGCCTGGTTTGCTGCTCAGTCAGGGCCTGGGAGCCTGTGTCTGTCTCCACCCGGCTGTGCAACACAGCTCGGGTGGAGAGATCTAAATGCGCATGTCAGTTTGGCCGTCCTAAGACGGCCAGCCAAACCGACATGCGCATTTGCAGCAGTGCCACCACTCCTCCTCCCTGCTGCTGTGAACGAGGATGGCTCAGCTAGGAAAAATAAAATGATAATAACCTATTTTATTATCATTTTATTTTAATTTTTTCCACTGCTGAGAGCAGTGAGGCGATGCTCCTCCGCCCTAATGGAGGAACCGCCACTGAAACAGACATAGGGGATATTATACGGAGAGGATTTGAAGCCACTCTGGTCTACACTAGGCACAAGATGCATTAAAGTAGCCAGTCTGAAAGGCTTTAGCAAGGATTATTTCTTCTAGCTTAATTAAGGATATGGGCCTCTGCAGGTCTGCCAGATTTCAAAAGAAATATAATGATTGCCTCTCTCAAATGTAGGGGCACGATGTGGCATTGAACGGCACTAGAGAACAACGCACATAGAAATGTGGCCACCTTAGAAGTGTTCAAATAGTTTTATGGGTAAGCCACTGGATCCTGGAGTTCTATCTGTAGTTAATTGCAACATTGCCTGGTCAAATTCAACTACTGAGAGTAGCAGGTCCAACTGATCAGAGTCCTCCACAGATAATAAGGACTGAAGGATGTTGCCCACAAATGAGTTCAAGCTGGTGCAATTCGGAGTAGTTCACTGACTGAAGAGTTGAGAGTAAAAGGAGGCATACATTTCAGCAACAGAGCAATGGGCAAAGAAGAGAGCTCTAATGTTGGGTTTTCTTGATGACATCACTTATACCAATTTTACCCATGTTATGTTATGGTATGTTGAAAATATTTGTAGATCGCATGGCTGCCCCAGCAACGGGGCGTCCTAGCGCTAGCCTTAGAAAGGTCGGCAAAAGAAGGACAGAGAAATTGGGTAAAGAATAGCCAGGTCTTCAAAGCTTTTTTAAAAGTCCAGTGAGTCTGAATGCTCCTGATTGACAGTGGTAGTGCGTTCCAGAGGGCAGGGGCACTGGAACAGAAAGAGTGCCCTCCGTCTCGCAGTCTTTTTCCGTGGGGGACACAGGCCAAATGCAGGTAGGCTGAGCGTAGGGCGCGCACAAGAGAGTATGAATGGAGCTAATTAAAAAGAATAGGAGGCCCCTGAAAGTTCAAGATTTTATGAGCCATACATAGGGCCTTAAAATGGATTCTCTTGTCCACAGGTAGCCAATGCAGCCTGTGGATAAAGCTGGAAACCAAGCAATACTTCGGGATGGCAAATAGTATCCGTGCTGCAGCATTTTCGGCCAACTGTAGTCTTTTAAATGCTGTCTTGTTGGATCCTAGATATAGCACATTGCAGTAGTCCAGCCTATAGAGTATAGTTGACTGGATAATAACCTGGCGAGTCTGGAGGTCAAAGAGTCCCAGGATGGGTTTTAGCCCTCGTAGAAGTCCAAAACATACACCTACCACCGCTTTCACCTGCAATTCAAAAGTGAGAGCGTTTCAATCTAGACGCCCATGTTTTTACCACTCCTGTGGGCTGGGGGAGGACCCTAAAGTTGAGGGCCACCAATGGTTACCCCATAGTTGAGTATCTCCCCCTATGAGAAGAATTTCTGATTTGCTTGAATTTAACTGTAGGCAGTTAGCCGTCATCCACTCAGCGATAGCCACCATGTCGTCTTGGAATTTAGCCAAATTCTGGGTAGATACGTTAGAAAATTAGATCACGAGCTGAGTATCATCCAATTTGTCCCCAGTTGTAGATAAGGCTCCGGCTGGCAAATCAGAGACGCTTGACCTCTTCAGTTAGATGCTGCATCAATGAGATTTAGGCCCCATCAAGGGCAGTCAGTGTTTTGGAATCTTGTGAGCATCTGTACTGCCATTCATGCTCAAGAAGTTGTGGTTCCAGGAGCGCTATTGACTCCCTCTCATCCAGTGCTTAATTTGAGCCGGTGTTTCCCAGTACTGAGCTCCAGCACTTTATTCTCAAAACCAATCTAATAACAGTCTTCCACATGGTGGCGCTATCCAATTTTGCGATGAGCAAACAGTTTTTAGTAATGAAACATTTCCTAGCTATCGCAGCGTAACGTTTCTATTCTATTAAGGACATGGAGGTGAGGATTATGCTGTACTTTCTTCCCTTTTATTTTACAGCAGCCATATCAAAACATATAAACAGGACTTAATTTCCCATGACCCATTGTGAAAAAGTCAAGCAAAACAGTTCATCCCATCCATGGCCAGGAACCCTCTTTATAGTCCCTTGTTGCCTCCTCTTTCTTCCTGCGACATAAGCCGATTAGTGTCATCCATCAGTCTTGTTTAAATGAATCCGATCCTAAAGAAACAGGCGAAATATCCAGTAAATCGACTATACAATGCCAATTCAGAGGGCATAGAATGCTCAATCAACTTATATGAACAGGAGGCGCTAGAGGGCGCACGGCAAGATGGCTGCGCCTTAGTGCAGCTCTGCCCGGCTGATCCGCGATCCACCAAATATCCGCTTGTGACTGCTGCATCACCGACCTGAAAACAACTGTCCTGACTGATGAGACACCCCCGAGCATAGTGGGGGCATCGCGGACCGCTGACACCGTAGCAACAAGCAGTTATCCGCCTTGAGGGGGCCAGACGGCGTGAACGTAAAATGGCGGCCGCCATACTACTGCGGTGAGACAGTGCGCAGAGCTGACATGCCGCGAGACGGAGGCAAACGGTGAACACTGTGCCGGCAGGAGGAGATTGATCTGCGTGCCGCTGATTATCCTGGTTGTTGTCGGTGCTCCTGGGACTGCGGCGCTGTGAGACCTGCCTGGAAGGAGCCCGGTCACCCGTACGTGACTGCGAAGCCGCCGGCGGAGCTGAGTCGAAGTGCGGTGGCTCACCGGAGTCTGGGGTGCTCAGCGCGAGACATCGATCGACTCTGCGGGAGGATCGTGGTGCCTGGAGCTGGTCGCGGTGAGTGGGGGCGCGGCCTGGCCTGGGCTTGCAGCAGCGGCGGCGGGTGCGGGCCTGGGCGCGAGGCCGTGGCCTGCGAGCCGTGACTAGCGAGAAAGGCGTGTGGAGAACTGCAGCCGCGTGTAATAGTGACACACCTGCATTTGGCCTTGCGCGGAGTGAGACCCCCTGCTAAATGGCTGTGCGGGACACTACATTAACACTGTGAACGTTTGGTGCGACTACCTGGAAGTTTTACAATATTGCATATCCCTCATACTCATATATCGGATATATGATTAAACAACTACTGCCTAAACAACGAATTCCTAAACCACGAAGGCTAAACCACGAGCAATGCCAAACCACTACATTGTTAACAACGAGTTCCTAAACCACGAAAGATATTCAATTTGCTCATTACCCGATTATGCCACTTCCCTCTGGTTTAATGGTTTTTCTGTTTCAGTAGCCGATTAAGTCTTTTGTATAGTATTTAGATTTTTGTGAGCATTGGAGCCGTCACATTTTCCCAGAAAGTGTTGAGAACATAGCAGGTCTGAATCCGCGTGGATATTAATGAGCTTGGATGATTTCCAAATCGGATCTAGGGCGTGGCCACTGACCGGCCTTATGAGTGGGTGTTTTCACTAATTGCGCGACACATATGAATCTAATGGCATTCAGTGGATGGAGCCTGGAAGTTTTTTCGTGGAGTCTACCCAGATATGGAAGTCACTAGAACTAGAGGGGTGCGTTCGGGCTTGGACAAGCTTCATTGAAATTACATTTTTGAAAAACTGCATCACTAAAGACTTCAAGTGTAATTATGACCTCAAACACTTAACATCAGCCAATGTAATACGTCATTCTTACGTTCTGGATGAAACAGTTCAACAACATTTGCAACAGAGGCATTGTAGGCCTAGAGCTATCTCTCATGCCCAGTAGTTTAGTATTTTGCTGTATTTTAGTATGTTCCAGAAAGTCCCTCTTCTATAATGAGTTTCTGCAAAAATATCACAGAGAAGTATCTTATATTAAATATTAAATTCAAGTTAACCAATAGCTTTGTTTCGGATGCATAGACTAAAATACCCTCGTTTGATTGCAAAAGTACATTCGCAAAACTTCCATGCCCAACATATTGAAAATGCTCCGTGTTCTTTCTGCTTTAGCCAACAAGCTCCCCTAAAGGAGTGATTCATTCATTTCTTTGTTTGTGACGGTTCTCGGCCGGCGAATGACTGAAATGCAAACGGATTCAAATAACACACCTGAGAAGTTTCCTTCTTTGTTATGGTATTCATACCCAGGCCCCTAAACGGAAATGGCCTAACCCTATTAATGTATGTATAATGTTATTTCTGCAAACCAATGTGCGCTGTTTTTATTGCTGGAAAAACACTTTTATTTCAAAGCCTACGTTTGCACTGTGTTCAGCTTGCTGTTTATTGTTACAGAAAATGTAAACTCTTACACAGAAATAGAATTAACACCTAAAAATCCAAGGGGATGAGTCTTATTATAAGAAAAAAACATTAAAATCCCCTAGGACTACAAACGTCTTAATGACATCTGGTTACAAGTTCCATAATACATTTAATTGGCCTACCTGACAACCTTCAACAAAAGCCTCATCTGCCAGGAGCCGGACCCAGTCTGGAAAGGCTTGTCATTGTTATTACAATAGTGCCATCTATTGGCCAATCACGAAGTCGGTTTTTTCGTGGTTTAGGAAAGTTGTTGTTCGTGTAAGTCGTAGTTAAGGATGTCGTGGTTAACAGATTGGTCGTTGTTTGGGGTTCGTTGTTCAGGTCAGTCGTTTTTCAAACTTCGTTATTAAGGCTGTTTCCCCATATATCACCACAGAGCTGCGGAGAAGTGACGTAGAGGCCCAGAGATTGCATTGTGACCTACGATCCGACAGCTCAACAGACCCTTACGTGTACCTTTTGGCACAGAAGCAATTCATTCCTGTGAGCACATGTGGGGGCCCTTGTAGACGGCGGTGGTGGAGACATAGGCACAGCGGGTCCTATTGGAGGGAAGTTGCTTGTTACCTGTGCCTGTTTGCAAGCGGTCAGGGAGGTGGTCGCCCATAACAGATCTTACCAAGTATACTGACTGCAGTCCCAACTTTGCCTTGCCTATCATACATAATGAGGAAAACTGACAAATCCCAGCCTCGCCTCATGTTCGAGGCGCGGAAGTCCAGCAAAGTGCAGCAAAAAGCGGCCTCTGATTCGGAGGCAGACGCCCAGGGGAATGGCCAATCCACGCTAGAAACGACGCTGTTGGTCATGCAGCGAAGCCTCCAATCCACTGAGGGGACTATGGCAGCCCTGAACCACAGACTGGACCACATGTCTGCACAATTAGAGAAGCAGGGTACGAGAATGGGGGAGGTCGAACAAAGAGTCTCCGCCACGGAGGATGGTCTCAGTGAGGTCTCAGGTAAAACACTTAACATGGAAAAAGCCCTGGCGCTGATACAAGTGAAGAATGAGGACTTAGAGGCCCGCTCTCGACGAAACAACATCAGAATTACGGACCTTCCGGAGTCCACCAACACCAGAAGGATGGAGACCTTCGTTGAGGACTTGATCAGAGACATTTTTGGCCCAGAGAACCTGTCCAACATGTTTATCGTCGAGCGAGCCCATCGATCCCTGGCAGCGAGACCAATACCTGGCGCTCCGCCTCGGCCTATTATTGCTCGGCTCTTAAATTGTAGGGACTGTGATGCCATTTTGCGACTGGCGAGAGAAAGGGGTGCCATTGAACACCAGGGTAACTCGCTGTCATTCTTCCCTGACTTTACGGTCACAGTACAGGCGGCGAGGAGAGAGTTCGGCACGGTGAAGAAATTTCTACAGTCGGAGGGCATCCCATATGCCATGTTGTACCCCGCTCGTCTAAGAATCGGCCAGGAGGGGGACTTTAAAATTTTCACCACCCCTAAGGCGGCGCTGGAACATGCGAAGAAATTGAAACGGAGAGGGCGTGAGCCCTCGGCTGATCCTGAGGATGAGGAACAGTAGGGTGGCCTGGGGGGAAAAAATGCGGTCTTGCCAGCTCTCTGCCTATGGGCAATGTCTCTGGTACATGTATTATGTTTCACTGTTTCTGATGGTGTCATAGGGAGCTGGGATGATTCTTGCATGAGAGACCTTTTTGATGCAATCTGTTTCAACGTATAATCCTATTATCCTAGCACAGTTACTTGACCTGATCAGCCACCTCCTACAATGTAGGAGGTCAGTAGCACTCTGACGCTCCCCACATGGGAGTTCCCCATATGTTGCGATTTGTTTGCTGTAGATGTTGGGCAATGTTTACTCAGGGAAGGGATGGCTTTAGCAAGTTGGGTGCGCTGAAGTGGGTGGGGGGTAGGTGGGGGGAGGTAGGTTTGGGAGGGTTGGCACTTTTCTATTGCACTGTAACTGAACCCTTGCAACACATTACTAACATTGGTCTCCACTATTTTATCTATATTGTGTTGAATGACACGTATTGGTGGTAATATAAAGTTCCTTACCTGGAACATACGTGGCTTAAACAGTCCCAAGAAAATCCGTTCTGTTATGGCGTATCTGGACAGGTTAGAGGTCCAGGTAGCCTTTTTTCAAGAAACCCACCTCACAAAGCTCTCCGAGAAAAACGTAGGCGCACGGTGGGCTGGGGTACGGGTGGCATCCTCCTACTCCTCCTACTCTAGACGGGTGATGATCCTTGTCAAGAAGGGGGTTCCATTTACTGTCCTTAGTTCAGAGACAGATGAGCAGGGCAGAGTGGTAATTGTACATGGCAAGCTCGGCGGTGTGGGAGTCCTTATGGTCAATATCTATGGCCCGAACATTGATGACCACTCCTTTGTTGACGTCTGGCGCCGTATCTCTATGTTCCCTCCTGCGGAAAGACTATGGGTGGCGATTTTAACACCTGCCTCGATGTGAATATAGACAGATTGGGGAGTGGGACAGCGCGACACAGGCAGGCGACGGATGCACTACTTGTATTGTTGGAAGCGGGGGATATTCATGACATTTGGCGCTTGCAACACCCTGGGGAACGAGAAAGTACCTTCATATCCACTGTGCATGGGACGTGGTCCCGTTTAGACTATTGGCTTATCTCTGAGGTTGCATGCACGTGGGTGGTTAATGTTTGCCACTTGGCCAAGACGCTTTCCGATCACTCCCCAGTGATGCTTGAGATGCGGGTTCCTGAGTGCGAGAGACCCCCTTTCATGTGGCGATTGCAACAGGCTTCCCTGACAGACCCAGTTTTTAGGTGCACAGTTGGCGAGGCGATTCGAAATTATTTCAAGGAAAATGAGGGTACTGTGGAAAGCGCAGGGGTCCTTTGGGAAGCATTTAAAGTCACGATACGCGGGGTTTGTATTGGTGCGCAGGCTGGAGTCCTGAAGGACTTGCGGCGCAGAATCAGGAAGCTTGCTGAGGAAATATCCACCCTGGAACAAGAGTATGCACAGAACCCTGCCCCTGAAAAGCTGTCTGTGATACGTGATCTTGTGACGGTGCACAATGAAACAGCAGACCAAGAAATGGTGCATAGATCACGACGGAGCACGGCTCGCTACTATGGTGAGGGGGGTAGGCCCAGACGTTCGCTGGCGCAGAAGTTGGTGGCGCCCAGGAGCCAGGAGTACATTACTGAAATGCCGGACGGGGAGGGTGTGGCGCACTTCACTACGCCTGAGATTAGCGGAGTGGTGCAGGACTTCTACTCCGTACTGTATGGCGCTCGGGCACAGGTGCCGGCAGCTGAAATCCACACCTACCTAGACGATATTGCGCTTGGGTGGCTGTCAGTTGGCCAGCAGGAATATCTTACGCAACCCTTTGATGTTGAGGATGTCAAACTTGCCATAATGTCACTCCCCACATGCAAGGCAGCGGGTCTCGATGGACTCCCAAGTGAGTTCTATAAAGCATATGCCGAGGAACTGGTGCCTAGGCTTTTGGATGTATTTGCGGAGGCATATGACACGGGAACACTTCCTCCCACTCTCAAAGAGGCACTCATTGTTATGCTCTTGAAACCGGATAAATCAGCAAATAGGTGTGACTCCTACAGGCCTCTTTCCATCATCAACATAGACGCCAAAATGTTGGCGAAGATGATAGCCAGCAGACTCCAGCCTTTAGTACCCAACCTGGTACTTCCGGACCAGTCGGGCTTTGTACCCACTAGATCGACGACGCATAATTTGCGCACTGTATTTGCTACGTTGCATTACTTCGAGCCCGACTTCCAGGCAGTGGCTGTGCTCCTTGACGCAGCAAAGGCATTCGACTCTCTGCAGTGGGAGTTTATGTTTACGGTTCTGCTGAGAATGGGCCTGCCACCTTTCTTCCTCAAATGGATTCAACTACTGTATAATGCGCCAGTGGCGCGGGTACGCGTGAAGGGCTAGGTCTCTGATGCTTTCCCTATCAAGGGAGGCACGAGGCAGGGATGCCCCCTGTCGCTGATGCTCTTCGCGCTTGGGTTGGAGCCTTTGGCTTGCAAATTGCGTCAGGGGCACGCGCAGGCAGCATTGCATTTTAGACAGCGGCCACTAGTGGTCTCGTTGTATGCCGACGACATGCTGCTGTATGTCGTGAGCCTGCCACGTATCTCCCGGAATTACTGCGCGAATATGTGAAGTTCGAGAGATATTCCGGATTAGGTATCAATTGGGCGAAGTCAACGGTGTTTCCGCTGACGGCTGGTACCCATGAGGTAGCACTGGACTTCCCGCTGACGTGGTCGACAGACCCGGTGAGGTATTTGGGGATATGGTTGCAGATCCCGATGTGGTGATCTCTACGAACTATGGCCGAGTCATCGCTAAGATCACCGATCAAGCGGAGCGGTGGTCTAAATTGCCGCCTTCGCTGGCGGATAGAATTGCAATCATAAATATGACGATATTGCCCAAACTTCTCTATTTGTTCGTCAACATTCCCATTCGACTGAATATTGCGTTGTTTAATACGCTCCAATCAGCCCTGCTGTCCTTTGTCTGGGGCGGCAAGAAGCCTAGATGTAGGTGGGACTTGCTGGTACAACCATTCGAACGGGGGGGTTTTGAAGCACCTGACATGAGGCTGTACTACTTGTGCACGCAGGCGCAATTTGCGCATTATTGGTACTTCCCGCAGTGGTACCAACCGCACACTGCAATTGAGGCAGATTCTGTGCTACCGATGCCACTGGTGGCGGCTGCATTGTCGGGTGGTGGGCTGAGGACTGAAATCAATCCTGTTCAATGCAAAGCGTGGGCATGGAAGACTCTTGCTAAGAGGGCTCAGATGGATTATCTGTATGCCCCAGCGCTACTGCTTGCTGCGCACCCGGCCATTTCCGCGACCCAAGAGCAGGCCGCCTTGAAAGCACTGCGGGCTGCAGTGATTACAAAACTAGGGGATCTATACAAGCAGGGCCAGTTCCGGTCACTACTAGACTTGCAGGGTGGACGGGACCAGGGTATCATGCTGGGGTTCACATATGTACGGGTGCGGCAGGCGGTCAGAGCCATTTATCCTGATTATCCAGCAGAGCCGAGGACGCTGCTGGCACTGCAGGTGGTGCTAGCAGGAGAAGAACGTAGCGGGCTGATAACTAAATTGTATAATGCATTACTGAGAGAAAGGGAACTTATTGAAAGCCCCTCGTACAACAAATGGAATGCGGCACTAGGGGCCTCACTGTCGCTGGAAACCTGGAAGTTCTGCTGTGCGCTGACTGGTCGCCTGATGGCGAATTGCAATCTCCACATTATACATTTCAAATTCTTGCACCAGCTATACTACACACCGATTCAACTGAGGAGGTTTGGTCTGCGGGAGAGTGCATGCTGTGTGAGGTGTGGTCAGGATGAGGCGGACTTCATGCATCTTGCATGGAACTGCAAGGGCATTCTCACATTCTGGACTCAGGTCACGAAAGTGCTTACTGAGGTTGTGTTAGAAACTGTGGTATGCGCGCCTGATGTTTGCCTATTGGGATGGGTAAAGAATCTTAAGCCATGCAATCGGAGACTTGTAGCTGTTTCGACTTTGTTTGCCAAGCGGGCGGTGGCGCAATGCTGGGGAGCTAAAACTACCCCAACAGTAAAAAAGTGGGTCCGGGACTTGCTATATTGCAGAGAACAGCTGGGGACCTATGCAGAGGAACTGCCCGAGGCCTTGCGCCCCAAGGATTTCTGGGCTCCACTCACGGGGTACCTTCTTGGGGATCCGAATTTGCAGTAGTCATGTGGTAATAATGTGCTGGCTGTATGAGTTTGTGGGGTTGCGACTGCCAAGGAGAAACGTTATCAGTAAGGTGTACAGGATGCTTTGGGTTCCAGAATAACAAATACAGTGCCGGGGATGGGTGGGGGTGGGTTGGGGGTCTGTTTTTCAGTGTGTTGTTTCAAATGTAAAATGCTTGTATTGTTCTCTGGATACTATTGCCTTGCTTGGTCCCAGCTCTGGGGCTTTGTATACACTTGTTACAAGCTGTTCAATAAACAAATAAAAAAAAATAAAAAAACTTATATAAACACAGGGGTATCTGCATTATACATTAACAACCTTTTAGCCATGCTAGTATACCCTCCCGTACGAAGGAAAATTCGGTCCTGGGCCGGAAAAACACTTGCAAAAGCACTGGGTGGGTTAATACTCTCCTCCATGTCCTTAATAGAATTGACACTTTCCATTGCGATAGTTAGGACATTTTTCATTCTATGTCATGACCGGAGGCAAGGATTATGCTGGTTTAAAGCTTATCCATGACCTGTGACGCAATGCTGGGGACTGGTTTAAAGTTAAACCTTTTAAAGGTAGAATCTGAAGACCAGTCCGCCGTACTGAGAATATCTTCCAAGCGAGCTTCATGAGCAAATGCTTTCAAGGCTATAACCCCCCTTACCAAATGAGCACCAAACACTTTCGTATCAATGCCAGCCTCCTACAAGGTCCATCTAATCCATCTGTCAATAGTGGGAGATGAGACTGCCTTATGCAGCTTCTTAAAGGCAATCTGGAGTTGCCTCTCTCCATGGGGACAGATGTCTGCCGTTATTGCCTTGTACGCTTTAATACACCAGACTATGATTGGCTTGGTGGAATTTGCAAAGGAAGGGTAGGAAACAATGTGTGAATTACATTTTGTCCTTCTTGAAATATGGAAAGTAACCCCTTCCAGGGTGAATCTCTACCAGTTTGATCCAGAGCTCTAACATCTCAAACCCGCCTACAAGATAACAGGCATAGTAGGTTAGCCTGGTTGGCCGATATCTCCTTCCTTGAGAGGTATTTGTTGGATTGCCAAGAGAGAAAAAGGTTCAGGCCCTTGTTGACATCCCACAGGGTGGAGTACCTGGGTTCTGGAGGGAGTGATAGTCGAATGCCCTAAAGAGGTTTGTGGACAAGTCGGTGCTCCCCTACCGGGTGATCACCAATGTGGGAAAGGCCTGTTGAAATTGCAGATCTGAAGGTCATGATTGACCTATAAGTCACAGTGGTTCCCAAACTTTTGACTCCTGAGGACCCCTATTGAGTCACTACTGGTAGCCGAGGACCCCCAAGCAATTCGTGCAATTTAAATTTCAAACATTAAAACAGTAATTCTAAAAAAATAAACACACGTGTGCACACCAAACAGATACCCAAATTACTAAAGCTTTTAGTATTTTATATTGAAAAAATTTGCAAAATCGAAAAATTTTAATAGGAAGGTTGGTGCTGCATCTCGGCGACTAACTTTTCAATATTTGGCTTTATTTTAGAGTATGAGGCTCCTGCTCCTGACGGGGCTGGACTGGAACCCAAAGCAGCCCTTGCAAATGTTGTCAGGCCAGTCCCCGTACAGTGCACACCAAGTGCAGTGAGTGAGCCTGGCCACTACAAAGCGGACTTTGGGGGCTCTCCCACCAAGAAAATTTGGGGGAAAATGGTGCATTCTACAACACATTTGTAATTATATATTGAATTGTATTCACTTTTAAAGCATAGTAAATGATTACCTTACTATTCACCAATACAACAATCTTTTTGGGGCTCTTCCATGAATCCCTCCCTATCATCCTCCAACAGTGCCTCTCTTCTTCCCATAGCACCTCTGTCACATGTATTTCATTTGTTTAATAGCATCTCTCATACTAGTGTAGGGTGTCAGAGCACTTTACATCACACACATACAGAAACAATGGGGGAGATTTACAAAAAAGTTGCGCAATGCAGCGCAGCGCAGCCCCCCGCGAGGCTGCGCTGCGTTGCGCGACAGGGAGGGAGCAGGGGAGCGCCATATTTCCAAAGCTATGGCTCTCTCCTCCGCTTTCTCTTGCGCCGGCGCTGATTTCAGTAGCCCTGCGCCATGCACACACCTTAGCGCTGTAGCGCTAAGGTGTGTGCATGAGTGTAGCATAGGTTTTGTACAGGAAGGATACCCTTCCTGTACAAAATACTATGCTAGACACGAGGAAAGCTTTTCCCACTTTATAGGCGTGCTGCACAGTGCAGCACGCATGCAAAGTCGGAAAAGGAAGGAGAAATGAAAGAATTTCTCCTTCCTTGTGCCTAGTTGAAAAGGGCGCAGTGTTCTCACGCTAACCCCAATCTACTGTTTTTAGTAAATTGGGTTTAGCGTGAGAAACCTTGGGTGGTTGCATGGGAACAAGTTTAGTGATGGAAAGTAAATTACAAAAAAAGATTTTGCGTCGTTTTGTGTCACTTTTGTGACGCAAACATGGCGCAAAAGCTTAGTAAATCTCCCCAATTAATCATACATGTGTAAATCAGTGTATAGAAAATGTTACATAGGGGAAAGGGGACTTCAAGGTGTAGGATTCACATGCCATCCATACTGGTAAGCATTTTTTAAGAGTGCTTGATTTGGAGAAGCACAAAATCTGGTTTCAGAATGTAACACAGTGGTTAGCGTTGACTTTAATTATAACAATTTAATTCTACCCAAACATACCTTTTGGCAGCATCAGGATAATGAAAGACTGGGAAAAAAGATGGCATACTAACTTGTACCATGCAGTTTGTATGCAGCTCTTTGACGGCAGTTCATAGCTGACGGTGCTAGATTATGATTGTAACTTATGAACTGCACAGTAACAAAAGAATCTCTGTGACAAAAGCAGTAACCCACTAAGCTATGCACATAAAATACTGTTTTATTAAAAATGCATGGTACAAGTTCTTTGGAGCAGGCATATTAACCCTCTGCGCTACCTACCATCTTTCTCCAGCAGGTACATTAATCACTCGAGTTATCTTGACACTTTTATTGTTGTCTTAAAACTGCAGATTATACAAGAAACTTTGCATTGCTTTTAAGACAGCTGCCTGCGGACCCCCTGGGAATGTGTCAGGGACCCCTGGGGGTCCGCGGACCCCAGTTTGGGAACCTCTAAGGCCAAAGAAGTGAGGAAGTTCAATATATGGACAAGATCTGTCCCCACAGGATCCAAGTGTCTCTGGTGACACCAGCCCATCCATCGAGACCAAGCCGATGTATAGTGTTTAATTGTGCTTTCAGCCTAGGCTTGGGAGAGTAGGGATGCAGCTTGTCACAAATGTCCTGGGACTTTCCAGAGTTCCCTGCAATTCTCCACGCGATATGTTGTAGGGATCCATCCAGGACCAGATGATGATGATTCCCCTCTGGATCTCAGAGGAGATCCGGACACAGGGGTAGACGGATTGGAGAATCCCAATAAAGTTCCATCAGAACTGGATACCATCCTTGCGATCTCCAAATTGAGGACACTACCACCAAATCTGCTTGCTGCCACCGAACCTGGGCACAGAGCAGCATGATAATCGCGAATGGGGGAAATGTGTACCACTTCTCTGGCTGCCAGTTCTGGAGAAAAGCATCGGTCGCTGCCGTGTTGGGGTCTGGCCTCCAACTGAAGTATCTTTGGAGCTGATGGTCCAGGCGAGATGCAAATAGGTCAATGAAGAACGTACCCCACTTGGCCTGTAGTGCCTGGAAGACCGGCAGGTGTAATTTCTAAATGCTCATATCCTGCATATGCCGTGAGTGTCAGTCTGCTACCTGGTTGGATTTCCCCGGGAGATGATCCACTATCACTGAAATTTGTTTCTCGATACAGTAGTCCCAGAAGTTTCTGGCCAAATCCGAAATGGGTTTTGACCTCGTACCGCCCAAGTGATTGATGCACCGTATCGCTGCTACATTGTCCATTTTTAGCAGGATGCAGCATTGCGCCATATCCTTGGTCCAGCACTTGACAATGAATGAGCCCACCATCAAGTCTAGACAATTGATGTGGAGGGATTTTTCGAGAGATTACCATTTTACGCCTGTGGAGGATAATTCCCCACACCTTGCGCCCCATCCCGTGCCACTGGCATCCGATTCTATTACCATATTTCGAAGGGAGACGAATATTGTCCTCCCATTCCATGCCTCCATATGGGCGAGCCACCACTGTATCTCCTCTCGAGATTCCTTTGACAATGGAACTATCTGTGAGTATGTGAGTCCCCTCTAAAGATGGAAGGCCTTTAGCCACTGCAGTGCTGATAGTGGAGAGGCCCTGGGAATATGGCCTGTATTGAGGAGGACAAAAGTCCCACTATTCACTCTATCAGCCGTAGTGAGGTGGACGGCCTGGCCGCCGTCCGAAGCAGATTGTGGCTGATCTTGTTTACCTTTCTGGAAGGAAGACTTAGGGTAGCTCGAACCGAGTCCGCTATGAAGCAGAGGAACACTACGGACTGTGTGGGGGTTAGGACGATTTCGCTTGGTTGATGATGAAACCCAGTGACTCCAGTAGGTCGACGACTGTCTGCAAGTGTAAGGAAAGAGTACTTGGACACTGATCCAGCAAAAAGATGTTGTCAAGGTACACAATGAGGCATATGCCCGGTGCCCAGTGATATGCTACCATGGGTCGCATGACTTTGGTGAAACACCATGGGGCAGACGACAGTGACACAGTCGTGAACTCGAACGTTCGACCACGTCACTGGAACTGGAGAAAAACGGCGATGAGGCGGGAAAATGGGGATGCGCATCCTTGAGGTCAATGCGCAACATCCAGTTGTTGGCTTGCAGAAGGTCCCTTCAGAGGTGGATGCCCTCCATTTTGAAGTGGCGGAAAACCAATCACTTGTTGAACTCCTTCAGGTTTATGAGGGGGCATTTCCCGCCGTCTCTCTTTTCCACCAGGAAAAGGTTGCTGAGGAAACCTGAGGAATGGGGTGACATCCGCGCGATGGCCCCTTTGGTGAGTAAATCTGACAACTTCTGCATCTACCAGCACAGCACATGGCTTGGAGAATCCCAGCGGGAGAGGGGGAACCTTTTGGATAGATGAGCCGTAAAACTCTAAATGGAATCCCTGGACCGTTTGAATGACCCACGAGTCCAAGGTTGGAGCTTCCCAATTCTGTACAAATCTCTTCAGCCTGCCCCCCCCAGTCGTTGCCAGGAAAAAGGACATACACTCACCTTGAGAGGAGCCTTGGTTACTGCCTCCTCTTGGCCGCCTCTGGAACCCCTGTGGTAGAAGTAACCTCTTGTGGGATAAAAGTTGCCGAAGCGGGAGTTGTCTTGCCACTGTCCCCTGCACACACCCTAACCTGTGCCGGGAGCTTGAGTTTGGGATCAGCCGGCCGAGCACCCCCTGCCACGACCAGCCTGGTGAAAACCTAGGGGGTAAGGTTTCTCTTAATAGAGGCCTGGGCTTTGTCCAATGAATTGAAAGTCACCACAAACATGCCAAACTCTAGGACAGCATATTTATAAATCCTTTCTCAATAACTCCCCTATCTCATTCTCTACACTACGAGAAGCATGGATGGGTGACGTGCCGATGAAGAACTTGTGAACTGCCCTCATGTTGAAGTAGGAGGTAGAAATAGCTGTTGGATATCAATTCAGCTGACCTCCACAGAGTTTATTACACATGAACTTGACTCTACAAGATGGTGGTGGGATTCCTTCTCATTATGTCTTAAGTGCCACATTGCACAGGTACTTTCTACACACCACCTGGGGGTGACTGGTAATTCAGATTTTCTGGATTAAGGTCCTTGACACATTAACATAAGTTTCAGCTTGGCCCACTACAAAACCTACCCTTCTCCATAGCTTCGATAACATTGATGCCAATCTCTATGTGAAAGCACTGCTACAGCTGAGCTTGGTAATATTCCAGTGTGACATAGCTTAACCTTAAAAATCTGCTAGTCCCCTCTCCTTGTGTGTGTGTGTGGATGCAAGTAATGACGAAACCTTTGAAAGATGAATATATGAAAGGCGGGGATGTCCTCGCAAATATATACATTTTTGAGGCTCCTGGAAGGATAATTTTAACCTAGACTGATGTGTTGTGTGTCTCTATACAGGTACAACAATTTTAACTTCCTACTAACTCTTGGCACACCCACAGCCAGGACACCATTAGACTGCAGACTAAGATGTGTAAAAAATAAAAAACAAGTCAGCAGGCCTTTCCCATCTGTGCACCTAGGATCGGAAACACCGGTCTGTAATTCATCAGGTCCCAACGCTGTCCATTTTCGGAAAGAGTTGACAACTTACCTCTTTAAAGAACACTACATTGTAAGGCATTAACTACCCACAATCCAGCTACCTCTCATATCACTCATTGTCTTTATGCTTGTTTTTGACCATATACATTGCTCCGATGCCTTTTGCCTAGGTTCACACTATAGAAATACCATATACATTAATACATACACCCTTTAACCCATGAGGAACTGCTGACCCATGCCCCTCCCTTAGACATATTTTGTGATCAGAGGCAAAGACTAGGCTATTGAGTTTAAATTACAGAACGTACAGCAATCTGTTTGAACCCTGTTTACCTCCAACTAAGTTCAACAGTGCACAGGGACATTGCCCTCAAAGCACCCCCATCTTTGCCTGCCAGAATTATACCCAATATGAATGTTTATTGGCATAATTCCCATGGTTCCAGTCTGGTTGTTCTCCATGCCAATCAATGTGAAGTTGCCCACTCACAATCACTCACAATCCAAGCACTGCAATCGAGACTATGGGATAGGTCACTGTGGATCCTACATTATCTTGCCACCAAACTCACAGGTAACTTTCTCAGTCTGTTTCTCCCTATCACTCTTTGTACATCAGTCGGGTACTTTCCGAGGTAAGGTCTTGCTGACCAAGCTAGCCAACATCCTGACAGTGAGCTGCATCTCCTGCCCTCCTCTCCATGACTTTTATGACTAAAGTTACTATGAACTCTACAGGAAGCTGTCACCTGCCACCTATGCCTGTATGACCTGTGTTACTGTATGCTCTGCAGGAAGCTGCCCCTCAGCCTTGGTGCCTAGATAACTTTGGTTACTAAAAGATCTGTAGGGAGCGGTTTCTCTGCCTGCTATAGTGTCTTTATGGCTACAGTTACTGTTAACCCGCCAGAAAACTGTCCTTTGAGCCCCTTGAGCTGGTTGACTTGACTAGTTACTGTAAGCTCTACAGAAAGCTAACTCTCAGCCTTTTGTACTTGTATGACTGGAGTTATCCTATGTTCGGACTTAAGCGGTCTTCGACCCTCTGTGTCTGTATAACTATGCTACTGTAAGTTCTTCAGGAAGTGATCTCTCACGCCCTGTCCTTGTATAACTTGAGATAATGTAAGCTCTACAGGAAACTGCCTCTCGGTCTTAGTTCATGTATTACTTTAGTTAATGCAAAATGTTGTCTCCTGCCACCTGTGCCTGTATGACTTATGAGAACCAAACTCATGCACTAACATGTGTGACCGGATCCCAGTAGAATTTATGGATATCCCAGAATGACCTCAATCAACAGTGGAGTCCCTGAAATTAACACTGAGTCTCACACTAATGAACAGGGGAAAGGTGGTTGGGTAACAAGAGAAAGTAGACAATTCTTCCAGGTTTCTTCATTGTTGGGTGTTCAGACAGCTCTCTGTATGGCTGTATCTGGCCTTGTCATGTTATGTGCTGCTTTGCTGAACTAACCTAGTGCGGAAAAATGTTTGCAGCCTTACTGCTCAATCCTTTCTCTGGGAGAAGCATTATGTGTACGATTGCATCTCATATTGCTAACTACAATGTTCTTTATGTGAGTATATTCTGGCCTCACTCTAATACAAACGCACTCTGATGTTAATTGATATGGTCCACCCTCTACAAACCTTACACAAAACAAGCAAGCATTGGCAAAACCAATAGGCCCTGGCTTTGTGATCTATTGATTTTGACAATGGTTTTAGCCATGCTGCACCATGCATGTGCGCACCTACAAAATGACGCAGTGTTTTTTTTTTTTTTTAAAGCAGCTGCATAAGAGAAGGCTGTGGGAGCAGCAAAACAACACCGTGAAAGGTGGAGGGCAAAAGGTAAAGTAACATGTGGGAGGGCTGGGGGGAAACGCTGAAGCAAAATGGGAGGGCACACAAAAGCAATGGGGTTGGAAGGCTTGGAGGAGACATAAAAGCAACAGGATGGGAGAGAAAGAAAGACAGGTGTTGGGGGAAGCAATGGGGAGAGGCACGTGGGCGAGCGCAAGAAGGAGGAGGGCAGGAAAAAGCAGTCTGGCAACAGGGAGCAACACCAAGTGCAGAGGGAGAGGGCTCGAAAACATGCACTCTAATGGAATGCTTCACACAAAAGAACAAGCATTGAAAATGCAATAGGTCTCGCATTTTTTTGAGTTAGAGCTTTTGGCGTTGTAAATGGGATTGTGTTTTACCTATGTGTTATGGAGTTGTATGTATGTGGTGTGCAGTGTAATTATGTGTGTTGTATTGGGATAGTTAGTTGGGGAGCAGTATGAACCATAAGTAAGGAGAGTGAGGAGAAGAGCAGCAGGAGGTACAAGTAAGGAGAGCGAGGAGAAAAGTAGCATGAGGCACAAGGAAGGAGATTGGGGAGGAGAGCAGCGTGAGGCAAAAGGGTGGAGAGGGAGGAGAAGAGCACAGTGAGGCATCAGGAAGGATATTGAGGAGGAAAAAAGCAGCGTGAGGCAAAAGGAAGGAGAGTGATGAGAAGATGAGCCAAAGATACAAAGAAGGAGAGTGAGGCAAAGAACCGTGTGAGGCACAAGGATGGAGAGTGGGAAGAAGAGCAGCAGGAGGTACAAGGCAGGAGAGCGAGGAGAAGAGCAGTAGGAGGTACAAGGAAGGAGAGCGAGGAGAAAATTCTCTTTGTACCATCATGTGGATGATTCTCTGTCCCTTCTTACAGCTATGCGTCTGTTTGTGGGCTAATCAAACAACTCTCCTGTCAATTTCTTGATGTGTATGATTTCTCTATCCTTGTATACAGCAGTCAATGTATGTCTTTACAACACTCCACACAAGCTTGCTGCAAACAGCCTGATGGGAGCGAGTCTCTAGTTTTATAAAAGTCACATCTTTGCCTGAGGACCGATCCGCATGACTTTGCAATCTGCATTCCTAAGATGATGGTTTTCAGCTTTAGCATACAGCTCTGCATTTATGTCCATGTCTTTGGATCCATTTTTTTTCGGAGGCAAAGACAACCATGGAATGTTTGCCATTTTAGGAATGCACGAACAATCTTGCAAACACCACCGTCTACAGGGGTGTCCAACCTTTTCTTTAATAAGAGATTCTTATGTTCAAAGAAAATCATCCTGAGCTACTATTAGTGTTGTAATAGTGACCACCTCAGATAGGATTCCAGTAGTGGCCACCCAATGCAAGATTACAAGCTGTGATCGCCACAGTGCATCAATGCGTGTGTTTCTCACACGGTGTCCTTCATTAGACAGGGAGAGAGTTTCCCACGTGTACCCTGCAGGGTGCATGCGTGCGTGTGTGTTTCTCACACGGGGTCCTTCACAGGCAGGAAGAAAGTCTCTCACGGTGTGCCCTGCAGGGTGCGTGCGTGTTTCTCACACGGTGCTCTTCATAGACATGCAGAGAGACTTGGCCTCTCAGGGTGTACCCTGCAGGGCTCGTGCGTGTATGTGCTTCTCACGCAGTTTCGTGCGTGTGTTTTTCACACGGTGTCCTTTATATACCTGCAGAGAGAGGGGCTCTCACTGGTACCCTGCGTGCGTCCGTGTCTCACCCATGCCCTTCATAGACATGTAGAGAGAGAGAGAGAGAGAGAGAGAGGTCTCTCACGGAGTACCCTGCAGGGTGCGTGCGTGTGTGCCTGTCTCACACGGTGCCTGTCATAGACCTGCGGGGAGAAAGTCTCTCACGGTGTGCCCTGCAGGAGTGCGTGCGTGTTTCTCACACGGTGCTCTTCATAGACATGCGGAGAGACTTGGCCTCTCAGGGTGTACCCTGCAGGGCTCGTGCGTGTATGTGCTTCTCACGCAGTTTCGTGCGTGTTTTTTTCACACGGTGTCCTTTATATACCTGCAGAGAGAGGGGGCTCTCACTGGTTCCCTGCGTGCGTCCGTGTCTCACCCATGCCCTTCATAGACATGTAGAGAGAGAGAGAGTCTCTCACGGAGTACCGTGCAGGGTGCGTGTGTGCCTGTCTCACACGGTGCCTGTCATAGACCTGCGGGGAGAAAGTCTCTCACGTTGTTCCCTGCAGGGTGCGTGCGTTTCTCACACGGTGCCCTTCATAGACATGTAGAGAGAGTCTCTCACGTTGTTCCCTGGAGGGTGCATGCGTGCGTGTCTCACGCGGTGTCCTTCATAGACATGTAGAGAGAGTCTCTCACGTTGTTCCCTGGAGGGTGCATGCGTGCGTGTCTCACGCGGTGTCCTTCATAGACATGTAGAGAGAGTCTCTCACGTTGTTCTCTGGAGGGTGCATGCGTGCGTACACATTTTTTAGCGGGCTACAAACAGGAGTGTAAAAATTTTAAATTGCTTTAGTGACGTCTTGCAAACGTGGCAAACTTTGTAAAAGTCACATAGAGGGGAAATGTAATCTCCAAACTGTTTTCTCATAAGCTTTTACCCAGAAAATATTTTTCAGGTAAAAACTTCATGCACAAAGGTCTTTGTAGTTGTTCCCACAAAACCTACATTTTGCAGAATGTGTGCCTGTTGTTTTATTGGACAAAAGAAACACTACCAACTACTTGAAGCTAAAGTTTTTGTTTTTTTTTATATATAAAAAAACCTTCATGAGAGTTGATGGAGTCTGACTTTGACAACTTCATACACCCCACCTGTGATTACAGATGCGCACAATGGATTGGACTAAGGAGGGACACTAGAAAAATGTGATTCTGCTGCTGCAGCGTTTTCTGCATAATTAGGGACTTGCTGCATTTGCCACATAATCCATCATCTGCTGCACAATCTGCATATTTTAAGAAAAGCATTTTTTCTAGGTCAAACGGATCACAAGTTACTAAAAATGTGGCAACATGTGTTCCCGCACAGTGGACTTCACAAAGGTCTACTGGTCATTTTTTCAGTTGATTATTGCTGTATTTGGTTGTTAAGCTGATATTAATGAGGTGAAGTATTTGCCCAGAGAATGTAACCAGTTGTAAAAATGACAACATAATAAAGTAATACTATCACAAAATGTGCCATATTATGCCGTATAATTTGCCTTTCTTTGTCGCATTATTTAGCTAACCTTGTTGCATAATTTGGTCCTGCCCTGCCACATAATTCCAGTGGCCCTGGGAATAAGGTGATGTTGGACAGCAATAGAACCATTTTGCCATATCTTTCAAAGACACTTTTGTGCTACGCACTTTGCCATATGTTTGCTGCTTGGGTAATAAAGAATTGCATGGCCCGCCTTCCACAACTCCTAAGCTTATCACAAGGATGTGAAGTTTTGCACTGGGGACAAAAAAATGAGAAAACAAATGTTTCATTATTTTGTCAGCAGACAGAGTCAAATATTTTTGCTCCACTTTCCAAATGTGCCGGATTGGATTGCATCTGTGGTTTAAAAAAACCAGTGCAATTCTTTAGTACTTAATCAGTAAGCATGATGCAAAATTAGTTTTCTCCATTTCCTACCAGAAAACAGGTGTTGAGTCAGTTTGTTCCATTCATGAAAAACACACATTGCCAAGCCATTGTGTCTCCTTCTTAAGAAGCACACAAAGTCCAAAATCAGATTGCTCCATTCTTAAGCAGAAACATAGTACCACGTCAATGAGCTCCATTCCTAAGCAGAGCCACAGTGCCAAGTCAGCCCCATAGTGCCAAGTCGGCCCCATAGTGCCAAGTCGGCTCCATAGTGCCAAGTCGGCTCCATAGTGCCAAGTCGGCTCCATAGTGCCAAGTCAGCTCCATAGTGCCAAGTCAGCTCCATAGTGCCAAGTCAGCTCCATAGTGCCAAGTCAGCTCCATAGTGCCAAGTCAGCCCCATAGTGCCAAGTCAGCCCCATAGTGCCAAGTCAGCCCCATAGTGCCAAGTCAGCCCCATAGTGCCAAGTCAGTTAGCACTATGTACGCATCTTAGGAAAGGAGCTAAGTCAGTTTGCTCCACCCTAAGAGGCAACCATAACGCTGTCATTTTGTTTCATTCCTAAGCAGAAAACATATAAAAAGACAGTTTGCTTAACTCTTACAAAACAAACGTGGTGCCAAGTCAGTTTGCTTAATTCCTTAAAAGCAAGCACAGCGGAGAGTTTTTATACTCCATTCTTAGCAGAAAACATAGCGCCAAGTACGTTTGCTCCAGTTTCGAGAAGCAATTATAGTGTGAAGTCAGTTTATCCCATGTTTGCCCCGTGAAAAAACCTGGACCAACAGCAAACTTCACTCCTCCTTTCCTTATTACTCAAGTCATAAGAGTTGGATAAAAAATGCTTTTCAGTATGTTGCACAGCCAACTTTAGCTAATTTTTTTTTTTTAAAGACTCTAAAGCGTCAAGAGATCTCACATGTACTAAAATGACAAGAATAGCCCCGCTGGGCACAATGACACTCAGAGCTTAGCACATCCTGCACGTGCCCACCCACTTAACTGACCACGTGACACACTGCTGAGCGCGCGGCTCAGAGCCTCCAACCACACACAAGCGTACAAGTAGGGCACCCAAGAGGGTAACAGTGCAGCAGAATCAGGGGGTGATTCATTTACACACTCGCCCTAGAGTGTGGTATACTTTTGGTATGTACTAAAAACAAGTGCAGAAATAGTATGTTTCGGCACCATAGAGGAAGCATCCCACATACTTGGCGACAGATGTCATGTATACAGCCATCATGAAGTAGAAGGGGACTTTTGACTCATAATAATGGCCACTGTAATGATGTGAATCTGCAGCCATGGAGTTTTCCACCTAATTATGGATTTATCTAATTTGCCGCATAATCCACCACCTGCTACATAATTTGTAGATTTCAAACATAAAAATTGTTTCTCGATCAAACGGATCAAAAGTTACTTTAAACAAGCATCTTAGGTGGCAGAGTGCAGACTCTGAAAAGGTTTACCGGTCACATTTCAGTTGCTGAATGAGGTAAAACTTTTGTCCAGGCAGTATGGACGAGTGCTAAAATGACAAAGTAGCAAACTAATACTGTTCATTTCGTGCCACTTAATTCAGGCAACCCTGCCGCACACTTTGTTCCTTCTTCGTTACATAATTCTAGTGGCTCTGCTCAAAATATAGGGGTTAATGTGTAGACTATAGAACCAGAAGACATGAGCTTTAGTCTCGGCATCCACGCTTTACCAAACGTGTGATCTGAGGCAAACCACGCAATATCTCAGGACCAAAATTCACATATCTGCCCCCATAGAAAGAACCAAGACTTGAAGTTCAGTCTGCAGTGTGAAGTGCATAAAACCAGCAGGCTCACTCACCTGTCCAAGGCTATGGCGGTCATGGAATAGATGCTGGCAAAGACAGCCGAAATGGGGAAAAAGTTGTGGAACTTGCAGTAGAAGAGGCCATAGTACCAGTCGTTGTGGATGCCATAGGTGAAGTTGATCACAGTGTTGAAGGCGGCCATGGAGGCCTCTGCGAAGGGCAGGTTCAGCAGGAAGTAGTTGGTAACTGTCCTCATCCTTTTGTGGGCCAAAAGGATCCACATGACAATGATGTTGCCCACCACGGACACCACGACGATGATGGAGTACGCCACTGCCCAGAGGGCGATCTGCCAGCCCGGCTGCACAAACTGGTTGGGGATGTACTCAGAAGAGTTTCCGGGTGAGGGGGTCACGTTGAAAGAATCGTACTCTGAGATCACAATGTTATCCATTCTCAGCTAGAGGTGGACGACTGGGCAGCCGGAGCAGTCAGTGTCCAAGGGCTGCAGACACCTTGGAGGACAGACGCGTCTTCTGAGCAGACACCTACTGGCACATTGCAAATGCCTCTCTGTGCCCAGGCAACCACTTATTCAATGTATAATGCAGCGCAGGCGGGCTGTGAGAGCATCATTTATCCAAGGGGCTGGGATTCTCTGCCTGCAACTTCCTAGCAAATGACTGCACGCGGCATCATCCAGTCAACTGACACGGGATGAGGGAGAGGGCGTCCTGTGTGGGGCTCCTGCTGCCACCGCGTGCCCGGAGTATTCACTGGTGAAGGGAGTGGCGCGAGAGCCCGTTAGGCGAGGGGCGTGGAAGAAACCTGGGGATGGGGTGGAGTCCTGAGGGATTAAATAGGCGCCCTGGGTGGCGGGAAGGGTCAAAGCCCGCGGATTGACAACTCCAGTGGGAAGGCAGGTGAGCAACAGAGGAGTAGCGCAGGGACACGGTAGCAGCGCAAGGGCGGCGACGCGGGAATAGAGCTGTCCATGCGCATAGGAGGAAGAGAGGAGCAGCACAGGAGCGGTTCAGAAGTAGGAAAGCAGGAGATGAGCTGCACAGAATGGATTCGGGAGAAGAAAAGCAGGAGCGGAGCTGCACAGAAGGGGTCCAGGAGAAGACCAGCAGGAGAGGAGATGCACAGAAGCGTTCAGAAGAAGGAAAGCAGGCGAGGAGCTGCACAGAAGAAGTTCAGGTGCACGAAGAAATCAATCAAACACTAGAGGAAGAGCACAGGACACTGTGCAATGGAGCAGGAACAACGCGGTTGGGCAGCAGGAGCAGTCCGGCCAGAGAGAGTAGCATGAACAGCTGTGGAGCAGTATGAGAACGAGAGAAAAGGGGAGCAGCACGGGGTACTTAAGAAGCAGCAAAAGTGTCCAGAGGTGCAGTACAAGAGCGCAGGTGCTATCTAGGAGCGAGAGAGGGTCAGCCACGGCACAGGGCAAGACGAGCAGTGCAGGAGGCGGGCTTGGGTGGGAGTGAAGCAGGAACAGCGTCGGAGCGACAGGGGAGCACGAAGGTAAACGAGGAGAAGAGCACAGGAACCAGTGGTGCGCGCGCACCACAGAGGAGCTGGGGGGAGGGAGCGCGGCAGCGGCAGCGAGGCGAACGCGCGCTGCTGCGCGTTCTGGCCACCGTCGGGAATGGGAGGAGCAAAGGCGGGACATGCGCCCGCCTTTGCTCAATCGCGTGCCGTTTTTCTAAAAACGCACGCTACAGCTAATGAGGGCTTCTGAAAACAAAACCACACGCACGAGCGTGTAGGTCGTTTTCAGAAGCCCTTTCTAGAGGTCTCGCGCTGCGCGAGCAGGGCTGCGCACTGCAACGCTAGGCGTGAGACCTAAAAACGTAGTGCTAGAAAAGCAAGCAGTGAAAGCAGCAATGCAAGCCAATGAAAAAGATTGTAAAGATGCAATGCTCCATAGGAGGGGCAAACACAAGCTTGACAAGCTGGGACACGAATAAGGACCAGGTCAATGAGAGTGACGTGGAAAGCCAACCAATTGTAAGTAACAGGAGGGTAACAAGCCCCTCTGTGTTCTTGGTAATCCACAATATGCCTTGCAACAGACAACGCATGCGCTGTCTAATAGGCTCAACCTAAAAATACACCATGGGGCCGATTTACAAGCCCCCTGCGCCACCAGTACGTCACTTTTTGTGACGTACTGGAGGCGCATTTCACTTCTCCATATTTACAAGGAGAGGAAAAGCCACCCTGCTGGACTTTTCCTCTCCTTGTAAATATGGCCCCTTCACACGCAGCACTTTGCGTGGAAGGGGCGTTCCATGGGTGTTGCTGTGGGTGTTCCCACGCAACACCCATGGAACGAGACACATTTCCAGATTTACGAGGAATCGTAAATCTGGATATGCGTGTCAATGCTACGCCTCGTAGGGAGGCGCAACGAGGAGAAATGTTTTCATTTCTCCTCGTTTTTTCCTCTTTCAAAGCGTGCTGCATTCTACAGCACGCATTGAAAGAGGAAAATGCCTGTAGTGATTGTTTTTGTGCAGGAAGGTGCCCCTTCCTGCACAAAAACAATCTCCCCGTGACGCAGGCATCCTTGCACCATGGTGCAAAGGTGCCTGCGCCGGCGCATGGCTGCAGTTTGTGCGCCAGCGCAGGGGAGAGCACAGAGATGGGACATATTGTTGTAAATATGTTGCATTCCTGTGCTTCGGAAGTGCCGCAGCGTGGCGCAGCCAAAGGGCTTGTGGTGCCGCGCTGCAGCACTTCCTTGTAGATCTGCCCCCATGTTTTCACATCTTGTGCCTGTTTGATATGTGTTATTGACTGTGAGTTTTCTGGGGGACTGCCTCTCTTCGTTGTGCCAACGCAATTGAGGCAAAAAACGGCATGCTCATGACGCCTGTGGCTTTATTTCGGCACGCCTCCTGCCGTCCCGCTTCATTTCTGCAACTCCTGAGCCCCAAATCCTTTCCTACAACAGGTGGGGCCTAAAGTGGACTTTGACGCCATGCCAGACGGCTAAGGTCTTAGCACCTCCAAGCCATAAAACCCAATGACTTGCCGTAGCTAAGCAGGAGCGGTGACTGATGCGTGACAAAGAACACAGCACTGATTCTCGTCCCTCCCTCTTCTCTCCAAACCAAATCTGTACTTCAGTCATTTACACAAATTAACTTTCAGTTTCTAGGTATACCCACTGCCCTCAGGCTGGGCAGCCAAATAAAAACATGGCGCTGCCCTACTGCGGTTAATGGGGAAAAAACACCTCCATGTACAGACAGGGCTCATTCAAATTCTCCAGTGAAGTACAAACCTGTAGAGAGATGCGAGAGAATGAGTTGTTCAGGATAGGCCTGTTGGGTAACAGGAGAGTGGGGGCTACTGTACAGGCTGAACTACCAGAATATCCATGTGTAAACAGGGCCTAATTTAAAAATTAAAGAAATCTTACTGCAGGTTTAGGTCTCATCCAATACTGCAGAATAGTGATTAGACTGTGGAGAAGGGACTACATGTCTATGAAATTAAATGTCTGAGAATAAAACGGGCCTGTTGATATTTTAAAAACAAGCACTGCATGTACCCCAAAATATTTAGGGACATTCATCCTCCTTAAGGTCGGTAAATGGAGTACCAGGAATAGGTAGCACTAACATCTGTTATTTACAGCGCTTAGAAACTGTAGAAGTGCGGTATGAAGAGCTACATAAAACATGTTATTATTATTTGAACTACTATTCGTACAGGGTGGTATAAATGGTTTTCATTCCTAATCCCTCATTCTGAAGCATTATTTTTCTGTATTGCAGCCATTTTCGTCTACATTTTTCAAACATGCAGGCACACTTGGTGGCTTGCAATAAGTTGGACAGTTGATAGGCGAAGGCCTACATCTTGTTCCTTCGGAGGATACACTGACAACCATGGCAATAGTAATTCCTGAAGTTGAATCTTTTTTTTTAACACAATGTTTATTGTTTTATTGAGACAAAGTGCCCATCACATAAAAAAAAAACTGCTGTGATCATTCATACTACATGTATGACATCTTGATACATTATAACAACATATCTTCCTTTGAGTCAGGCATCGGTTGAAAGCTATAATTCAAACTTACTACTCTTGAAGAGTTTAAATTAAATTGACCGTCATTTCCCCATTTTTGTCTGTTTTCAGTCTACCAATGACCCCAATCACATCTTGTAGGAAAACATCTTGGTCACTTTGGTGCATCTCCAACATTTAACCTATGCACCTCCCTTTTACTCATCCCAAACCCCTTTCTACTGCAATGAACTAAAAAAATAAATAGATTCTAGACCCTTCCCTCTTCTATCCCCCCCTTCCATTCCTCCACTATTCCTTTTCAATCCAAAGAAAACTGAATTACATGTCCACCACTTAAAATTAATTAAATTTTTCCCTATACTAACTCCCCCGAACCTCCCCTTTACTTACCCCAAACCCCTCCTACGGCTATAAACTCCCGAAAACAATTATAATAATTTCTAGACCTTTCCCTCTTCCTTCTCAATCCAAGTAACTGACTAACATATCCACCACTCAAATTGCTTTCATATTTCACTATACTAATTCACCACTAATCCTTTATGGGTTCCTGAGTAGCGTGATACTCGCCGAAAAAGCGCTTCAACACCTCATCAGGGGTAGCAAGCGCTATATAAATGCAAACCTTTTTCCCTCTTCTATCCCTCCACTATCCTTCTCAATCCAAATAACTAACATATCCACCAGTCAAATTACTTACATATTTCACTATACTAACTCACCACTAATCCTTTATGGGTTCCGGAGTAGCGTGCTACTCGCCGAAAAAGCGCTTTGACGCCTTCTCAGGGGTAGTAACCACTATAGAAATGCAATTACAATACACTTACAATACAATCTGCAATCAATAACTGCCAATTCAGAAAAATATTCTGTTCTGTATATTCCCAGAACAACACAAAGTACATTATGTTTGCCAGATACATCAAGCTTGATAAGAGGTGTGTGGTAGGCAAGCATGCACAGATAATGAACGTATTGCAAAAGTTCCAACCCTAGGCAAATAACCATGAAAAGTGTATATTCAACTCAGGGCTGCTGGAGTAATGCAATTTTGAAATAGCAGTGTTGTTTTTTGCAGAGTTACGGATTGGATGCACTTGTCACATAATCCATCTCCTGCATAATTTGAAGAATCCAATACAAAAATAGTTTCTAGTTCAAATGGAGCAAAAGTTACTTAATAAAAATAATACACTTAGGGGCATATTTACTGGGAACTGGCGGAGCGCGGTGTTACGCCAAAATTGGTAACGCCACGCTCCGTCAGTTTCAAAACGCAGGGATGCGCCGTATTTACAAGAATGCGGTGCACCCCTGCGTTTCCCCTAGAGCTGGCAGTAAAGAAGCTGCCTAGCGCCAGCGCAGGCACCCTTGAGCCATGTTGCAAGGGTGCCTGCACTGCAGGGTTCAGGGCCGGACTGGCCATAGCGGGCACCGGGCGTTTCCCCGGTAGGCCGCTAGGGTGGGGGCCGGTTTTGGGCCCCCGGGGGGCCGTTTTTGTTACCGGGGGTCGGCAATATCGGCCCCCTGTAACAAAATCGGCCGAAACCGGCCCTCGCAAACTGCTCGGCCGCACCATCACCCTCCTCCCTAGGGGGCCCGGCCGAGCAGTTTGCCAGGGCCGGTTTCTGTTCCCAGTCCGGCCCTGGCAGGGTTGATTGTTTATGTGCAGGAAGGGACATGTTCTTTCACGTAAACAATCTTTACAGGCGATTTGCTGTTTCTATGTGCGCCGCAGAATGCAGCACACATTGAAAAAGCAAAATACGAGGAGAAATTAAACATTTCTCCTCGTATCGCCTGCTTAAGACCAGGTATTCCCGGGTGACATTTGTGGCGCTGCCCCAAACCTTGTAAATATGGGGCAGCGTCAAAAAGCAATGGGTGTTGCGGCAGAACGCCCACTGCAACACCCATTGCACGCCCCTTTCACGCTCAGTGCTGCATGAATAGGGGCATTATTTACAAGGAGGCGTTAAGCAATGCTAAGTGGCTTAACGCCGCCTTGTAAATAAGGCAAAGGAGTTGACACCACCAGAATGTCAGGAAATGGGACGTTCTGGTGGCGTTAACTCCTTGTAAATATGCCCATTAGTGTCGCACAGCAAAACCAGTTAACTGACCACCTTTCAGTTTTTGGTTGTTGTATTCAGTGCTCTACTTGTACTAACGAGGTGAACATTTTGCCCAGACATTCTTAATCTCCATTAAAACTAAAAAGTAGAGATTAATGCGGCTAAAGAATGTGCCACTACCACAGGACCTGGCTTGGCAGTTCGGTCTGGACTGTTCCCATGAGGCACAGGGTCAAGACTGATTTGCATATGGCTGGGTCTAAACTGGGGTGGCATGGTGAGCAAAAGAACAATGGATTTAACCCAGATCTATTGACTGGGGGAGAATGTTTGATTTGCTCTGCATTCCGTCCATCATCTGTGTGTCTTTTACTCCCACATTATGCTTCATAATGTGTGCCTATCCTGCTGCATAACTTGGTCTGCCATTGCAGTAAAAGTCCAGTAGCCCTGAGTATGCTACATGCTTGCTAATGACTGCTTCAAATCTGTGTCGTAAAAGATCCCGGCTGGTCCACCACTATAGGACTGGAATCCAGTTCCTGAGTCTGGGTGTGGATCTGGGAGTTTTCAGGTCTGGGTCATTCAGACTTATGCTGTATTAAACTATGCAAAACTAACATCAGCAAAATAACATTTGTCTTGGGTGTTGGATGTGTTTTTGCACCTCTACATTAAATAATTGGGAATAATGTGGGGAAACGTTACTTGTGTCATTTTGTTTACACACTATTGTGCAAAGGCAATTACGGAAAGAGGGATCTGACGACAGGTGTCAGTGCAATAATGCACAAGAGTGCAAAGTTTTGCATTGAACTAATGGGTGCACATATGGGTCTAAAAAAATAACACAGTGGTAGTCCTATGACGAGGGCGACTGCAATTATGCAGCCGCTGTGTTTTGTGTTTTCCGAATAAGTATGGATTTGCCACACAATTTATTATCTTCTGCATAATTTGCAGATTTTAACAAAAAATCACTTCTAGCTCAAAAGGCTCAAAAGTTACTAAAACACTACTGCACAGTGGCAGACCTTTTGTCACACATAGACAGTTCACCTTTCCGTCTTTCATCGTTGTATTTAGGTGTTAGATTTAAAGTGAAGCCTTTGCTCATAAAGGCTCAACATGTATAACAAGCATTGGTAAAGCATCGGTTTCGCCTACGTAATTAATAAAGAGCTGTTTTCATCAATCATTGTCCGGGAGAAGGAAAGAGCTCCCTGACAGAGAACACGGGAGTGGAGAGGATGTGGTGCAGTGGTAAGAGCTGCTGACTCGAGAGCTGGGGATCCCGGTTCGAGTCTGGGCGCCAGCGCAACATCTTGTGATTCTATGCAAATCACTTAATCTCTGGGTGATAAATTGTTATATAAATATGCTGCAAGAGTAAAAGGCAAAACTTTAAGGAAATATAGTTCCACCAAAGCGGATGTTAACAGTATTTCAGCAGCGGGAAACTGATAAGAGAAGCAAACGAGGAACAAGCATTGGTAAATGCAGGAAAATATGCTACAGCCAATAGAAATGGTGGTAAGATAAGTGGCATGCTCAGGAACCAATGAGAAGCCAGGGAAAGAGAGGAGGTGGGATGTAAGTCCCTTTTAAGTTTATATTAAAAACAATAGATTTCTCAAGCACAAACCTAAAAATTTGTAACATTGCTTCAAAGTGTGCCGCATAATTTACCTTGTCTTGCCTCATAAGTCAGTAAATCCTGTCAGATAATTTGGTGCTCCGTTGCAGCATAATTCCAGGGGCCCTGCCTATGACTCACACCAAGGGATTAGTGGGTCTTGAAGTCGGGATGCGGAAATACGGGTCTATAAAAAAAGGTCATTAAAGGCTTGCAAGAAAATGTACAACTACATCCCACAACAGCAGGCAGGCAGGACTGCCACGCCGCGACGACTCGTATTTTTAGCTCCCGTAGGCAGCCAAGAATTAGGTTTTTAGGCCTGCAGTTATCCCCCAAAGGACTGCCATTTTCAAATACTAGGCTATAATTTGAAGGTTACAAACGGGCAAGGCCTCTTCCGCCACTGAGTTCTGCTTCAGAATCGTACTGGCTCTCTTTAGTTGTATCTTTTTTTATTCAAGCATCAGCAGCACAGCTTTTCTAGCACAAAAAAATACATATTAATAGACTCCTTTTGACCTAGTCAGTTTCGCAGTTCGGTAAACAGCACTGGGTTAATGTGTTACCGCGTCTTGTATTTTTACCTCGGGGTGCTTTCACTGCCCCGTTCTGAGTTTGGCTGTTTGAACTTTTACCACTTGTAAAATTCTCACATTTTCCACATGATTGATCTGTTTTTTCCTGCAAGGAAAAGTTGAATAATTTTGTACCGCTTGGAATCCAAAATCGGTTGTAACTGGCTTCAGGTTTCTCCTGGTACCCACTATAGGGGCCATATATATAGTGCCCTCTGCTGGTGACTTTACCTCTGTGTATAATACCCTCAGGGCATCTATACCGTCCTCTTTCAGGCAAGCCCTTTGTGCCACTGGAGTGGCACACAATCCCCTTTCCAGAATCAGGACCTATAGAATCCCATCACCACCAGGACAACCACACTCTCATAGCTATACCATCGAAGCACACACGGCCTCTTTGTAATGACCTTAACTTGAACAGCAAATGACTCCAAATGTTCGTTATTTCGCCCGTAGTGAATTAACACTTTTTAAGACCTCAAAGTGGCCAAATGGGAAATTTTCATGCACTTTTACTCACACTCAAAGTCTTGTGTTTTGACTTATTGCAAACATGCAAATGACTCTAAACACACTTATGTTATCTCCAATAGGTTGGTTATTTCACCTGAAGTGAGTTAACACTTTCTAAGAACTCAAAGTAACCAAATAGGCCATTTCCACTGACTTTTTCTCATACTCAAAGTCTTGGCCCATTGAGAGCATGAAAATGACTCTAAACACACTTATTTTTATCTCGAACAGTGATGATTCGCACCCAGAAGTCATATATTTAGTCAAAAGATGCAACATTTGAAAAAGAACATTCTTTTATCTTTCAGGAATGTCTATTCCTCTCTATACACCATTTACTATAAGGATTGATATTTTTTCTGAAACTCATCAAGTGCAAATTTGCAGTCATAGGTTCGAGGCCATGTTACAACTTAAAATCAGTCATTTGAATTCTCTGGATGGTTAAGTTAAGCAGGCTGCTCTGTTCCTTACTCATTCAACATTGTTGTATATAGTGATTGAAATCTTCTGACCTCAACAATAGTTCTCCGGCTTTGGCATCTTCAAAGACTCACATGTTTGGTTGAATAATTCCTCGGCCTCCTCTGAGGATCCTGAAACACATTATGAATTAGTAACTACATTAAACATCCTCGACTCATCTCTAGGCACCAAATACCCAACTGTCCCAGAAGCCATTTATTTTATATTTGTTTGTATCTAGTTCATGAAATGTTGTTATTTGGCAATTATATTGTGCACAATCAGCCACCATTATTGCATCGCAATAAATTTTCGGGGGAAGGAGGTCTGACTGGTTTTGCGATTATCACCTTGTGATGGTATTTCCTTTAAATGTGAAATTCTCAAAATAACAGTCTTACCCCATGTCAAGTAATAAGGGCATCAGAGCACTCCACAAAACATCAAAGCAGGCATTTTATTCAATAAGCATCATGTTTTACTTACAGAGTGTAGCTAACTAACATAATATCAAATTAGGAATAACTGGTCAGGGAGCACTGTACAAAAATTCACAGACAGAGAAACAGGAATAATTTGGTTAGGAAAAAGCTGAGGAAAAATATATGAACATGGCTAAGTGCAGGGCAGTATAGGGATTACATTAAGGATGGTCATATAGTAAGGTACTAGTTTATATTTGGTGTAAGTATCTTTGGCTAGAGAGAAAGAAAGAGGATGGAAAGAGAAACGGGTGGTATCAAGAGGAAAGAGCTCCACGCCAATACTTGCCAATAATTGCGCCTGAGAGTGATGGCTGCCTAGACTGCCGGCTCCGTACTCCATCCACTCACTTCATACCCTCAAATCACCAAAGAAGTGATCCAGCCACAAGCAAGACAAGGGCAGCATACCAGTGGTGCTACTAAAGGATGTTTTCAATGAGCTGATCGATTTGAAAATCTATCACTACCACCTGGGGCCACCGATGGCGCTGCCACCCAAAATGGCGTCTGCCACCTCTGCAAGTATTTCTCTATGGCTCCCTCACCCCATGCCAGCCTCATGACCAGCAACCGATCGCACCGACCTGCCTACAGCCTTCGTATCCATGCAACACTCCAACTGCGGCATCAACCAGGGCTTTAAGTGAGCCGGGTCTTGCCGGTGTTCAGCACCAGCAGTTCTACAAGCAGGTACTGAGACGGGTCTCTATCGAGCTCTCCATTTTTGCCCTCAGGGTGAAAAACAAATCTTAACTCTGCAGCAGTACTACCCTTCACTGCCTAAGATGTAACTTCAAAGAGACTCGGTATAGTTCTTTCAGTCTCATCATTTCAGAACTGAAGCATTTTCAATATTCTATACAACAAAGCCATAGTTGTTGCTTATTTATCTTTCGCCACTAACAACCATTGGCAAAGCCAATAGCCCTGACTTGCTGTAGCTGTATTGTTACTTGTTGTATTATATATCTATATGCAATGACAGAAGCAGCAAAATACCAGTCGGGCAGCACACCATGCTAAGCACAGATTTTTAGCTTGCGGATTTGTAAGCCACACCTTTAATTACATCAGCCACGCCCCTTTGTGAGACCCTCTAGTTTTTTAATTCCACTTAAAGCCCTGGGGTCACCGCCACTCTCGCCGCCCCGCCACATTGCTGATTCGCATCGCAGCCGCACATCACCGGCAGTAAGCAGCAAGCAGCAGCAATAAGCACCTCCAAGACCGGATAAGTAGCGGGCTCTCAAACCCACCGCATGCGGCGTACATACCCTGTTCCAGGGTGGATTTCTTTCTTAACATGGGTTTGCACCCCTTCCACTCTCCCACCAACTCCCATCTGGTGCTCTCCTTACCATTCTGTCTCTCCTAACCTCTCTTTGCCATCCTTCCCCTCTATTCACACTTAGACTCTCTAGCTCTGCCTATCTTGCCTAACAGCCCTCTGTTTCTCCTCTCTTCCATAACTCCACTAATATCCAGACCACTCCTTGTACATTTTACCTGCGCCTCCTTCTGGGCACTCCAGAGTGCTGGACCCATGAACTCTCATATATACATACACACCACCTCTCCCTCCTTGACCTAACAAAGGTAATGAGACCACCTTTCTCTCCTTCGCCCTTTCAAATCCCTCTGTCTATGCCACAGTCCTTTCCTGTTTTCCATCCTATCGACTAACCATGAATACCGTTTTCCTTGCACACCTTCTAATACCTCTCTCTCTTTCTTCCTTTCCACCCTCAGTTACCAGTCTGTCCTCATCCCATCTCCTACCACGCCTAACCCTAGGAAGGGCCTTCTCCACCTCCTGGAGCAGGACAACAAGCCTTCCTTCTCCACTTCAACTTCCATTTCTTGTGTACCTCTTGCTCCCTAGCCCCAACCATCCCTTATCATTACTCTACTCCACTTATATAGCTCTCCCCAGTTGAGTTTTTCCTTATCATTTAAGAAAAGCTTCTTAAATATCTGTATTTTTCCCTACAACTTGATCTCGGACACTAAGCGAGATCTCTTTTATTACTGAAACCTGACTAAGTGAGGACGCATCCCAAAGCTCCATGAGGCTATCTCACCTGGACAGATAATCTTCACTCACAACCTCCCAAAGAAGACCCAAGGAGGCTTAGCAGTTATTTTGAAGAAAACCTTAAGGCTCACGAGCTTCCAAAAATGTGAATTACTTACTCTCTGTTGCTCTGCCTCACCTTCCTACTAATATTCATTCTTTTTCTTACACAAACCTCTGCCGAACAAGACAACAAAGCATTCACAGCTGCTTTCCTAAATTCTGCCCTGGAAATTACAGTAAAGCACAACATTCTATACATCCTGTGAGATCTGAATGTCTGGTTCAACTGCCCCAACCTCGCACAACTGATTGCCAGGGTTGCACTAACCTGGCAAACCGGGACGAACAAGCGTGTTGCTAATATCCACACTTCTCTGAACCCACTGATGACCATGTAAGGAGTATGTATGCAGTAGATTGAGAGAAAGCAGAGTGGGGAAGAGAGAGAGAAACCCAGACACTGGTTATCTTCACCTTACCTGTACTTACTGCTAGACTCAAACTGCGCTGCAGCGGAGTGGATCTCTAGAACAAAAAATAATACTTTTAGTTTTGGGTCAATTATATTACAGTTCACTCTTTCTACTATGCCGACTTATATACCGTAAAGCAATCTCTGTATAACTGACTCTCTGTGGTGGCTGACAACTCTATGACGTCCTAGAGATGAAAGAGATAATACAACTTTTTAATAAATGCACAGTCTTACGTGTGTAACTAGCTACAAGTGTGTGATTTGCATGGTTCTTAATACACAAAGGGTAGATTTTCAAACATTTTGCGCTGGGTTAGTGTCACAAAAGTGACACTAACCAGCAGAAAATGTTTTTTACCAATTTACTTTCCAGCGCAAAACTTGTTTTGCGTTGGAAAGTACCCTACAAGTAACACAAAGCAGCGTGTAGCATTGCTTTGCATTACTTAGTGCAAGTGGGTGAAAAAAAGAGTGGTACATGGGCATTCCCATGCAACCACCCATGCCTTTTGATGCAAAACACTATCTACAAACAGGGCCGGACTGGCCGTAGCGGGCACCGGCCCTGTTTGCGGGCACCGGGAGTTTCCTCGGTGGGCCGCCAGGGTGGGGGCCGGTTTTCGGCCCCTGGGGGACCGTTTTTGTTACCGGAGGAGGCAATATCGGCCCACTGTAACAAAATCGGCCGAAACCGGCCATTCCAAACAGCTCGGCCGCACCCACCTCCCTCCCACCAGGGGCCGGCCGAGCAGTTTGCCAGGGCCGGGTTCGGTTCACAGTCCGGCCCTATCTACAAACAATTGTAAACAGGGTTTAGCGCCAAAAGTTAACACCATGGTGGGGATTGGAATGATGTGGTAGATGTAGTCCAAGACCGGTGGAGGCCCGGCGGGGCCCCTGAGGCTCGTCACCCCGCCAAGCTCTATTCCCTGGTGATGGGCCTAGACTGGGTTGACCCCTGGCGCAGGCTGCATGGCACGACTCAGGGCTACACATATCTCTCGGCGGTTCACGACTCCTTTTCCCGCATTGACTGTATCTTTGTTTCTCAGGGGGTCGCCAGCAGGGTGGAGGCGGCGGATATTCTCCCTCGTGGGCTCTCGGACCACTCGCCGGTGGCTATTACCCTGCGCGCCGGTTTGGCACGCGGGCCGTTTCGGTGGCGCCTCTCGACCTGGCACCTCCAAAAAGAAGACTACAGGGAACACATGGAGGAGGCCATTGATCAATATTTATCATGTAATGTTGGGTCGGTGCGTGCGGCAGAATCTCTTTGGGAGGCAATGAAGCCCACCCTCCGCGGGGTGGACATCTCCTTCTGTGCCGCGGCCCGCAGGGTGCGTAGGGAGTCTCTTCTTTGGGCTGAAGCTGCGATTCTGGATCTGGAGGGGCGTAGCAGGGAGGAGGGGGGGCGGCTGGTCTGCCGCCAACTGCTGCTCGCGCAACAGGGCTACTCATCCCGTTTACTAGATGAAGCCCGCCAGGCTTGGTTGGCAACCCGGAGCAGGATCTACCAGTGGGGAGACAAGTCGAGCAAGCTACTGCATAGATTGTGTCAGGGATCGTCGGGCTCCCTGGTATTATGGGACCGGATGGGTCACCTATTTTGGACCCTTCGGCCATTGCAGAGAATTTTGCGGCATATTATGCGGATCTGTACGCTCCTAAGGAATGCCTACCGGCAGACGTGATAGGCCGTTTCCTGGACGACCTCCCGCCTAGGGCCCTGTCGGACGATGTTAGTGCGGAGCTGGGCCGCCCACTTACGGAGGACGAGTTGGGTGCCGCCCTTGGGGAGTTACATCCCGGGAGGGCCCCAGGTCCCAATGGTTTCCCAAACGAATTTTTTAAACAATATTTCCTGCACGTCGGCCCCCATTACCGTAAGGTGGTGGAGAAAGCCAGAGAGCGGGGTCGCCTGCCCAGTGATTGGAGGCATGCAGAGGTGGTAGTCTTTCACAAGCCTGGTAGACCTCACGAACATCACGCGTCCTATCGCCCTATTTCCCTCCTCAATGCCGAAGCTAAGGTCCTGGCCAAGGCATTGGCCAACCGCCTCCGGCCTCACATTTCCTCCCTAGTCCATCCGGATCAAGCCGGGTTCATGCTCCAGCGGGCGACCCGTCATAATATTCGCAGGGCACACATAGCTATTGCGACGGGGCCTGGGGGTGCGTGCGGCGCTTCTGCTTGCAGATATGGACCGTGCCTTTGATTAATTGAGTTGGGAGTATTTGTTTGCGCTTCTGCGCAGGTTGAACTTAGGGCCTCGCTTCTTGTCTTATCTTACTCTACTCTATACTGACATAACGGTGTCTGTCCGTGTAGCGGGCTCTGTCTCATCGGTTTTCTCCATTGGTCGGGGCACCAGACAAGGGTGCCCACTATCTCCGTATTTGTTTGCCTTGGCCATGGAGCCCCTGGCTGCCTGGGTGCGGATGGACGCTCAAGTGACCGGTCTAGAATGGGCTGATGGGTTGTCAGATCGTATAGCCCTGTATGCCGACAACGTGCTGTTTTTCCTTACCGACTTAGACAGGACTGGCCCGCGGCTGTTCCGTATCATGCAGGTGTTCGGTGAGACCTCCGGCCTTTACATGAACCCGCGGAAGTCTACCCTTTGGGTCCTGGGCGGGGGGGCGATCTTGGTTCATGGGCCTCCACGGTGCAGGTGGTGCACGGGGGGATGAAATATCTGGGCGTGTTTCTATCCGATTCGCAGCCAACTTCATGGGACAGGAACTTGGTGCCGGTGTGGAATAGGATGCGTGAGGATATTAGGGCTTGGTCCCACATGCCTTTGTCTATTTATGGTCGCTCGGCCATCTTCAAGATGGTCTCTCTTCCGCGTCTACTATACCAGCTACAGAACCATCCATATCCTATTTCCCCTAGATGGTTCCGTCAGGTTAATGCAGCCTTGGGCCAGTTTCTATGGGGTGGCGGGACGGCTAGGGTGGCCCTACGTACCTGTTTCCAGTCCACATATTGTGGAGGGCTTGCGACTTCTGATATTCTTTCGTACTATATGGCCTCGCACCTGTTGGTCCTTAATGAATGGTGGTATGGGGATAGGTCGGATCCAGCGTATGCTGTGGAGCAACGGTGTATGGGGGATCATACGCTACATACGATCCTATACTCCGCGCCTCTGCGGCGCTCTTTACCGGCTGCTACACAGCTTGTTTTTCAGATTTGGAGGCAGGCGTTGCGGAGGATGGGTTGGTGGAACCGCTTGACCCGGGAGACCCCTTTGCGGCACAATGGACGCCTGCCACAGCTGGCGGCCTTGCCTGGCTTCCGCGACTGGGACGTAATTGGGATCTCTACCTTGGGGGATGTTATGCGGGGGCCCGTCTTGAAATCGTTTCAGGACTTGCAAAAAGATTTTCAAATGCCACGTACCCAATTTTTTAAATATCTACAATTTCGGCATGCTATTTCCCCAGCTTGGTGGGGCTGGAGGCGCTGGCCGAATTCAGTCCGGTGGAAGCGAAAGTGTTCATGGGAGATTTGCAGGATCACAAGATCTCCAAAATTTATCAATCCCTGGTCACACATAGTTCCCCGTCCTTGCAGCATCTCCGAGAGGTTTGGGAGGGTGATGTGGGCTCGCTGGAGGAGGAAGATTGGACAGAAGCCCTAGCCTCCCCACGTGGGGCGGCCATTGCAATGAGCCTTCGGCTCATCCAGTTTAAATACCTCCATAGGGTGTATTTTACAAGAGTCAGGCTGTACAGGGTGGGTTTGGTGGCTTCCCCGGTGTGTCTTCGCTGCATGCATGAAGAGGGCACCCTGCTTCATACTGTATGGGACTGTTCCGCGCTGGCGCGGTTCTGGCGGGGAGGAATGACCTGCCTGTCGGAGGTTCTGTGTTGGGATCTCCCCCGTTCACCTAAGCTGGTTCTCCTCCACATCATGGACGATATCGGGGGCAATGTTTACAAACGTCATCTTATGCTCTTGGGTTTTACCTTGGCCAAACGTGACATTGCTAGGGCCTGGAAGGCGACGGTGGCGCTCTCCGTTTCCGTTTGGAAGAAAGGCCTGGACTTTTGTATGGGCTTAGAGGCTCCCATGTTGTTGCGAGGGGGTGCCCTCGTAAACACTACAAAATATGGATGCGCTGGGCGGACTATCGGGGCCTGGAATTGGAGCCTGTTCCAGCCCAGTGCCCGGGCCGGCTCTAGTTTCTCCCCCTTTTCCCTGAGGTGTTCTGTGTATACACTTGGTGGGATAGACACTTCTTGGAAATGAACCGTAGTGAGCGTAGAATTGTGGCTTTGACTGTACATATTGATCTTGCATGGTCGACAGTGCGAGGGGGGGAGAGGGGTGGGGGGGCGTTGTATGTTTTTCCTTTTTGTTTTGCTTTAACTGCAATTCCTTCCAACATTTTTTTATGTTTACGAGAAAAGTGTCAAAGTCATAATAATGTATATTGATGCTACGGAAGTCTCTGGGTCACAGAGCTCCGCTTTCTACGTGCTTTTGACAAATAAAATCTGTTTTAAAAAAAAAAAAAAGTTAACACCATCTGAAAGGAGGCATTAAGAGTAGAAATGTTTTCATTTCCCCTTTTTTTCCTACTTTGCATGCGTGCTGCACTGTGCAGCACAGACACAAAGTGGGAAGTGTTTGAACTTGTCTAGGCATAGTATTTTGTACAGGAAGGGTAGCCTTCCTGTACAAAACCTATGCTAGACTCAGACACACACCTTAGCACTATTGCGGTAAGGTGTGGGCCTGGCGCACGGCAGCTGAAATCAGTGCTGGCGCAAGGGTGAGGAGAGGAGAGAGCCATATCTCTGTAGATATGGCGCTCTCCTGCACCCTCCATGTCCCGCAACACAGCGCAGCATTTTTGGCTGTTGCACTGCGTTGCGTGATTTCTTTGAAATTCTGCCCCATAGTCCATCATCTGTAACATAAGGAATACTCCTTAGTATTAGGCTTTTACTCCTGATAATAATAGTTCACTTCCCCGCCACTGGCAATATCTTAATACCATAAGTGATTCAAGGTATAATTCATGGGTATTCTTGGAGTTACATAATCTTAAAAAGGAGCTTGGCCTTCCTCTATATGTTCATGGAACTCCTCTGTGACTAGCGATATCCTTATAGTGTACAGCAAGGGGTACTTTATCCCATATATAAGCAAAGTCTGTACAGACTATGGGGCAGATTTACAATAACTGGCGCATCCCTGCAGATCAGCAGGGATGCGCCAGTTATTTTGCGTGACGTTAGGAACCCCTTGCGCCACCATGGATGCGCCGCATTTACAATGCGGCGCACCGTGGCGCAAGGAGAGACAGATGCGTGACGCATCTGTCAGCGTATAGATGACGCAGTGCTGGAGTTGTGTCGCAAGCGCGACGCAACTCCAACACTGCTCAAGGGCATCCTATACTTGCAATGCTGCGTCATTCCTTACGCCTGCTACAAGCAGGCGTAAGGTTTTGACGCTAGCGGGACGTAAAAGTGACTCAGTGAAATCTTGTAGATTTCACTGCGTCACTCTTACGGGGCTTCCTTGCGATGGAACGCCCAACCTGCATACATTATACCTGACGCAGGTATAATGTAGCGCAGGGCTTTACAACGTGACGCATCTCACTAGATGCGTCACGTTGTAAATCTGTCGCATAGTGGCGCATTGTTTACGACGCCGCTGTGTCACATAAGTGACGCAACGGTGTCGTAAAGATGTCGCAAGATCTGTAAATCTGCCCCAGAGTATTTACTGGATCATTTTGTGAATAGGTGCAAATGGGCTGCAATCCTAGAAGGAGGACTCCTGGTTTAGAGATTGTAAACCTCAGCAGTATGAGTCTAATACTAAGTGTGAATCAGTCTAAATCCTTAGTCTCTAATGTTTATCCAGAATACTTCTTGAAACCAATGTCCTTGATGACTCTTGATGAATGAGCAATAAATTCCAAACTTCCTTCGAAAAGGATTCTGCTGCAGCAACTAAGTACAACGATAGCCTAGCAAGGAACGCCTTGAAGCACGAGGAACCTCTACTTAATAGACCCAAGATGGGTACCACAATTGCAAATCTCAAGAGTCTTGTGGCGCATTGGAAATTTAGTTTATCTTGAGGATCTTCCACCCATCTTTGAATGTACCATGACAGTGGATACATATTGCCATTGGCTACATAAAAGTTCACAAAGACACCACTTCATTCTAGTGCTGCAAATGAATATCGAAATCCAGCTAAGAATGTGGTATACAACGGAAGAACATGAAACTAATCAGAGGAGAGTAATGCATAAGGGTTGCCTTTCTTTAAGGTACACAAATATGTTATTGGTTCAATGATACAGAAACACAAGGATCTGTGATTGTTTTGCAGGCCCAAGACTGAGATTACAGTCAGTAAAGATAGACAAGGGAAAGATATGTGGTGCAATATAAATGTTATCGACTGCCTGTGAAGACCCAGCCATAAGCCAAGATAAGTAACATTCATTTATTCATCCTGTCCAGCACTCTGCAACCCTAGTTGCCCATACTCATATTGATGAGGTAACAAAACTTACCTCTCTCCTTCATGGGCAGGGGGACCTCCTCCTCCCTGACTGCATAAGACAAAAAGTGCCTCACACCTATTCTGGGATGGTAGGCTAAAAAGTGCTGAGGCAGCAATTCTGTTGCCTGACAAGGTAATGTCCCCTATCTCCCTCTCGGGTCAGCTAGCATATCGGGCTACGTGGAAATCCCTGATTGGGAAGTGTAATTCTTCTGGTAATGGGTCAGCAATGGCTAAGCGAAAGGTTTTGTCAACTTTGCAGGAAAATAAATCTCCAACCAGTGCCGTAAACCTGCTCCCTAGGGTTGGTAATTACTAGGGGTGACTCATTTTCTATCACCCTCTTACAGTTTACTTTAGGAGTTAGTGAGTCTGGATTCATGTTATCACCCTATCATAGAAACAATGCTTAATGAATCACTATTGTTGGCCTGTCATGGATTACCACCAGACTTTACTGGATGTGCTACAAGCTTTGGAAGAAGTCACAAGACATCACCTGGGCAGAGTTCCCAGAGATGCCTTAGTTGGCAAACTTTATGGGAGAGGATGTACTTCATCTTAATCAATTAAATCGGTTTATCAATTCATTGTCCAATTGTAATTTCATGCCAACACTAAATTAGTCTCTCCTGAATTTGTGCATCTAAAACCTGTGCATCCTCCACATTACCAAACTTAGTAGGAATAAATCAAGAGACAGCTACCACTAGATTAATGGTACTAAGGAAACCTTTGAAACAGAACTTGGTACTCATCTACCAAAGGCCTGCTGGACCAGCATATGAAACTTAGGAGAAAGCTATCTCCTATCAGATAGGATGATGTTTTATAAAGTACTAGACAGACGGAAAAAAAATCTGCCTAAATCCACAAAATGTAATCATAAAGCTATGAATCATGGCCATGATGTATTGGAGGACCAAAGAACCTTGAGGATATGTTTTGGCAGTGTTCCAAACAGATTAAAAATGGGGGGGAGAAGGCAATAAGATGGCCGCCTAACTCAGGAGCTCCTCACGTCGGCAGACGAACGGAGCAGAATGGAGCCAATTATTTAATTAGTTTACCGCATAGGCGGTCATTATTAGCGTCGGAAGGCAGGGTGAGCCAAAATGTATGCTGAACTGGCCTTTTGGTGCTTTTGGCGACCTGTTTTAGGTCCTTTTCTATTTTTCTTGTTGTGGCGGCATTTCTCCATTATATTTCAAAATTGTTAAACAGCTTCAATTCTTTACAATATTTTTGTTGATTTTATTCCTGTAGTCTATACAAGTTTCTGTAAATTGTTTCTGCTATGGTATTATTTTTCTAAATAAAGCTGCTTTACCTTAAAAAATGGGGGAAATTGTATTGCTGGCCACTGAAATTACTACCACATTCATTCAAAATGATATGAAAGAAAGAACTTTACATAATCTTGCTGATATTAGAACAAGTGTAAAAGACAGAAGATTATTGATGATTGCTCTTTCATGGCCAGATTGGTAATCTTAAAGCAATGCATTGATGCCGTATCAAATTTGCAAGAGTCTCTTACAAAATACGAACTATCATATGGGCTTTTTTATTGAAAAATGGCAAGATGCTGTTGAACATACCCACACCATCTGAGATTGGGAGATTACTGGGAGTAATGGCAGTGCAGGAGTTAGGGGGCAATTTTGGCTTCATGTTCAAATATGCTGACCCCAAGTACTTTAAAAATGTCAGGTTAAAGATCTTGAGGGGCTTGGCCGAGACCTGGTATAAGGTTAAAAAAGTCTTAAAAATACCGTACTATAGTCTAATGGCTCCTATCTGGGACTCTCCTGGTTCACCGGAGTGGACAAAAGATTCATTGGCCGTACCTTTGATAGAGGCAGGTTTAACAAGATGGGACCACATACTTCAAGACGGTCATCTGATAACCTGGGAAACATGTAAACAACTATCTGACAGCAAAGTGTCCAGGTTTAAATATCTGCAAATGCAAAGCTGGTTTCAAGATCCAGGCACGATAATAGGAAAGCCAAATGAGCTTGAAGACAGACTATTGCAAGAGACAGTACTCAAGAAGGAGCTTGCAACAATCTACTGGCTGTTGGTGGAGCTGGAAGATGGAGCCTTCATATTGCCAACGGAATTATGGGGAAGATGCTTGCCGGAGGCACCGCTGGAACATTAATGGCAAGTATCTATGTCCATGTTGTTTAAAATAGTTAAACCTGCACACCCAAGAAGAAATCACCTTTTCTCCATTCACAGAGCCTACTGGTCTCGTTTGGGAGTCGAGGTGACGTAGCTTGCACTAAGTGCGGCAGTATGAGAGAAGATGACGTTCACATGTTTGTGGACTGTCCAGAGATCCAGCCATTCTGGAAGGATGTGAGTAGGGCCCTGTCTAGTATGTTGAAGATCGATATAAAGGTAAGCGTCCTGCTTGTTATCTTCGGATGTGTGGATTCTTTGGCAAAAGTTACAAAAAATCAGGCAAGGTTGATTTTTTATTCTATTCTGTTGGCACGAAGGGAAATATGTAGACAGTGGGTAGCCACGGCTCCTCCCAGGTTAGATGATTGGGTATGCGCTTTTAAATATGTTGCCAGATTGGATACGATGGGGTCTAGAAAGCACGAATTCTGGCTTCCTTTCTTGAATTGGGGTGAGCATCAGACCTATGAAGTCCAATGATTAAGCCTTTTCTGCCTCTTCTGGTAACCTGTCCTCCTGTTTTTTCCCCCCTCTCTTCAATATGGTGGGGAAGTGGAGTGATAGAAAGGGAATTTTGTAGAGGACGGAGTTTCAATCGAATGAGGGAGGTAAAGGGTGAAAATCTCCGTCCTCTCTTCTTTCTCCCGGCTTCCAGCACATAAGGGCATGGTACTCCATTCAATGGTGCAAGTGGAATGGTGTTTTTTAGAGGCAAATGAGGACCAAAAAAAATAAAAAATACGGACTATCATATGGGGTATTGTTATAATCCATAAAATAAACTGGCAGCTAAAGGCCAACTAAATGTGCATGACGTTCGCAAGAAGGTTTAATTTAACAGAATTTCACAATATATAAGAAGGAGTCATTGTTGGAGGAAGCAAATAAATAAAATGCACGGCATGTTAGCTTTATGGATGTCAAGGACTGGATGCTGACAAGTTCTTTTGAGTTCTCTTCTTGATTCCCTCAATAAAGGGCTACTCCTCTGAGTAGCCACTGTGTAACTCTGCACAGAATAATATACCTAAAAGCTGTCAAGTGTTTAGTTAAGAGGGTCTAGTTAGGAAGAAAAACCCACAAAGGGAAAAGTCATCTTGGCAATTTTGTAGTACTTTATTGAAGATGGGGATTAACCCTGAAGTAATCACCAAGGCACCAAATTCCCCGACATCAGATTGGAGAAAAGAGCGAGGCAAGAATTTCAAGTGTTAGAACCCAGTAGAAGTTACAGCTGTTAGAAGCAAAAATCAGGACAAAAATAGTAGCAATGGGGCAAAGAACGCAATGAAAAATGAGAGAGCGAAAGCTTTGCAACACATCTTCCTCGTGTGACTGCATCCGTTATATGTGACTGCATCCTTGATATTTGATTCAAACAGGAACTAACATTACAGGAAAAGGCTGTACATGATCTTGGATTGGGAACATCAAATAAATATCAACGAACAGACCACCACCTCGGGAAGAGCTAGTTATAAGGATTCTCCACACACCTTTCCAGAAACTCATTGCATTCATTTGGTAAACAAAGAAGGCTATGTTTGACCTTAATTCCACCCTGAATTCCAGAATCTGCTGCCACCTTGTATGCCTACCTTTCCAGGCTGCTTGTGCACCACCGTCATTGAAGATGAAAAGAGATTGCGTGAATGCTCAGCTATGCGTTGGGCATGGCCTTCTAGAACATGCCACCTGGTAGCCTCTGGAGCTCTTCCGTTTTTCAATGTGTGTGGTCTGCATGAAGTTCTCATCACTGCTCCTGGCACAGATGCAACAATTGAAATAATTGGCACGCTCTCTTTCTGCGTCTGACTTCTAAACTCTCCTCGATTTACCTTTTACATCATCCTTGTTAGATTTCTGTGTTGTTTCTTCAAGTTTATTGTTCCTAATTGGTCAGCGCAGGCCAAGCGTCACTTCTGTTCCTTTCAATGGAGCATGGATCAAGCACAGATGAATCCAACTTAATTAGTGCCTGTCTGAGGCTTGCGCTGTGATTCAGGTACTATTTCTTCTCCCGCCCACTCCTTTTACTGCCTCCTCCTGTTTTCTGTTATTGCTACACCCTCCCCCTCCTTTTCAGGGGCAAAGCTTGGTCAGTAAGACTGGGGGATGTGAGCTTCAGATTTTCTAACAATCAATCTGGCATATTATGTTAACAATTATATGAGAAGCAGCACATGAGGGAGGCTTAAGGTGCAGTGGAAATGGAAAGAGCTTGGATTGTGAGGGGTACTTAAAACACAATATTTAGTAAAAAAATAACCATGTTTTAAGAACTTCGAAACAGAGATGAGTGTGTGTGTGTTTTTGTCTGAGTGAGTATGTAAAAATCCCAGGTGAAGTCTGACAGACACCTCACCATACCGGACTGAAAGCATCTGTACCCAACTATTGATTAGATAATATATTTATTGTGGAGGTGTAACATTCCAAACACCCCCCGAAGCTACGCTCCTGTTGTTTCCCCCTCTGTTTCTTGCTGCTTCCCACACTCCTCCCCTGTGCCTCCCTCGTGTTGCACCACGCCATGCCTTTTTTAAATATATTGCACAGCAGCACAGCAGCTATGCAACATGGCTTCACAAAAGCGCCATGACGCAGTCAACACTCGCCGCATCATATCTCTTTTTTCTTAACTTTAAGCCATCTTGCACAGCAGCTGTTTTGCAACATGTCTAAAAACATGGACAAAGCCAGTAGATCTTGCATATGCGAGACCTACTGGCTTTGCCAATGCTTGTTACCCTGATGTGGGGCTGCTGCAACTCTTCAATGTGCCCAGTGACTCCTTTAATCAAGCTGCCAGGCCACTGACTGGTGGCATCAATGACTATTTCAAAGTCTCCACCTTGCAACACTTACGGCCCCCAGGTAGCTTCTGGAGTGTCCAGTGCCTTCATGTCAACCTGCTGTTGGCCTGCTGGCAGAGCCAGTGACTCTGCCTTGTAACTGAAAATGAAAGTCAGCCCTATTGGCGTTACCAATGTTTGTTTCGATGGCTTGGCAAAATAAATTTGTTTCACATATTGGTTTATTTCTTGACCAACTTGTGAAGAGACAGAGCAGGTATCCTTGTTCCCGCTAATGGGATGCTGAATTCAGAGGAAGGGTGTGGCTGTGTCCTGCTGTGCTTAGTTTAATTCGGAAGGCCTGTTCATGATTAGGGAGTGCCCTTTAAGTGATGCATTTGGTGTCGGGTGTGGGGAATAGGCAGGGCCACTGGAATTATGCGGCAGGAGAGGGCCAAATTATGTGGCAGGGTTGAGTATATAATGCGGCGAGAAAATGCAAATTATGCGGCATAGTGCGGTATATTTTGTAACAGTATTACTTCATTATTTCATAATTTTTAAACTTGTTAACACTGTCTGGGCATGGGTTGCACCTCATTAGTACCAGTTTAGGACCCAAATATAGCAATAAGCAACAGAAATTGACCAGTCCAGCTTTGCAAAGGACCTTTCACTAGTAACTTTTGAAGTGTTTGAGCTAGAAACACAGTTTTTTGTTTTGCTAAAATCTGCAGATTATGTGGCAGATAATGGATTATGTGGCAAATGCTGCAAATCTATAACTATGCGAAAATCGCCAGAGCCGCACAATCGCATAATTCCAGTGGCCATGGAAATAGGAGCTTTCAACCCCCTAACATCCGTGCAGCCTGCAGTACAGTGTAGTATACACACAGGATTGTAGCTGACATCTCAGAATTACTTGATCCTGTGTATCCGGTCCTGGCACCTGGCATGGGGCCACTGTAATAATGATTAGCTGGGGCTTTAATGGGGATTCAGCATAAGCTGATAGCAGTAGGAACAGGAACCAAGCCAGTTAATCCTCTGCCCAAATTGTGCGAGGGAGAGAGAGTATGCTGTGAAAGCTTACGTGGTTTGTAAGGAAAGAAAGAGTGGGAGCAAATGTGTGAGCGTGTTGGGGCGGTGGGAGGGATAACTGTGCAGGTCTATATGTGTGAACATGGGCGAGATATGGAATGTGAAGGTCTGTGCCTGTTTGAGGATATGTGAAGAAAGAGGGTACAGATTTCCTTGTCTGGGGTGTGTGTAAGAGGGAGAGAGTAAATGGAAAGGTGTGCATGTGTGTTCATGTGTGAAGGTTGAGGGAAAGTGTGCTTGGCCTGTGTCATAGATGAGACGAAGGGCGTGATCAGTGTTTGTGAGTGTGTTGAGGGGGCAAGTGTGCGTGTGTGGAGAGAGCGAAGTTTGCACTTGTGTGTGTTTGTAATTGTAGATGGGTGTGATGATTCCCCGCACTTAGTCGAAATCCAGAACCCTCACACCACAATGGGTGAGAGGGGAAAAGGCTTGCAGATGCACGCGTGGGCCAACAGAGATCACGTGGGCGTATGTGAGGAAATGGGAATCGGTATCAATGTGTTTCTTTGCTTCTGGAGGGTGGATGTGTGTCGGTTTAGTTCGGTGGGTAGTGTAGAGAGCCATCTGGCCGCTCTACTACAATGTATCTTTGAAGCACCCCTCGAGACCGGGCTCGGTCCGAGGGTACAAATAAATGGGCCCCAGGTCGCACATGACCTTCGGCCGAGACAAGCACTGGCATGGATATATGTCTCCTGCGCGCGCTGCACTAGGCCGCAACACATACCTGGCCCCGTGCCCATCACACTGGTGACGAGGGGAGTACGGACCTTCGCTCCCCCCCCGCTCTGCTGCAGCTCCAGCGGGCTGCAACTGGTATAAGCAGCCGCCGGGAGATCAGCGTCCACGGAACGCCCCTCTAGCACCGCCGCCTCAAGCCCACTCCCTGCTGAGGTGCGCCGTGGCAGCCCGAGAGACGGCAAGCTTTTCTGCCCTGGGCTGCGCGGTGACGTGCCCTCAAGCCGGAGCGGAAGAGCTCTGCAATGCGCAGTGTGCAGTCCCCGAGGCCCGGCCCGAGCAAGACGGGCGGCGCGAGGGCGGAGCTTGAGGCCCAGCTCCAGTCCGAGCAGAGGCCCGTAAATAGACGTGGGCCCACCCTGCCCGCAGCGAGGTGTGAAAAAAAAGAAACAGAAAGGAAAGGAGCACCCGCAGGAATCCCAACCCCAACAACCAGCATGTCAGTCTCAAGGCCACAGGGGTAGAGTGCCACAGGGCCCTGGAAGCGGCGCAAATCAGACACAGGGAGAGAGCAGGCTCACAGTTCCAGGGTCAGAGGGCTGCAGCGACACCTCATTCACTGCCCACATCGTCACACCCACCGCAGGAAGGAACAAGTTCCTGCGCACCATGGGAGACCCACCGCCGCCACAGCCGCAGGTACAAGCGCCAACAGCACCATACTTACACGCGTCGGTGACGCCAATACCCCTGTTCAGCCAGCTTGTCGACCCCGCCACGGCCGCACCCAGATGGAAGCTCCAGGTAGGTCGCCTGAACCACTACTTTACAGGGAACAGAGAGACTGATGGGACGGTAAAGCGCTCCCTGTTGATGCATTTTGGGGGCGACGAACTCTATGAGCTGTTCGAGACGCTGCCTGACACCAGGACGGCCCATGAGTATGACGCGGCCATCGCTGCACTTAACAGATACTTCGACCCGCAAATGAACCCAGATTACGAGCAGTTCAAGCTGCGCTAGGCCCGGCAAACCGAGGCGGAAACGGTAGACATGTTTTACGCCCGGTTGAGGAAGTTGGTGCTCACGTGCATCGACCAGACGGGGGAAATCAGGGCGCAAATTATTCAGGGATGCAAGTCCGTCGCACTGAGGCACCAGATGCTTCGCCAACCCGGAATATCCCTGGATGAGTTCCTCATCCTAGCCCGCTCCCACGAGTTGTCAGACAAACGGGCGGAAGAAATGGAGGCCGTTCGAGTTCGCAATACTCCGGCCGGGTCAACGCAGAAAATCCATGTCAAGGAAGAGACGGTGGAGGCAGTGCAAAGGCAACATGGACCTGGACAAGGGCGGGCTACCGGGAGTCGCCTGACGGGAAGTGTGGACACTGCGGGTTCGACCACAAAGCGCAAGACCGATGCCCAGCGCGAGGACAGACCTGCTCGAAGTGCGGCAAGGTCATTCACTACGCCAGTGTCTGCCGAAGTGGAGGAGGACGCTCCCGCGGACGCGCATCCAGAGGACGCCCTACGACCCTCCGACACCTCACGCTCGAAGAAGGCAACAACACAGAAACACCAAAAGAACAAGGTGCCACTGCCTACTATGACGATGACAATGACACGTTTGTCATCTCGTTCGCAGGAAGGCCCGGCCGCAAGAAGCGCCCCCCGCCGATGTGCGATGTACAGGTGAACGGGACCTCCGTGCATGCACTGATAGACACAGGTGCGTCCGTAAATGTAATGGACTCCGACCAATACGAAAGACTCTCGCCCAAGCCACCCCTTGCACCCAGTTCGGCCAAAATCTACACCTACAGAGGTATGGAACCATACCGCTACTAGGAGTGATTGAGTTTGAGGTCTCAAGTTCTGAACACTCCGTGAAGACCAGGTTCCACGTGACTGACGGGAAGAAGGGAACGATGCTTGGGTGCCACACTGCGGAAGACCGAATGTCACTGTAAATTTAGTGTATAGTAGAATCACTTTAAGGTTTTAAATATATATTTTTATATACTTGTTCATACAGGGTATAACAATCAAATATACCACAAAGAAAAGTGAACGTAATGACTGTCTTGATAAAGATGGAATAATCAGATACCCATCGAAACGCGTCGACGCATTTCTGTACATTATCCCGAGGACAAGTTGGATCTGTAGATACAAAATAGAGTACATGTATCCAGGCTAATCTTGCTAAAATTATTCCTAGGGAATTGTTGAGCTAAAAGACAAAGTACACTGTCTATCATTGTTCTTTTCCCTATTTTTTAGGGTTCTCTGTGGTAAAAGTGTTATAAGATGTTATGTTATGTCCTGACTTGATGAATTTTATTGTTTTTAATTTATGTTGAACTGATGCATTGTATTTTATTATAGGTGTTTTATTATATAAATTGTGTTTTAATAATATTTACATGTACTAAAGAAATAAATTGACCTTTTTGCACTGTATGTTATAGTGGGATCATTGTTTGAGTGTTTCAGGGATTTTGAGTAAAAAATGTTTTTAAAGTTTATCTATGTGCTTTTTATGAATTGAGAACTCCACTATTCATAGGGTGTTCTTGTTGATTGAGTGAATCAAGGGACAACTTGTTTTTTGGTACTGATAGTACTCCACTACCTTGGTTGCTGACAAGGGGTCTCTCTCTGTTTAAATACAACAACACAGAAACACCAAAAGAACAAGGTGCCACTAACTACTACGACGATGACAATGACACGTTTGTCATCTCGTTCGCAGGAAGGCCCGGCCGCAAGAAGCGCCCCCCTCCGATGTGCGATGTACAGGTGAACGGGACCTCCGTGCACGCACTGATAGACACAGGTACGTCCGTAAATGTAATGGACTCCGACCAATACGAAAGACTCTCGCCCAAGCCACCCCTTGCACCCAGTTTGGCCAAAATCTACACCTACAGAGGTACGGAACCCATACCGCTACTAGGAGTGATTGAGGTTGAGGTCTCAAGTTCTGAACACTCTGTGAAGACCAGGTTCCACGTGACTGATGGGAAGAAGGGAACGATGCTTGGGTGCCACACTGCGGAAGACCGAGAGTTGGTGTTTTTCGCCAAGCAGGTTCACGACGCACATACCGAGGACATCTTGAGTGAATTCCCACAACTCTTCCAAGGCCTGGGCAAACTGAAGGGTCACCAAGTGAAAGTGCACATAGACAAATGATCCAGCCGGCGCATTCCTTTCCATCTTCCCCCTTGTGGAAAAGGAGCTGCAAGACCTGGAAGACTTGGAAGTCATCGAAAAGGGGTCGGGACCCACCCCATGGGTGTCCCCACTGGTAGTCGCACCGAAGCCGAAACATCCCGGCGCCATTAGACTGTGTGTCGACATGAGACTTCCAAATTAGGCCATCCGGAGAGAGAGACACGTGACCCCAGCGATGGATGACATAGTGGCTGACCTCAATGGGGCACAATGGTTCTCCAAGCTGGATTTGAACTCGGCGTAACATCAGTTGGAGTTGGCGCCAGAAAGCCGGTACATAACCACGTTCTCCATGCACGTCGGCCTCCGACGGTATACCCGGCTCAGCTTTTGTGTATCCTCCGCCGCAGAGGTGTTTCAAAACGCCATCAAGGAAACCCTCTCAGGTCTGGTTGGAGTGATAAATTTGAGTGACGACATCTTAATATACTCACAGAGTCTGGAGGAACATCATGTCCGGCTGAGAGCGACCCTACAAAGATTGGCAGACTGTGGGCTTACCCTACACAAAAGGAAATGCGCCTTCTACCAAGAGTCAATAGACTTTTTCGGATATGTCTTCCACAGAATCCTACTGAAATCAGGAGCTTCCTTTGGATGGTAACATACTGCGGGAGGTTTATTCCGAACCTGGCCACAATCGACGGAACCCCTGCGCCAGCTGACAAAGACCGGCACACCCTGGGAATGGAGTTCCAGAGAGGAATCGGCATTCCAGAACATCAAGAAGGCTCTTCTGGACCAGACAACCATGGCGTACTTTCACCCCAAGAGGAAAACGGAACTTGTGGTAGACGCCAGTCCTGTCGGGCTCGGGCAGTCCTTCTGCAAGAGAACGCCAAGGGGCTCTGTGTCCCTATAGCCTACGCCAGTCGGGTACTATCATCGACAGAAACACGATACGCCCAAATAGAGCATGAGGCTCTGGCTATAAGGTGGGCATGCCAACACTTCCACCTATTCCTCTGCGGTCATCCATTCCAAGTGGTAACGGATCACAAACTCCTCCTGCCACTATTTAACGGATCATCACGCCTAGCACCCCCAAGAATAGAGGTGGGCGGTCCAGCTGCAGGCATACTCGCTCCAACTGCTCTAAAGACCAGGAGCGGAAAATTCCGCTGACTTCCTGTCCAGACACCCCACCCAAAAGGACGGCGAAACAATGCTGGATGACGCCGAAAACACAGAAGCATTCGTAAATATGGTCGAAGCCAACGCCTGCCCCGTGGCTGTGACAAAGGAAGATCTTCGAGATGCCACTGACGCGGATGACACCCTGGGAAGAGTGAAGGAAGCCTTTGAGAAGGAGCAGTGGCATTGGTTCCTCGAAGGAGCCAAGCTGCTCACAGCAGAGGAACAGAATTCCCGACGCCAACTCTGGAGAGTACAGCAAGAACTAAGTGTCAGCGGGTCGGTACTGGTGCTACGGGGGCAATGGATCGTCATCCCAAAAAGCCTATGCCAGCAAATGGTCACGCTCGCCCAATAAAGGCAATCAAGGGCCCGCCAAGACGAAGGCAAGATTGCGCACGAAGGTGTGGTTCCCCAACATGGATGAAATGGTGGATGAAGAAATCAAGAACTGTCACCCATGCACCATCACAGGTGTCGACCCCACTCCGGCGCCTGTACTGACCGAAGAACCCTGCCTCACACCCTGGACGAAGATTAGTATCGATTTTGGGAGCTTCCCGGATGGGCGGCACACCATGGTAATTCTGGACTCTTTTTCAAAGTTCCCCATTGTCGAGCTGGTACTGTCCATGGTGTTCAGCCATGTCCAACCAGCCTTGGAGAAGACGTTCGCCATGTTCGGGTTTCCGGAAGAAGTCAAATCAGACAACGGGCCACCTTTCCAGGGTCAAGACTTCCATGACTTCCTGGCGCGAAGAGCTATCTGACATCGCCGGATCACCCCTCAATGGCCTCAAGCCAACAGCGAGGTGGAACGATTCATGAGGACGCTCAACAGGGCCCTCAGGATTGGAGTGGATCAGCGCCAAGACCCTGAAGTGTGCCTGCATCAGTTCCTACTCGCATACCTGCAAACGTCCCACTTGACAACCGGGTGCGACCCAGCCTCGCTCCTGCTCAAGCGATCGCCGAGGGACCTTTTCCCCGAGGACCCAGAGTGGGAGCCGCCCTGCCTGGATGTTGAAAAGGCTCAGCAGAAACGACGGGCGACCAACGAGAAAGCAACCGAAAGCCACAGAGCAAGAGTTCTGACATTGCGGGTAGGGTCCAAGGTAGTCCTCAAAGACCGTCACCCGGGCTGGAAGTTTTGTACACCATATGAGCCTGAAGTGTGGACAGTAACTCGAGTGGATGGCACCATGATCACGGCACAACGAGGCAGACACACTGTGGTGAGAAACGTGTCCTGGTTTAAAGAACTGACTGGTAGCCCAGCACTCAATGGCTCATCTGGAGAGGAAGACGAAGAGCTCGTGGACACTCATATGATGCCCGCTCCCGAGGGAGACCAAAGTCCTGCCTCCTGTACGCCGCAATCAGAGTCCAGCACACCCGGGAGCAACATAGGTGAACGAGTACCCCGAGATAGGCCCACGGGGTGTCCCGAGAGTACAACAGACGGCTCCGGAGGGGAAAACCACCGAAGTCAACGGTATCGGCTGCGACCCAATCCAGTGCCCTGCCAAAGACTGAGAGACTTCATGTGTTGAACGATCTTTGCACCTGCAGATGTCATGCTGGTGATCATAGACAATGTTTCTATCTCAGAATATCTGTATATTTGTATCTTTCATTTGTTCTTTTCTTCTTCTATTCTTTTCTTTTCTTTTCCCCAGTTGATTGCACACATCTAAAAGAAAGGAGGGATGTAGAGAGCCGTCCGGCCGCTCTACTACAATGTATCTTTGCAGCACCCCTCGTGACCGGGCTCTGTCCGAGGGTATAAATAAATTGGCCCCAGGTCGCACGTGACCTTCGGCGGAGACAAGCACCGGCGTGGATATATGTCTCCTGCGCGCGCTGCACTATGCCGCAACACATATCTGGTCCCGTGCCCATCACAGGTAGGCATGTGTGTCGGTCGGTGTGTGCGAGAGAGCGGCGTATGTAAAACAGTTATGGCTTTATTTTAGCCCATGTGAGGAAACGTGTATGGTATTTTGTGTCAGTGCTGTTGGTTGTGGACATGGTTTGTGTAGTTCCAAGGTATCTGTGTGGAACTAATGGAAAGTCAAGTGTGAAGGTTTACTTGTCGGAGTAGGGAGTGAATGGAAGATGGCGAAGGAGAGAGGGGGACAGGAGAGAGAAGAAACAGAGGGGGTGGCGGAAGAATCGTGGTGGATTGTTGAGCCCACACCTCCTATGTTAAAAGCGAAACTACAATTCGAGGATAAAACGTGCTGTCAGCGGCACAGCCAAGTTTCGCTCATGGCGGCACTTGGCAACTGTGCAAGGATGTACAGGTGGCCGGTGACCATGAGGGTGAAAGAAGGTGAGAACTTGACGTGTACAAGTCTGTGTTTGTGATGGGGAGTGAGGAAGGGGCAGTGTGCCGGTCGGTGTGTGTTGGGGGTGTGTGCAGTATGTGTGTGTGTGGGGGGGGGGGGGCGGTCGGTTGGGGGCGCAGAGCCAGGCTTGTCTGACGGACTGAGCAGCTGGACATGAAAGGGTTGCTGCTCGCTGGGAGCAGGCGTTAAGTAAAACCAGGTGTGGGGTGGGTTTTACTGGCAGGCGCCAGGCCCTCCTGGAACCAACCCAGGAATTCATCAGAGCAGAGAGAGGAGGGCGCGTGCGTGCGTGCGCGAGGGTTAGTTGTGCCCGCAAGTTCTTCAGAGTCCATATCAATACCTCCCCCCTCCAGGCGCGAGCCCAGACGGACTGCGGAAACACTCCGAGGACGTCTTTTCTGGATTTTCCGTATTTTGGAAGGGAACGGGCCATAAAAGAGAAATAAAGGTAAGGAAACCACGCTTGTACGAGTGAACCGAGGCCTTACGGGTGGGTCTATGTTTCACTGCTGTTTCTCAAAGCAAGTCTGTCACAGGGCTTCGCGGGGGGCAAGGCCTTCAAGTCGCCAGGCGTGCTGTGCAACCGGAGCAAGGAGTAAACAACGCGCTGAGAGGAGGACGCACTGCAAGAGTTCACTGGATATAGCGGGAATAATGAAAGAGTGAGCAACACAGGGGTCTTCTACAGCCCACGACATGAAGCGGTGGGAGGAGACAGGATAGAAATGTCCGAGGCCGTCCTGTATTTTGTGCAGTGAGATAGAAATGTAAGGGCATGGGAGTTCTTTACTGTGTGCAGTGAGTCCTTACCGTCTGGGGGTGCTTTGTGCACTGGTGCAGAGTTAGACACGTCTGAGGTGGTCTTTATTTGGTACAGTGGGACTAAAATCCCCGAAGATGGTCTTTATTGGGTGCAGAGAGATTGAAAGGTTTGGGGGATATTTGTTACTTGTAGTAAACAGTGAGATTCAAATGGCAGGAAAAGTTCATCACTTGGAGGGGTTCAGTGAGATAGACATGTCTGGAGACCCAGTCATGGAACAGGAGCACGTCCTACGGGTTAGGATTGAATGGCATCGGCAGTACTCAAGGTACCAGAGGTGCGGCAGGGCACAGGGGTGCATCGGCAGAACTCTGTGCGGGTTACAGCTAGTCAAGTGCTTGAGATGGAAATGTAGAAGTATTGGTAGAGAGTACCTGTCTGCTCCTGAAACGCGACAGTACTCTCGCATTAAATGTATTGTAGCAGTGCTGAGAAGTGCAGGTACACTTCTTTTCAAACTAAAGATGTTCAGATACTCCGTACCGGACAGTACCTTCCCATTTCGAGCATTAATGGCAGCGCTGGAGCAGCTGAAAGCTCATGGAATGCTTTCCAGCTCTGGCTGGTACATCTGCAGGCAAGGACTGAAGGCCATTGCCAGAGCTGTGTGTGGCCCAGGGTTAGATTAGTGGGGACCGCGCCGTATGAGAAGTGAAGTACATTGATAAAAGGATGTGCAGATGTCATTTGTAGAATAAAGGACTTCCGCTTTGGGACTGTGGTGCCTTTAGTATGTGGCCCCCAGCATTGGAACGGGAGAGGGTGCTGCAGGTCAGGGTTGAGATGCATTCCGTGCCGGATTAAACCCTGTGGAGGCCCCTAGGCAGTCGAAATTTCGCCCCCCCCCCTCGCAAATTAACTCCTAATACTTTTTTCATTTTACCCACCAACAATTTGAACAAACCGCTACATTACGTTAATACAGTATTTTCTTTATAGAGTCTTTAATGTAAAGTTTTCGTTTCTTTGAGTTGATTTTTTTTTCTATCGTTTGGAAACAATTTAAGAAAGCTTGATTGTAATTTTCTTTCAAGATCAAATCAATATAATTTGGATCCGTTGTCACGGGGCCCCTAATTGGAGTGGGAGGCCATAGGCCGGTGCCTACTTTGCCTATTTGGTAACTGGATGCATTGGCAGAGCAGTGTAGGGGGTCTGCAATCATCTCACAGTATGGGGTACGGCAGAGGGCAGATCACGACTGAGGTGCATTGAAGGAGCTACATTCAAGTCCCAGTGTTGGAATAGAAGACGGTGCTATGGGATATCGGCCGAGCTGCGTGTGAGTCACAGTACTGACACGGCATTATGTGCTGCATGGCATGATTGAGGTGCATCAACAGAGCTGATAACTTATCCTCAGTACTTGAATGCCATAGAGGGCTGGAACTCAGGACTGAGATGCATTGGCAGAGCCATTAGACGCCAAGAACTGCAGTGGCTTTGGGAGTTATTTTTGGAGCGCCCACACAGCACCTGGCCATCTATTCCAAATGCCCGTATGGAAGGGAACAGAACAGATTGCAACATCTGTGGAGGGCGCACTGCAGCCAGCGTTTTGAAGTGCTCCTAGCATGCTTCCAAGCAGGCTATAAATAGGATGCACAGATGCTTAAGTGCTGCTGTGACACCCCCTTTCAAGGAGCCAAGCAGCTGCTTAACTCCCTCTTCCAGGGGCTCCCGCGCTTCTGCTCTCTGCAGGCTCTTTCAATGCGAACTGAGACAGAGCTGGGCTGTCAGGCATCTACGCATTGTTTTTAGGTGGTCCCTGACTAATCATGCAGAAAAATTAAGAAGAGATGGAATGGAATGCACCTTTAATAATCACCAGTGGTTTACACAGATGCAAATTGTTCTATCCATTACCTTTTTACTAAGTACCATGTGTCACTGAGGTTGCGGAGGCCAATTTACCATTGTCACTTTGCAGCACCCTTTGTGCGCACAGAGCACCAAGGAGGCGCTTATTTGGGAGGGAGGGGTTTCACTCCTTAAACCTTTCTCTAATCAGACTCCTGGTTCTCTTGAAAATGGTGTGGGTCCTGAATATCGAGTAGGGAATATTGTTATACGTTAATATCATAACCAAAACATGCAGGACAGAAATATCGACAGGTAACTATGCATAGATGTTCTATAACTCCACATATATGTACCTTGACGATATATATCTTCAAGGAGGTAAGAACAGTAAAGCTATACTTCCTTATGTTTTTACCTTTCGATATTTTTGTCCTCAAATTTTGGCTTTGATTTTATGGTATTGCAATAATCCCTACTCCATATTTCAGACAACAACCTATAAAGTATATATATCTGAACAGGCGTTGAGTTTATCAGGTGTGATTATTATGAGGGGGTGAAACCAGTGCTTAATTCGAGCCAGTGGTTTCCGGTGCTCCGTACCGGCACATAATTGTCAACACCGGCACTTATGATAGCTGCCACATGGTGGCGCTGTTTGTGTAATATGGAGATAAGCACAACAACAGTTGTTTAATAATCAATTAGACATTAAAACAACGAATACCTGCCTCCTAGGTCATTTGTATAGCTTTGGGGGACTCGAACAGTCTGCACTATCACACTTGTAGCAGTGTGATGGCTAGTAGTTGTGTATGTACTGTCATTGGCAGCGTTGACAGTGGCAATGGGGGTGCAAGCTGGAGTGGCCTCCTCATGAGGGCCCTGGCACTTATTATTTTACAAATTAAGCACTGGATGAAACTATATTTAATGTAGCAGGGGCAATTCCACCGACACCCAGGGATGCAAGGTGCCCTCTGCACTCTAATAATGGCTGTCTTTCACTCTGAAATGTAGGTATAGGACCTCAGGCTTTAGACAGTCACTTGAAGGCCTAGGGTGACTCCCCTGCTGGTTCAGGGCCTTCAGTGCAGTTGCTCACAATACTCTGTAGTAGCACATTTAAAGTGGTGTTATGCAGGACATCCATCCTGCAGCTCCTCTGAAAAGATTCATCTGTCTTCGCTAGGCTTCAAAAGTCCCTCAGGCTACATCGCCTTTGCGACGGGATACAGGACAGAGACTTCAAATGTGGGACAATCCTGCAGAAACTGGGATGGTTGGCCACCCTAACCAAGATGGGGGTCCTGAGCACGCAGTGGCATTGAGACTTAAGGTGTACCAAGGGCTTTAAGTGGGATGAAAAAACTGGGGGGTCTCTCAAAGGGGCGTGGTCAATGTAATTAAGGGCATGGCTTAAAAACACGTAAGCTAAAAATCTGTGCTTAGCATAGTGTGCCGCCCGACTTGTATTTTGCTGTTTCTGTCATTGCATCCAGAAATATGATACAACAAGTAACATCATACCTACAACAAGTCAGGACTATTGGCTTTGTCAATGGTTGTTAGTTGCATAAGATAAATAAGCAGCAACTATGGCTTGTATATAATATTGAAAAAGCTTCCACTTAAAGCCCTGGTGACACCACAACATTTTTGCTGCCCCTAAGTTTCCAAAAACAGAAGGGAAATCCAGAGAGAAAATGACTCTCTTTAAAGGATTTCCCTTCCCCAGAACGCTCACCTGGCATGAAGTCATGCCGTGACTTCTCCACTAGTGAGCAGTGTGAGCAGCGCACATGATGTGCCTGCTGTCACTGCAGTCTGGAAAAAAACGGACCGCCTGTGATAGGCACAAAACAGAGCCCGATAGAGACCCGTTTCGATGCCCCCTTTAAAAAACTGCCGGTGCTCAGCACCAGTGAGACCCGGCCCACTTAAAGCCCTGGGTGTACCTCATCAACGAGGCAGAGCAAAGCTAATGCACATCTGTTGTTGCTCGTTTTCCCATTCAGAGGGGACAGCGCCTGGCAGTTAAGGCTGGACTGTCCCTTTGGGAGGGAACAAAGACCAGCATACTTGTCTCTGCACCGTTGCCTGTAATTTCAAAAGCAAGCTAAGAAACAGGAAAATGGACTGCACACTTATATGTACAGATTGAGTCAGGCATTTCCGGCCAGTACTTGTGACTATCTCTGCAAAGTTTGGGACACATTTACTAAAAAGTTGCATAACAAAGTTGCTGTGCTGCGTTGTGGTAGGGGCAGAGAGCATCATAGAGCTGTATGTTCTAAGATATGGCACTGCTGCTCTCTTCCTTAGCCCTGGCGCCTAAACAGGTTGTCTAGCACCACGCGCACACGTTTGCGCTATTGTGCAAAGGTGATTGCAAGCTGTCTAGTCTGGATTTTTGTGCTGATGGGTGCCCTTCCAGCACAAAATACTATGGCAATGCAGCACACAAGCAAGGTTTGAAAAGTTAGAAGAAATTTGAATACTTCTCCAACTTAACAACTGCCTCAAGGAGGTATTATTTTTGGTGCAAAGCCCTCATTGCCAATTTTAGTAGATGGGGCCTTGCATCAAAAACCATGGGTGGTACGGGTTAATTGCCATATACCACACAGGGACCGCCCCTTGATGCCAAATAACACAAATCACTATTTGCATTACTTTGAAGCTACTTACCTGTAAAAAAAAGTCAATTAGCTGTGCTAATCAGCTCCCACCTCTGGATTTATTTTGATCCTGTATGAGTCTTGAGGCTTTCCAACCATACACTTTGATCTACTTACCAATTACTTACCTGTCTGTGACTTATTTGAGCTCTCCCTCCAAAAGTATTTTTATTTTTAAAGTTGCCACTCTTATGCCGCCCAGATTTCGTGGGTGTCTGGGTCTATAGTGGAGTGAGCCCTGACAGGCCCCATTCTTGGCGTGAGAGGGCACTCGAAGCGCCAACACACACAGGGTAGACCCCTGACGGTTCTGAAGTTGGTTTAGAAGGTGGTCCCACACTGTGGGCTTTTTACACAGAGAGAAATGAACGTGGAGACTTGGTAGCGAGAGGTGCTTTTCTCGCCTCCAAGCCTTATGGATGCTACCTCCAAATCTACCAGTGTTCCGACGCATCAAATGTTTGGCTCCTCGAGGAATGGAAGAATCCACTGTGGCCTCGATTACACCCAGGACACAAATCCAGTTTGAAGCACAAGCAGTAGTATGTGTTTAAAACGTTGCTACAACCTGGGCATAAATTGCGCACGCCAGGGATTTTGCCTGCACAATTTTCATCATCATAAGGGCAAATGGAGCCAAAAAAGCTGAGTTTGTGCATAGGGGAAAAACAACAAACAGATAGTGCACCATCCCCATTCTAAATTGCGCACACGGTAAATATTGATTCCCGCACAATTGATATATTCCACCCGAAATACTGCAGCTATTGTAGTCAGGGAATCTGTATTACTAAATATAATAATATTAATATACACAAAAGGTGACATCCTGAAAAATGCTGCTAAATTAGGTCATGTATCAGATGACTGTTGAGCCGTCCATGGCGACCCTGCACCAGTGGGGCCTGTGAACCAAAAGTGGAAAGCTGTAAGATGTTTTTCTTGCTGGGCCCCTTCCACCTTTTTCAGTAGCCACCTGGGCCTGCTGTGTCATAGACTAGCGCGTATGGCAGCGCGCCCCCTCTGTGTGGTGGACAAGACAGACCACCATGCCACTCACATCTTACCTGCTCTCGTCACCATATTTCTTCTGAAAAAGTCTCGGGTCACATTCCTTAAAATACTGCCCAGGGTTAGAAAACAAATATAACAATACGTTTGTGAGTAATGACAGGCCCACTTGGATGAAAGAGGGGTTGGGGAAGAGCCCTACCGCCCTCAGCCAACTGTGAGCTAACCAGGGTTGGATTGGAATTAAAAATCAGCCTGGGCACACTAAAAAAAAGTGGCCCACATTTGCATTTTGCCTTTTCGCAAAACACTGCTTCGGCGGAGTTTTATTAAAAAACAAAGGGGGGGGGGGATCTCTGACAGAGGCATATTTTCTTAACTTTATTTAGATTAAAAAAATGCACGGATTAGTTCACACTGGTTGAACACACCTGAAAACAAGTGAGGCCACTTCTGCTCAGGCCCCCATGCCCCTGCTCAATATGCATACATTAATGTACTGGCCCAGCGAGAGAAAGGGAGTGACACCTCTGCCCCGTTGGTAAAAGGGAGGTAATGGAGGCCACTCAGGCACCCACTGGGCCGCGGCGGCATCCGAACAACACAGGCATCGCCCGAATCGGCACCCCCAGGCAGTCCAAAAAAGCAGCCCACAGCTGGAACTTGGATACCGGCCCCTCGGCCATTGCCCGAGTGCCCGCCTTACCAATCCGACCCTGGAGCTAACCGTGAATTTTCTGCCCGTTTCCCAACCATCTAGGCACATCAAAGACCCAAAGAATACCCACCGGACCAAGTACTTAATCCCATAAATGTTAGGAGTTGCTACCTCACGTGGTTTCCCAACATACATAAACAGCACCGTAGCATTGGTCCATGCAGGCTCTCGGATGTGTGTGTGCACTTTCCATCTCAGGGCTATAGTCCCCAGATGGCCCTGGACAAATACGAGAATCTCCCACTCTTAGGGACAGGTCTGGCTTACTCACAAACCACACACTCAAAAGAGGGCAGAACAGAAGCACAACTGCCCCAGCTTCTGAGATGGCAGCAGAAAGATGCAGCTGATCATTGCCATTTATGACAAGGGCATCGAATCTAAAAGAAGAATTAATCGCTAAGACCCTGATTACAAGTGCAGGGATACATTCTGATTCCTGTGCAAACGTGTATTTGCACAGGGAATGGAATTACACATTGTGTGATAATTATCATACCTTCACAGTTTTCTCCTGATAATTTCCGGCAGGTCAAAACTATTGAAATATATTGAGGGAAAATGCCCATAAAAAATGACAAAATATGCAGAATTAGGTATATTAAATACTGTTTCCTCATTTTTAAGTTAAAAAGTCAGACCAGGGTAATGGTATTTACCATATGTGACAAATACCTCACCTATTCCTCCTAACATGTAATGAGGGCCTAAGTGGCTTCTTGGCGTTGTTAGGATTACAATGAGCCAGCACAGGCACTCACTACATTTAACTTAAATACACTAGAGAATTTAATGGATGGAGGACTGTCAGGCTTTCTCTCTGGGGCTTGCATTTCAGGGCCCTCTAAGCACTCGAAAACGGAGATTCCTGGAGGGGGAAGGGCTGCTACCAAAGTCAGGGGAGAGGATGTGGCCTAACGGCTAGGGCGGTCGACCTCGAAGCTGGGGAACCTAGTTCGAGTCTCGGCAGGGAGGCCAGCATCCTGTGATTTAGAACAAATCACTTAATCTCCCTGTGCCTAACAAAAAAAAATGAATCCGACCGCATATAACGCAACTGGTGCTCATGTAAAGCCCTCTGATACCTTCAGGTCTAGTTTGCGCTATATAGAACTTCCCCCCACCGCCCCCCCCAAAAAAAAGTCACTGGGTATTCTGCCTGTGACAGAAGGCTGGCCCCAGTAAGACTCTGTCTGACTCACTGGGCAAGGGCAGATAAGCAGTAAAGGCCTAGCTAAAGAGAGTGTGGAAGGGCAAACCTAGCTACAGTAGAAGACAATAATGAAAGTTGCAATAGCGATTTAGATGGCCTGCCACAGCTGTGAATACAGACACTCCAGTAATAACTCAAGAGACTGCTTAATTTGAGCTGGTGGTTTCTGGTGCTCAGTACCAGCAATTAATTGTCAGTACCTGTTCTAGTGACAGTGCACCACATGGTGGCGCCATCTATATAATTTTTAGATGAGCACAACAACAGTGTTTAATAAGTCAATATACATATAGAATAATACCTGCTGCTTAACCCCTTGTGTGCTCAGGACGGCCCCCGGCCGTCCTACGTCACGCTGGGCGTGTGCTCAGGACGGCCGGGGGCCGTCCGAACACCGCCGATTGCGCGGCGCAAATTCCCCGCCTGTGCGGAAGAATTAATTAGTGGGCGGAGTTCGGACGGCCCCCGGCCGTCCTGAGCACACGCCCAGCGTGACGTAGGACGGCCGGGGGCCGTCCTGAGCACGCAAGGGGTTACGCCCCCTAATTAAATCCCCGCACTGCGGCGGAATTAGCGCCGCAGGGAAGGGGTTAAGTCTCTATTAGAAAATATAAGTCAAACGTTAAAAAGTGCATAATACATAATGATGTTACACCCATAGACTTGCTTTTAATGTACCTGTTTTAATATTCTCAGTTCTATTTCTTCTTGATGGTATTTTATTTGATCGTGATCTTGTAAGCCATTTATGTTCTTACTTGTCTTTGGTTTTGCTATCTGGTTCCTTGAAGCTGTGTTTTCTTGGCATTTATGGGTTTAAAATAAATGAAACTACATTAAACTAAATTTACTATTTGTGTTCACTAAACAATCACTAACATCAGCACAATCCTTATAATGAAAAACGCATTAGCACAGCAATGCAGTTACAGAGAGGCGCCAGAGGTGTGGCAGCCACCCCTAAATAACCTTGCAGAAGGTCGCAAGGAGAATAATCAAGAAAGATGCCGTTAAATATAGTTTATATATTGTTGCATTTGCTATACGTTCAAAGACAGTGGTCAAATGTCAGATAAGGTCTTTTGACAAAATTCTTATTCTTTTATGTGGAGGTTGACTTTTCCGTTCTCTAACTGGTGAGAGAAATTTGAAAAAATATATCAGTAACAAGGAAAGTATATAGTATGAAGCATGTTTTTGTATAATTCTTCAGTGTGATGAAACAAAGATTTCAACAGGATCAAGATAAACAAGACACTTTACACAAATGGTAATTGTGACCTGAAGGCCGATTTCCACACATTATTGTGTGTGCACCATTAATGTTCAGCAGTAAAACTGCATGTCTAGTCCAAATGTATTGTCCATTTGAAGAGGCCATTTCAATGGAAGATGTGCTCTTTGTAAATGCAATATGTTACCACGCCATACCTTAGTCATATATTTGGGACAATGGGCTCCAAGATTCACCACTGGACACACACCTCTACCACTCTCCAGCTGAATGTGCCTTGCTCATTTGATACACTTGATCTTTACGTAACACTTATATTTTATCCTATTCCTATAACTTCAGTAATGTAGCATTGATGGCAGCACCCACACTTTGAACATTGTTACAGAAATGTTCAATAAGTTGAGCAGCATATACAAACAAATTATGTCATGACCACTAGCTGAATCTATAAACTGCTGAGTGGAGGAACACAATCATCCTACCAAAACTGACTTACTTTATTACAAGTCACTAACATTTACTGTTAACGACCTGAGGGGCATATTTACAAGCCCCTAACGCCATCGGAGTGTCACTTTTTCTGATGCTCCGGTGGCGTTGCACCATGTCCCATATTTACAAGGTGGCACTAAGCCACTTAACGTGGTTTAACGCCACCTTGTAAATATGCCCCTTTCCAACGCAGTGCGGCAAAGGGGCGGGCAATGGGTGTTGCAGTGGGCGTTTCACATCAACACCCATTGCTTTTTGACGCTTACCCAGATTTACAAGGCTGAGGCAGCACCAAAAACTAAGGCAAGGTCTTAGAATGGCGATGTGAGGAGAAATTATTAAAGCACACATAGAAAGAGCAAATCACTATTATTGATTGTTTATGTGCAGGAAGGTGTCTCTTCCTGCACAAAAACAATTGCCCCTGCATCACAGGCACCCTTGCAACATGGCGCAAGGGTGCCTGTGCTGGCGCTAAGCAGCAGCTTTTTTAGCGCTAGGGAAAATGCAGGGTTGCACCGTATTTTTGTAAATACGGCACATCCCTGAGGTTTGAAAATATCGGAGCGCGGTGTTGCCAAATTTGGCGTAACACAGCTGTCAGGCATTGTTTTGTAAATAGAGCAACAAAAACAGCACAGAAACAAAACAAAAGTAACAGCAAATAATAGAACGTGTACCAGCTAACCTGTAAAACAAGCATTTGCAATGCAATAGGTCTCGCATTATTAAAGTTTGAGCTATTGGTGTTGCATTATTTAGCTAAGGTCTCACCTTTGATTAAGTTAAAGCCATTTGCTTTACTAATGGTATTGTATAGCAAAGCAAATGGCTTTAAGTTAATCAAAGGCGAGACCTATTGCATTTTCAATGCTTGTTATTTTAGAGCGCTCTCTGTGCAGATGCTCTGCCTCTGGGCCGTTAACACGCCATCTTTCTTCTCTTGTTTCGTCAGTATTGCAGAAGAGCTCTGGGAGCCCTTCCTTGACCCTCGGTGTGAGGATAGGCTTGCTGCTCTGACTACAACATCTAGAATGCATCTGGGATACTAATCTAGACAGCCAGCTGTTAAGTGGGTAAAAATAATTGCTTCAGAGATAGGAAGTAGTCTAAAGTGGAAGATGCTAGGACGGCCAAACACGGAGGGTGTGGAGACACCAACTCCACCACCCTGATCGACAACCTCGCCACCCTCGGACTCAGACAGCTCGTGACTACACCCACCCACGCCGCCGGCCACACGCTCGACTCCATCTTTTCCGCAAGCCCACACGTCTCCTTCAACCACACCTCCGAACCACACTGGACTGACCACCACTGCATCCACTTCACCTACAGGAAGCCCACCACGCACCACCGCACCAAACAAATGCCTCGCCGCTGCTGGAGCAGAGTCACGGAAGACCAGCTAACCACAACCCTCGCCCCGAGCCCACCCGCCGAACCCTCCGACCCCGACACCGCCGCCCGCAACCTCAGACAGTGGATCGACGACTGCGCCAACACCCTCGCCCCGCTCAAGAATCCGCCCAACAGCCACACCAGCAAGAAAGCCACCTGGTTCACCGAAGACCCCCAGGCCTCCAAACGAACATGCCGAAAACTGGAGAAGATCTGGCTCCACGAACGGACAGCGGACAGCTACGCCGCCCACAAGAGCGCCACCCGCAGTCACCATCACCTCATCAGATCCGCCAAAAGGGCCTCACTCAAAGACCGCCTAGACAACAACGCACACAACAGCAAAGAGCTCTTCAACATCGTGAAGGAACTCTCCAACCCCAGCTCCAACACCAACGACATCCAGCCGTCGCGAGACCTGTGCGACTCACTGGCCACCTTCTTCCACCGCAAAATCGCCGACATCCACGACAGCTTCAACACCACGACCGCCCCGGCAACCACCGAGACCACTGCCCCCACAACCACCAACCGCCTGCTCTCCTGGACCAACATCAACGACGAGGACACCAGCGAGATCATGAACACCATCCACTCCGGTTCACCGCTAGACCCGTGCCCTCACCACATCTTCAACAAAGCCAGTACAGCCATCGCGCCCCATCTCCGGAAAATAATCAACATCTCCTTCGAGACAGCAACCTTCCCGGAAAGCTGGAAGCACGCAGAGATCACCGCCTTACTCAAGAAACCCAAGGCAGACCCCAAGGACCTCAAGAACTTCCGACCCATCTCTCTGCTCCCGTTCCCCGCGAAGGTCACCGAGAAAATCGTCAACAAACAACTGACCCGCTACCTCGAGGAGAACAACATCCTGGACCCTTCCCAGTCCGGCTTCCGCAGCAACCACAGCACCGAAACCGCCCTCATCGCCGCCACCGATGACATCAGGACCCTGCTAGACAACGGAGAAACAGCAGCCCTCATCCTCCTGGACCTATCAGCCGCCTTCAACACGGTCTGCCACCACACAATACGAACACGCCTTCACGACGCCGGGATCCAAGAGAAGGCCCTGGACTGGACCACATCCTTCCTTTCCGGCAGAACACAAAGCGTCCGCCCGCCCCCTTCCGATCCAAGGCCACCAAGATCATCTGCGGCGTACCCCAAGGCTCCTCCCTCAGCCCAACGCTATTCAACATCTACATGGCACCCCTCGCCCACGTCGCCCGACAGCACAACCTCAACATCATCTCCTACGCCGACGACACCCAGCTGATCCTCTCCCTCACCAAAGACCCTCACACCGCCAAAGCCCACCTCCACGAAGGAATGAAGGCCGTCGCCGAATGGATGAGGACCAGCCGCCTGAAGCTGAACTCGGACAAGACGGAGGTCCTCATCCTTGGTTCCAACCCTTCAGCCTGGGACGACTCCTGGTGGCCAACATCACTGGGAACAGCTCCGCCACCCACCGACCACGTACGCAACCTAGGGGTCATCCTCGACCCCACCCTCTCCATGACTAAGCAGGTCAACGCCGTTTCCTCATCCTGCTTCAACATCCTCCGAATGCTCCGCAGGATCTTCAAGTGGATCCCCACCGAAACAAGAAAAACAGTCACGCAGGCCCTCGTCACCAGCAGGCTGGACTACGGAAACGCCCTCTACGCAGGAACGACGGCTAAGCTCCTGAGACGGCTGCAACGCATCCAGAACACCTCTGCACGTCTTATCCTCAACATCCCCCGACGCAGCCACATCGCACCCCACCTGAGAGACCTGCACTGGCTCCCTGTCAACAAGAGGATAACCTTCAAGCTCCTCACCCACGCACACAAAGCACTCCACAACTCCGGACCAGCCTACCTCAACAGACGACTCAGCTTCTACACCCCCACCCGCCAGCTCCGCTCGACCAGCCTCGCCCTCGCCACAGTCCCCCGCATCCGGAAAACGACCGCCGGCGGCAGATCCTTCTCCCACCTCGCCGCCAAGACCTGGAACACCCTCCCCACCAACCTCCGACAGACCCAAGACCTACTGGCCTTCAGAAGACTCCTCAAGACCTGGCTCTTCGATCAGTAGCAGCACCACCCCCCCTCTTCCCCCAGCGCCTTGAGAACCTCGCGGGTATGTAGTGCGCTTTATAAATGACATGATTGATTGATTGATAGAGGTATAGGGAAGAGATAGAATTAGAGAGGAGAGGTTGGAGGGGAGTGGGGGAGGGATGGAGAGGACAGGACAAGAGGGGATTGGGCGAGAAGGGGATGGGATGGGAAGAGAAGAGAAGAGGGGAGGGGGGAGGAGAGTGGAGGCTAGTTAAACTTTAAGAGGGAGAGAAAGAGAAAGGTGCAAGAGAATGGGAAAGAAGGAAACAGGAGAGTGAAGAGAGATGTCAAAGAAGATTGGGGTTAGGGTTAAAAACGGATGGGGAGAGTGGTCAAAAAAAGAGTAGGGCAGAAAATAAAAGAGGGCGTCACAGAGTGGGCAGAGGGTGCACGGGTGTGAGGCAGGGGCAAGAGGTGAGAGGGCAGTCGAAGGCGGGAGGGGAAGAGGGGTCTGGAAGGAGGGGTTCCGAGTAACACGAGAAGGGGGTCCGGGGAAAGCCGCCGGCTGTTGTGGGAGAAGTGGCCGTCTGAGGGCAGGACTGGGGAGGGAGAGAGCAGCTGCTCCGGAAAGAGTGAAGGGGGGGACCCTGGGGCAGAGAAGCCGAAAGTGTTTGAATGGGGCAGAGAGACGGGGCTGAGAGGGAGAGAGGTGTCTGAGGCCAGGACTGCAGGGAGGGAGGAGCCGCTTGGGACAGGCGGAAGGGGCCCCGGGGCAAGAAGGAGGGGGGCACTGACCAGGGCCGGGAGACGGGCTAGAGAGGGGAGGAGAGGGAGAGAAGGCAATTATAACAATAACAACTGGTAGGGGAGCAAAGGACAGCAGGGACACCATAATGGATTAAATAAACATTTTAACATCTCTGGACTTCATTCCACTTAGAGACTTTTGTTTTTTAACATAGTGTGCATATGTACAAGAAGAGAGGCTGAAATGAGTAACGCTAAATTGTTACAGTAAGTACTTGACCACGAAGGAAGCCATAATGCATGCGCTAACAACAACAACAACAAAACAATGAGAGAAAGGGGGATATGGAGACAGAAAGAAAGACGACGATGACAGAAAAGAGGAGAAATAGGTCGGAAAGATATTTACTGCCCTCCCTTGCTACTGCTGTTGAATAAAATGTGACAACAGGAGCTTTTCACCGGCCAGACTCCAGCTGGTTACATCAGATCAGCAACTTGCCTCTAAACACGCATCTTCCCCGGTTCACCTGCTGGGTTAGGGAGGGGGTGTTGATGTGTGTCCATATCGGGTTAGAGATAGATGGGTGGGAACAGAAGGTACAGGGCAGATAGGGTACTAAAACAGTGACTGCAGCACAGCGAGATATCCCGTGGTCCCATCCCCTCTGCCAGCTGGAAAAGTTAATGGGCTGAGGGAGCAGAAATAAAGGGAGGTTTAGCAGTGCTTAATTTGAGCCGGTGGCTTCTGGGGCTCAGCATCGTCACAGCACTTATGACAGGTGGCACATGGCGTCACTGTTTGTAAAATTTAGAGATAAGGAAAACAATAGTTGTTTATTAATTCGATATGCATTTAAATGACAAATGCCTGCTGCTCAAGCCATTCGTATAGCTTTAGGGGCCTGGAATTGTAATACTTTTAGAGTGCGGTGGTTAGGAATTGTACTGTCACTGGCAGCACTGAAAGGGTAAATGGGCGGTGCAGGCTGTGCTGCCCTCCTGACGAGGGCTCTGGCACTTATGCTTTTTAAATGTTTTTTAAATTAAGCACTGGAGGTTTAGGAGCGTTCTTGGCCCCGGAAATTATCCTAAGAGTGCCGTTGATTTCCCCGGGGCTGTGACGCACATTGCATAGGCACAACTTCAGAGAAATGCAGTTTGGGAAGGTGGAGCGATAGCACCTTCAGAGTGGGGAGGAAATGGGCATCCTGGGGGGCTGCGAGTTCGGGGCACGCGAAGGCCACCTTCTGGCTAGCCTAGGCCCCTTCCACAGGTGCCGAGGAGGTCCTGGACTCCCGGGTGCTGTTAGCCAGGCCCAGGTGCAACAGGAGGGGGTGTTATCATGCAAACACCACGGGGGCTTCATCATGCAAACACCACGGGGGCTTCAGAGCCTTCTCAGTGTGTTGTGCCCCATGTTATGAAGCCTGATAACGTCAGCGGGACGCTGTCTAACGGAGCCGCACCGTGCATAGAGGCGCTGACCGTTATTTCGATCGTTTTTGATGTCATACAATAGGTGAAACTGGTTACCTGCTCAATAAAGTTCAGGGAAGTACTCATGGTGACGTTTGTCGATGAAATCCCCAGTTATACATTCTATCATAGAAAATTCCATTGTAGTCTGCGGTCAGATAATGCCTGTTTTCACAGCCATGGGGGTCTGAACAGTGACACGGCCCCCCACTTCTTTCTCGACCCTGCGTCCCCCGCCCCCCTTGCTTATCTCAAGCCCATGCTCCCTCCATGTTTACGCCTGGGATGCCGCTTTGTCTGGTGTGTCTGCGCTGTTCACTCGCACCCTATCAGATTAACGCAGCTCGGGGGATTAAGGCTCGGACAAACAGCGCAGTCCGTTGGCACTACTCGACGAGTCCGTGTGCGGCGCCAACAATACAAGGAAGAGTTTCTGTCAGTGTTACATGTGCAGTTCTAATGTATACTCGCGCCATTCCACTTTTGATTTTATCTACCTTTTTAAAGATATATTTCATTTTTTTTTACCAAGGGGCGCTTGAGAGTCTCACATTTTTCTGCAGAACAATTGTTCTCGGATGAGTGACCCTCCTGGATGGCGGATGTGTCACGCTTGTCACGCCAGTGGATCTGATGTTCGAGCAAGCCACTTGTTTGAATTAAATTGTTGTAAAGGGGTTTTGTCTCCTATGCCTCCCCTGCCAGGAAAGCACATTCCTGGGGCAACTCCATTGAAATAGAACATAGACATCCAGTGGTGATAGAGAAGACAAGAGGAGGAGGATAGAGTGTCCCATCTCACAAGCATATTCTAGCATTCTTTGAAGCCTTCGAAAACGTGTACGGAGACCGCTATGTCCCATCTATCAAATGAAGGTTTTCGACCAAAAAACATCCAACGCAACAGTCCAAACTCGCCATCACCCACAAAGTAATTTCAAAGTTTTTATCATTCCCAGATGCTCCTAATTGGAGATTTGATTCTATCCTATCCTAATTTGTGTCCTAGTTGCTGCATAACAAGCGCTCCGAAAACAATCACGGAATCGAAACCTGTGGTGTGCGCGCGCACCACAGAGGAGCGGGGGAGGGAGAGCGGCAGCGAGACGAACGCGCGCTGCTGCGCGTTCTGGCCACCGTCGGGAATGGGCGCGGCAAAGGCGGCTTTGACCAATAGCGTGCCGTCCCCATAAAAAAAACGGATGCACCAGCCAATGTGGGCTTCTGAAAACAAAACCACACGCACGAGCGTGTGGGTCGTTTTCAAAAGCCCTTTCTAGAGGTCTCGCGCTGCGCGAGCAGTGCAACGCACTGCAACGCTAGGCGCGAGACCTAAAAAGGGGACGTGTCTACATCTTTGGAAAGTGTGCTTACTGACACCAGGAAGGGATGTCTTTTACCTGGGTGTAGGAAAGCTATCTTAGTACCTGGAGTCCCTACCTGGGGCGGGATCAGTAGCTCAACACACAGCTGGAAACAAACCTCGCTGAGGAATGGAACATACTGCTGCCTGACCCACAGGAACAGTTTTAAGCCCAAAGGCATAAAGATCTTTTCTTAAACCATACCACGCCTCACTTCAGCTAACAAGCCAAACAGGGGCTTTCAACACTATAGAAATAGTGTAAAAAAGCAACAACAAAAAAGGTTGTGCAGTGAAGGAGCGTGCTTGCCAAGAAGAGACGGCACTAATTTCACTTGCACTAGCCCAGTATACTTCTAGGGTAGGGTGACCAGGCGTCCCGGATTTGCCCGAACGGTCCCGGTTTTTCACCAGCTGTCCCGGCAGATTTCAGGGAATGTAGCTCCTGTCCCGGTTTTTAGAGAGGGTCGACTGAAAACGGCAGGAGGTGCTTTTTAATGTTTACAAAGCAGGGAAAGTTATCAGTTGCTTCAAGAAAACAATTTAATTACCAGGCAAGCTACTGGGTTTAAAAAATTGCTTTTTATGTATGTTCTAACTGCCTAATCTGTAATTCTCTGCTGAGGAGCGCTGTCATTCTTGAAGTAAAATTGTAGTCCTTCTTCTATTTCCTTGAAATGTCCCGGTTTTTGGCTTTAAAATTCTGGTCACCCTATTCTAGGGCTTCCCACCTCTGGTGTGGTGTGATGAGCGGCAGGGAGGACTTCAAGGCGCTGTGTCCTCATCTCTGGACTCCTTAGGTCGGCTGTAGACTTCATGCATTCAGCAATAGCAGGACAGCAATCACCTCCACGATCTGCACAGACAAAACCTGGGTCCACATGGGTCTGTGTCAGAAAGGTGTTCAACAAGCCAGAGGGAAGCTCATGCTGATAAGTCCAAGTTCAGGCTTTTGGCCCATGCACCACTTCCATCAGGCTAGGGCACACTTTCCCTTCCCAGAGAGCAATCTGGTAGGCTCCTCTGCAGAGAATGCACTGTAGTGGTCACTGCCTGTGTGCAGAGGACCAGTTAATCCTGCGGGGTACTGCTCTGCCATGAAACCTTCAGTGTTCCCTTTAGTGATACTTGAAATCAAAGAGTAGCAGAGAAGGAAGAAGTAGGAGATGGGTTGTGGTATGTGGGCAGGGTACAACTACCAGTCTTACTGGAATAAAGGTTCAAGAAATAGCCAGTGGTGGCTGCTACTTAATGGGGGTGGCGTGGCGGGTGGATGAATTTTAAAAAAAAAACTTACCTGCAGGCTGGCCGCCAATTCTCGGTCCTCTTTGGCTCTTCGGTCTACTCCAGGAGCAGGAAGAAGGAACCAGGAAGCACACAGGCTCCCAGACTATCCTAGCCAATCACAACACTGCGTTACAGCAGCGTTGTGATTGGTCTGAGTGCCATGGTTCGGTGCTCAGAGAAGGACTGAGAGGCTGTGCATGTTCTCCACCCAGGCTGTGCAATACAGTAGGTGGAGAACATGCAAAGTGCGCATGATTGTTTGGCCGGCCCAAGATGGCCGGCCAAACAGTCATGCACACTTAAGAGAGTACGCAGCACTCCTCCCCCTGTTCCTCTGACAGGCCAGCCCCGCCCTGCCCCTAACTAGCTGAGCCACGACAGAAAAATAAAATGATAATTACATTCCATTATTATCATTTTATTTTTCCTTTTTGAACTGCTCACAGAGAATTGGGACGAAGCTCCTCCACCAAGGCGGAGGAGCCTCTGCTGGCAAATAGCTACAGTAATCCTAACTGGTGCACTGCTTATTCCAAACTCCGGACTTCATTTCCGGTGGGCAACTGTTGGAAGCTCCCCCGGGTGCATCGTCAGTATCTGACAAAAAACAAAATGATGGTGACACTAGCAAGGGCATCTTTAGAGGCACTGGATGGCTGACCACTTAAGACCAGAGCAGTGGCTTTTTAATGCAGCGCCCCGCCCAGAATAACAAACACATTTTCACATTATTCTATAAAACTTGTAGCTCAAAACATATTTTCACAATTCAAACTTTCCAGGTATGATCATGTATCCTTTTTAAAACTGCAACTACATGAGTGCTCACATGCTGGGTAGCCTGGTCTCACTCAAGGCTGCTGGAATTATGCGATTCTGCGGCTGCAGCGTATACGGCATCATTGTGGATTTGCCACACAACCCAAAAAAATAAGTTTCTAGCTCAAATGATCAAAAGTTACCAAAAATGCTGCTGCATGTGTTGTGCAGAGGCAGGTCACCTTTCAGTTGCTGATTTCTGTATTCAGGTATTAAACTAATATTAATAAGGTAAAACATTTGCCTTTACAGTGTTAATATGTGTAACAATGACAAAATAACTGTTATAATCGTTCAAAATGTGCCACATTATGCTGAATATTTGCTTTTCCTTGCCACATAATTTGTTCCTCCCTGCCTCATAATCCCAATAGCCCTGGTCTCACTGAGGTGTTAAAGTATCCACAGTGTGATCCTTTATCAGAAATGAGGGGAGGGACTCGGAGGGTTATTTGGATCCCTTCCTCCCTTGACACCAGGGGCCAGATTTACGACTGTTTTTTGCCGTAGCTAACGGGAAATCGGCCCGTTTGCGACAGCAAAATAGGTCTGCCTCATGTACAAACCCTATTTTGCGAGTCGGTAACCTATTACTGACTCGCAAAATAGGGTTTGCGACTCACTATTAGGAAGGGGCGTGCCAAGGGCGTCCCTTCCTAATAGCGAGTCCCACTGCAATGTAAGATTGTTTTGCGGCCGCAAAACACTCGCAGTTTACCACCCATTTCAAATGGGTGGTAAGCCACTCGCAAACTAGAAGGGTTCCCCAGGGGACCCCATCCCCTCTGTGACTGGCACTGAAAATATTTTTTAAGAGTAGGCAGTGGTCCCATGGACCACTGCCTACTCTTAAAAAATGAACAGAAACGTTGATTTTTTTTTTAATTGCATCCTGTTTTCCTTTAAGGAAAACGGGCTGCATTTTTTAAAAAAATGCTTTATTTAAAAAAGCAGTCACAGTCATGGTGGTCTGCTGACCCCAACAGGCCACCAACCCTGGGAGTGCTAGTCATTCTTAATGGGGTCGCAAATTGCACCTGTCTCATGAATATTAATGAGGCAGGCAATTTGCGACCCCATTAGGAATCCAAAACAGTGTATACATTCCTATTTGCGAGTCGCAAAACAACACAATTTGCGACTCGCAAATTGGTTGGGTCGTACATCTGGTCCCTAGTCACTACAGGACATGAGCGACAAAAAAGTTACCCATAGCTAGCCCATTAAAGGGTGTGTCGCTGCCACTGTTTTTTTCACTAAAAACCCAGCACGGTTTCCAGCATGATGCTTCTGTTGGCCAGTGCCCGAGCCCTCCTTCCCCCAGGAGGATCTGCACCCCAGTTTGAAGATATATGGACTAGAATGATGGGAGGACAATTTAGGCTCTCTCCTCCCGTGCACCCAAATGTTGTCCTTGGGGAGCATAAATTTCCAGATTGAGGATGCCCTCGCGATAAAACCCTCAAGCCCTAGTGCAAAAAGACAGGGAACTTTCAAGAACAAAGGTGGCAATACAACACAGTTGCAAAGGCTGTTGGGGCCTTTCGGCATTATAAGGACCAATAAAGGCATTGCACTTGCTGATGTGCAGACCATTCTGTACCTGGCCAAAAGAAAAAGAAGGGTGAAGACAAGTAAACAAAGAACTTAAATGCGCCCCCAGTGGGGGACAGCCTGAAACCAGTTCACTCTTTATTGATCCCAAAGCCGGCTTATCTAGCAAGTGGCTTGCAGGTGGTGACCTCTCTTCCACATTTCACCCAAAATTTGGAAATGGAAAACGCCAATGCCCTGACAGAAAGGGAGAACCAAAACAATGGGAAAGAGACTTCCCCTACACATACATAAAACTGTCATGGAACTGCTCCGAAACCCAGCGCAAAAACAGCATCTGCTCAAAGAAAGACCTTCCCTTTCCATGTGTCGAGAAAAGCATCTTTTATCTACAGCAATATACAATCATGGGCATAGCGGATTGATATTTACACTGTCCAATCACACATCAGGTCGGATTTAGTACACACAGACTCAGCAAGTGTCACTCTCGCCTACAACCAATCACTGATGGCAACTAATTCTACCTCACTCTTATACTCTTCCTTTTAATCTGATCAGCAATGTAGCTAGTTAGTTTAGGCGAAATAGGCATTTTACTTTCCTCACGTAATACCTAGAATTTGTTCAAAGATTATGCGTACTATACAAAATACATGTTGCCGGTCATCTCTTTGAGAACTTATATGGTATAAATTTTAGCAAAAACCAGTTTACATGACTTTACGTTTGCAAACTGGGTCCTGTGCCTCACTTGTGTTGTCCAGTGGACCCTCGCTCTGGCGGTCCTCAACATTTTGAACAGGGCAGCACCGAGGCTGGTGTCTGGTGCATGAGCAATCACAACCTTTTTGAAGAGGTTGGCACCAGTGTGCCTGCCTAGAGCATAGTTACTTAAGCTGTGGTTGGGCTGCTCCTAATAACAATGATCTATTGGGTAACAGCTACTTCTCAATACGCGGAAAACCAAAGAATCAACACAAACTCCAGTAATTTGTAAATGGTCCAAAACTTTCATTTTGCTCCAATTTCCCAACTAAGCATCCATATTTCATCTGGAAATCATCCTTATAGTGCTTTATATCTACAATCTTGGGTAAGACTTTCTCTTCAGATCTTATTAACAGGGCCTTTAAGTCGAGATTGCCCAACTGTGGAACATTGCTTTGTTTTCACCACATCATTTTCAAGAATTATCATTCAACATTCAAATTGGTGATAGGGACCATAAAAACCACAGCCGTCCTGGAGTGCTTACGTCTGTGTAAGATGGAGAGTGAAAGTGAACAAGGGAAGGCTCATTGTAAGGGAGGATAAGTGTTTGAGAAGGGCAAGTAGGTGGGATTTGCAAGGGAAAGGGGGATTTGAGAGATGGACTGGAATGTGTGCATGTCTCTGTGAGAGGAGCACTTCACTGAGAGGTGAGGCTGGGAGTGCATGAGTCAAAAGGAGATGGTAAGAGGAGTGTGTGGGACAGAAAAGAGGGTCTTTGAGAGAATAGTGTGAAGAGGTGAAACTAGGAGATGTATGAAAGGAAGATGTGAGAAAGGAATGTATGAGATACAATAGTTGACTGGAAGAACAGTGTGAGGTGATCTCGAGGGCAGTGAGAAGGAAAGAGAGCTGGGATTCAGATGAAGGACACAAATCGGTGTGTGAATGAAACGTGTGAGAGAGGAGGGTATGTGAGATTGAGAAAGGGTAATGGATGATTGAGAAGAGAAAGTGTGAGACTTGTGCATTTAAGAAAAGGAAGAGGATGGATGATAAAAAAAAGAGTACAAGAGATAGCTGTGAGAAGAGAGGGCGGAGTGAGACAGAGGAGAGAGCAGGGACAATCTTAGGGGAAATAATACTGGGTAGATGCTTAGCCTTCTACCAGCAGGGGTGTCACATTTCCAGTACAAGCAGGATATGTGCTAGTAGAGACACGTAAGAGCGGGAGTATGTGAGGCATAGAGGAGGTGAGAGAATGGGAAAAATGAGAAGAGTGTGACAGGTTTGTATAATAGATTAAATTGGCATAGAAGAGTGTGAGAGTTGCAGATGTGACTGAACAGACTGAGGGAATCGAGAGTAAGAGAATAGGATGATAAAACAAATGAAGGTGAAAGAAAAGAAAATGAGAAGAGACTGAGAAGAGATAGAAACATAAGCCAAAGAGGTGCACAAGAGAGATGGAAAGAGGATGAGAAAGAGTGTAAAGGTAGGAAATGAGAGATATGTTAGAGGTAGAGACTGGATTATGTGTGTAAGAGCAAGAAAGTAAGATCTAATAGAAAACGGGGGAATATAGAGACAGAAGGGGCAATAGTGGGAGGAGCACAAAAGAGAAGCAGAGAGCTGTGGATTGTTTTTTTTGAGAATTTATTGTTAAATGAGCAATACTGGGCACATGTTGCTCCCGCATGCACTTTCACACTATGAATAGGGAAGGTCTCTGAACCGGTACAGCAAGGGCCCAGCTTTTAACAAATGTGCATATGAATGGGAGCAGTTGGAAATAAAGGAAATGACAGCAGCAGGACTGCACAATATGATACCAGAAGTTACAGCAGGTTTTCAAAGTGACAGCCTCAGTACTTTCAGGATGCTGACGTGGGATATCACCAGAGAGAAAATAGAGCCTAAACTTGCATATTCACTCACTCATCCACCTACACATTCCTCTCAGTGAGTTACGCACCCGTTCTAGAGATCTGTCTGCAATCTACACTCATGCTTGACACGTACATGTTCTGTAACCTACATGTCACTCATACGTTAACTTGCATGGTTTGTAAGTGATTAATGCTTCTGCTAGTCTGCCCTGCTGGATCTGTTCAGCACTGAATAGAAGATTGCAGTATCTGCTGCTCTAGATGTATCTGTCATCCGAAGGACAGAAGTTAAACTGTTTTTGCCCAAGATGTGTCTGGTCTATGAAGAAGAGCTGTTTCCACTGCAGTTGCCCAATCTTATGAAAAAAAGTATTTAATGAATGCACCTGCATAACATGTCCTAAGCATCAAGGGCTGTTTCACAGTATTTGACGAGAGATACCAAAACCTATAGTCCTGAGGATGGTGCTTGGCTCCATAGGGGCCAAGTTTGAGCATTAAAACATGGAGATGGAAAAGAGAAGTCTAGTCCCTTACTTGACCCTTCTGTTTTGAAACTTGTACTAGGGAGACATCAGTAAAAACATTTTTAGCTCACCCACAAACAATTTTTACATAGGTCCAAGTTTAACAAAGGGATGACATAAATGTCGATTTCAGAGATAACTCATCCAAACTAGGGAACCCATGTACAACCAGTGAATGGTAGTACTCTCGGTTGCTTTCTGGTGCTAGATGTGGAACCCAACAATGAAGCATAACACGCTAGGTAGGTGAGGGTTCATCATCCTGTATGACTACATGAATATATGGTAATTCCATAGGAGGTTTGGCTGTTTCTTCCAGGACTGTTGCACTTCTTGCATTTCATTTGTCAGATTTTTAAAACACAAAATAAAATTTAGTTTATGACTTTTCTCATTTTTTTTCTTGTGGGCAATCAAGGGTTGAACATCCATGTGGGTGCAAGGGCAGGGACAGCCTTTCAAATGCAGATGCAAGCATGCCATTGCTAATGAGCTAACATTAACATTTCTGAGATAAACGAATGGGCAGTTAAAAAGGCAGACATGAACTATGGAAGAAGCAGCGACTAAAGTGCCTGAAGAGACATGGAAAAATAAAAAATAATGTACAAGCGCACCCTTCCTGATCCCACCCTTAGCCTAGAGGATTGTTTTTATTAGGTGGAGTGCTTGAAACCAACTCTGCTTTTAACAAGTGCAGCTGAATGCTGCAGGTCCTACCACGCGAGGGCCACTAGAAGTCCCCTGAGACACTTTGCTAGACCCACAACTGTGTTTGTCATTGAGACTGACTAGTCCCAGCTCACATCTCAAGTAGCCCTTATATCTGTGACTGATGTCTGCTCCCACAAGTCCTTTGATGTAAAACCCAAATCTGGCACTCATTTTGCCTGAGCTGCAGTAGGAGATCTTCGTGGTGGTCCCAAGTGCTGGATTAAGCAAGGAATAGCACAGCTCTCAAAGGGTGAGGTCAACTGTGAAAGAATTGCATGGGTATCAGTAGTGCTGCCAGATTGAGGTCTGTGCAGAAACACAGCTACTAGCAAATACGGGGCGTGTCTAGAAAGATGTACACTGCCAGCTCTTGTACACGTGCCTAGATGACTGCACATCCTTGACCCTGTGAATTTGCATAATTTTTGTTTGTGAACTTTTGTGACATGTCATGAACATTACAAATTATGCATACATCCTAAAATGCGGTATACCAGCGTCTTGCATGACTTTCTTATGTGAGGGCATAGCTCGCATAAAAAAGTTAGCAAGACATTTTCTAAGTGAAACAGCCTCCCGCAAGTGAATATTGTACTAAAATCATGTCATGTAAATTTTTGATTCTGCTGGAACACAAATATTGTGAATTTCACAAATGTGGTTACATTTAAAATTTCGTCTGGGCCTAGCCTTGACCTTCTATGTAACCGACTTGAAGTACAATGCTTCCAAAACATAAAGAGTGATAACTAAGACACAGACGTGCCGTCCTCAACCAGGCCTTGGAATCGCTTCATGAAATCACAAGGTCTATCAGGGACTCGACAGGCATAATTGCTTCTTAAATTTCCCCTCTCGTGTTTTTTACAGGAAGATGGAAATCACGCCATGGCTTGTGCTGCTCTCACTGCTGCTGGGCACTGCCCTTTCACAGGAGGCCGAGGAACCTGACAGCTACACGGTAAGAATGCAGCCAAGTGCCAGCCAACAAACCAGGTGTCGGTGTTCGAAGGGCGGTGGCCCCACACCAGGGTCACATATTTATAGTTATTATATGGAGTGACGTGCATTTGTGGGGTGTGCCTCCCCCCTCCTACAACATGACAATGCCAGGCACTTTACTTTTACGTACCGGCATCCTCTTCCTGATCTCGACACTTTGGAAAAATCTAACATTAAACAAATAGGGGCGCTACCTTTCTTAGACAAGCATTGGCATAGCCAATAGGTCTCGCCTTTGGGGCCTTATAAGTGATTAGAGAGAGCTATTGGCTTTGTTAACGTTTTTAACATGTGTTGCAGAGTATTGTGAATGTTGTGCAACATGTTTAAAAGTTATAAGTTATAATTAAAAAAGTGTTATAACCATTTGACACTTTATATATAACATAGAAAACATTATATACAACTGAAGTATCCTAATAAAAACTAGAATTAACACGAAAAAATGTGTTCTAGTTTTGTTGTTTATGCAAGGGAGGGGGAGGGGGAGTGGAGGTGTAGGGAGGGGAGGACTGGAGTGGAGGTGTAGGGAGGGGATGGGATGAGGGGCGAGTGGAGGTGGAGGGAGGGAGGGAGGGGGAGGGGGTAGTGGAGGTGGAGGGAGGGGGTGAGTGAGGGAGTGAGGGTGGAGTGAAGGTGGGAGAGTGGAGTTGGAGGGAGGAGGGAGTGGAGGTGGAGGGAGGTGGGAGTGGAAGCGGAGGGAGGGGGAGAGGAGGTGCAACATAAATTCAGAAACGAGCAGGGCATATACAGATAACTGGATAGCACACAGAGATTGCTGCATAAGCATATAAAGTGCAACACAATAAATACAGACCTCAGCAGGGCACCTACAGACAGCAGCAGGACGCATACAGATAGTAACATAAGAAATACAAATAGCAGGAGGTCACACACCGAATGTAAGACAACAAATACAGATAGCAGCAGATTACACACAGGGAGCACCACAACAAATACAGATATCAGCATGTGACATGCAGAGAGCAACACAGCAAATACAGAGAGCATGAGGGCACATACAGACAGCTGCGTGGCACACACAGAGAGCAACACAACAAATACAGACAGCAGCAGGGCACATGCAGAGAGATGCAGCGCACATAAAGAGAGCTGCAGGGACCATACAGACACCAGCAGGGCATATATAAACACCAGCAGGGCACACCAAGACCACTGCAGAACACCTACAGATTGCAGCACAACAAATAAAGAAAAAAGCAGAGCACAAACAGGCTGCTACAGGGCACACACACAGAGCAACACAACAAATACAGATAGTAGCAAGGTACATACCAACAGCAATAAGGAACATTGAGAGACCTGTGCAAGTGCTGACAGAAACAGGGCACATACATAGAGCAACACAACTACAGACAGAAGCAGTAGGGCACAAAAAAGACAGCTGCATGGCTATGGCCTAGGAGTACCGGTATCTGAATGGCTGAGGCACAAACTGATAGACAAATGATATGGACAGCAACACAGTGGGTTGCAGTACAGAGAGCAGTGCTGTGCACTCCGTAGTAGGTTGTAACATTCCTACCTTTTTACTTGCAGTGAGGTAACCCATAGAGCTTAAATCAGTGCCGCCATGCAGTTACAGCCGACACCCCCGAGCCAATACGACAGGCTGCCCCTCAGAGCCGGTGCTGTCACTTGAGCTCCCTCTGGAAGTGGCGCCACTGCGTCCAGCAGAGGACTGTGCGCTTCATGTAGTGATTTGTATATGTACCTGTGCTGTTCGTGTGCCTCCCACAGTGACATGTGCGTGAATGCCCTCAGAAGAGTGATGTGTGTGTGTGCTTGTACGTCTATGTCTGTGTGTGCATGTGTGGTATTCTATCACAGTGATGTGTTTTGTGTTGGTTCAGCAAGCGTGGATATGTGTGTGGGTGGTGATATTCGTATGTGGTCACTGCAGGGACAGCAATGCAGGCCAGGGACAGTCACAGAGGCAAGAAAACATTATTCTTCGGGGTGGTTAGTCTTTGTTAACCATTGCGCGGACGGTGACCGCTATCATCCCATTCATTACCTGGTCTTGCAGTTCAATTCACAAGCCCCAAGCTACACGCAGAGCGTCCTGCAGTGCAAATCATAGCCACTGGGCGGCAGAAGAGTGCTTTACAAACAGACGCAAACTCACAGCAGCTCTCGTGGAGATACATATATTTGCTGGTTTCTGTTGCTGCATTTGTATTAATGGGGGCGCGAGGAGAGGGAGGCGGATAGGGAGGGGGCAGTGAAGGTTTACCATTAGATATTGTTGTCGTTTTAAATATGAGTGGTTGCTCCTTAAAAGAAAGAACCAACTGACATAGGTGTGGCATTACGGCCAGAGCTGCCGTCTTTGGAGCTGGGAAACCAGTTTTGCGTCTCGGCGCGGGCACAACATCCTGTCATTCTTGGCAAATCACTTAATCTCCCCATACCTAAAAAGATATGAATGTGACCTTTTATAGCGTAACTGATGCTCATGTACAGCGCATCAATGCCTTCTGTCGAGTTCGCGCTATTCAAAACTGCAAAACAAACAACAACAACAAAAAACCCGTAATAATAGGTAAGAGAACACCCAGCCACCGGTGTCTCTACAGATGGGCTAGATGGGCCCCGTGCACCAGACACAATTGTCTTGACCCTCTTTGGGCCCTACTATCAAAGCTCTTGAATATGCCCTGGATGACATCAAACGACGCGCTGCACTTCATTTCTCACTGCATAGCAGTGATTGTTTGTGGCAATACAGACTAGTCACAATTTTCCTGGTGGCCCTGCCAGTTTATTTGTGACTCGTGCCCCCCACCTCCTAAAAATAAATTCTAGAGAAGCCACTGAGCCCAACTTCCCAAAGAGAAACAGTGCTGCTGGTAAATAATAAAATGAGCCATCCTTTAATTCTCGGTTGCTTCAAATAGACAGCAGGTAGCCTTCAATGAGAGCCACTAGGTGGCAGTAAGGAGCTTTGCAGATCCAAATTCGTGGGCGTTGATTTGAGTTTCGACAGTATTTACTGATGCTTTAGTGTGGAGGGGTGGACTTTAGTGTGGAGGTGTTTATTTTTTGGCAGCGTCAGAGAGGAGCGGGGGCGAGCGAGCGCGGCAGCCTGCTGAGCTGACCACACGCTCGTGCACAATGGCCTTTCGATAATTGGAAACAGATGTCGGCCGTGCGGGTAACCGCACGGAAAAGGCCATTGTGCACGAGCGTGTGGTCAGCTTTCAAAAGCCCCTTACATAAAGTCTCGCACAGCAGCGCTTGCGCGCTACTCGAGGCTCGACCTAAAAAATCTACTGCCCACTGGATCGTGTTTTGTCATTCTGAAAAGAAAAGAAGCTGCTACTTTAAAAAGAGATTATGTGAAATCATCCTTTTTTAACAGTGCAATTCTGTCTCTGTGAGCTCGAATAATTGTTGAGGAACAGTTAACATCTAAATGACTTTTGAAGTAATTTCTTCTTGCACTTGTTGTTTTGAGTTTTCGCTTCAAAGGAGGAACATACTTGATTTTGACAAATTTTTCCAGTGTTTTTTACTAGCTTCGACATAAAAAAAACAGCAATGCTGGTGAAATATTGCTCACTTGGCAACACTATAATTCTTACACTTAAATGATTTTATCAAATCAGAATGGCAGCGTTTAGATTGTTATGCGTGGAGCTGTTCAAACGTCTTGCAACACCCCCCACAAAAAAAAACAAGCAAACGAATCCCACACATCACACGAAACAATAAGAAAACTCTGTGACCTGCCAATTTAAGATTTCGTTAAAAAGAACTGATACAAAAGTATGAAAGAACTCCACTTGTAGTCACCTATAATCATTAGCCCCATAATCCCACAGACCAGGGTCAATGGCAACATGTCGGAAGAGGTAAGTCTGTAACAAACAAACGCTCCCATATATCGGTACTAGCACTATACCCCGGAACTAGACAACAAATGGCACTACATTCTATTAGTGAACACATTCTTTAAAAAAACCTTTCAATAGATATGTAAAATTAGTAACAGTGAGAGGCCAACTTCCTCCGCCCCAGCCTACTTTAACATGCACACACACCCCTGCTTTAGGAGATATAGTCAACACTGGCACAGCAAGTGCAGAACTATACTTGCATCTTTCAGTTCTTTACCAGAAAATCCATTGCTAGCTATGGCATAAGCGAAGAGACTGCACTCATCTGGGTGGGTGATCTTTAACTAGGAAGGAAACAACATTGAACTTTTAAGTCCATTCACACAGATGTCCTCAATACCCCAAACTTCTTTTGCAGGTGTGAAGGCTAGCCGATAGACTAACGTCAATGCTCTTAAAAATGATATCGCAGTCTGCAGTTAATATAGTGGCACATAAGTGGCTCTGCTTGACCTTCACAACCAGGGCATGGGACCAAGGTCTGATGACGTCTGTCAGACTAGTGAATTAAGATGTTGAGATTATCTGGGATTTTTGGAATAAGCTTCCAGTGTTCCCTTCTTCCATTCACAAAAGCATCTTAGGGAGGCCAATGATGCAAAAGTAATTTGGCCAATGACGCTTCTCAAAGACTTCATTTTGACTTTGAGTTCAGTTGCCTTGTAGTTGTCGGTAGTCACTAGCTGGGTAATCACGTACACAATATTTGGATTGCTTTTAGAGCAGACTTCAATTCAGAGAACAATCTGGAATATTCCCTCCTCCACAAGTACCACTGTTACTTGCTGCAATTTCATTTCAACCATCAAAGACTAGTATGTCGATCTGCAGCACATTATAACTATCTACCATTTCTATCATCAGAGCTTAGCACTTTGCTGAGCTACGACATTTACCTAACTGTGTTTTGCCTTCCTTATCCATTACAATTAGTACAATATACAATGGCAAAGCCAGTAGGTCTGGCTTTCATGTAGTAAATCATGCAAATAAAGGCAAGGGCAAATCCTGTAGTAGTGGTAATGTTGGAGGTAATGGTGATGTTAGTAATAAAGTGGTAAAAATGATGTTTAGTAGAAACAGTGGTAGTAACGGGTGGGATCGGTAATTGTTATGGTGACAGCAATGGTGGTAATGGTAGTGATGACGGTAGTAAAGGTGGTGGGGCAATGGCTTGCACTAGAGTCCAGACAAAAATATTTTTTAAATCCTATTGCAGTAATAAAAATAGAAAACAATATTTATTTCTGTATAACATGCTTGTATGAGATAAATAAATGAATGTGTGATTAATAAGTGTAATATTCAGGTGGAAACACATTCCTCATACCCTGCAATGGAATCCCTCTATGGAAAGCAACATGTTTTACACCAAGCAACCAATAACATGAGACAAGGGGTTAATAATCCTTTGGGTGGAGCCAAAGCCCACTCTAAAGTAATTTTAAAGAACTGGTAAGACTGCGTCTTGCAGATATCTGTGCTGTGAAGCCAGATGTAAAAACCTGGTGCAGTGTAGATGTCTCAGCCGAGCTCTCTCATATATATGTGTCCCAGAGGTAAGGAACCTCATTGTTGAGCCAGGAGTGCTAGTTGAAAGCTCCACTTCGCATCACCCATTCCTAGTAAAATCAGTCCCTTCCTCTGTTCCTTGCAAGAGCTTGGACAGACCTCGCATCCAACAGCACCAGTCAGTGCACGTGGCACAACCACACAGACCGGAGGGTACTATCAAGTCAGTAATACAGCCCCCATCGTCTCTGGAGACCTGCCAATAACCCACAACTCCATTCAATGCCCTGCCATGCATCCACTTGTCCAGCAGGACAGACACATCTCCTCATGGAGAGGGGATATGATTTACGCATGCTTAAAGTACCACAGACTTCAAAGTGCAAAAGGTCACAAATTCCCAGACTAACTCTCAGACTCGTCACCCTGGACATGGGAACCCAATAGAACTATCCAGGAGAAAAAGTATGAACCTTTTTTAAAATCCAGGTAACGCTGAAGTTGCCTGAGCACCCTTTGCCATGGTTTCCATCATTAATAACGGAGCCTTATTTTGCAGATGGTGGCTTGTTGCCTCAAAAACCATGGTAGCACCAATTTCTTCTTTAATAATTCTCATGCGTGATGAAACTAGTGGAGAGCAACAGTTTTGCACCAGCCCATAGTTTGATGTCTCCTGCAATAGACCCCAGTTCTAGACATACCAATGCTACACATATTCAATAAGGGCACTTTCCATACAGTCTCATGTCTTCCTTCACCTGTGATAGTTTCCATTTGCGCATAAACACCATAGTACCTTGATGAGCTCTCTCATCCTTGTCCGTGAGCAGACAATGCAACACCTGCCGCACTGCCCACTGCTATGTTCTTACTGGTTAACAGAACTGCAAGTAGTGGGGCAAGATCCTGCCTTCTATATATTTTTCTTACACACACGCCTATCCGTGCAGGGCATCTGGGGATTCTCATACATTTTTGCTACCCATCATACTAGAAATCTCGGAATTGTGGACTGAGTGAGATGTGTCAACTCTCTCTTGGAGGCTAACATTTTGGTAGTTTATGAACCCCTTTGGATGTAATCACAGCCATGAAGGATGGGATTTTCCATGTATTATATTTAATTACTTGTAATGCTCCTTTAAATGCAACGTCCAGCCATACCTTCTGGCCCTTCTGGTATCCACTGGTCTCTAATCATCAGAACGTATGACTGAGTGCGATTCCCATACGCCCACTACCACTTCGCCACTGAATGATTGTACTGAGAACCATATGCGCTACAAAGCCTGGCTTATACCATTCATAGCAGACATTCCAAAAATTCCATGATTGAACTGCAACCGGTAAAGTCTGTTACCTCTAGAGCACTAAACTTCTTCTAAAGGAACCTGAGCATCTTTTCTGCTCCCTCTGGCGCTAGCTCTGCAAAATAGGGTCCCTGTGAGCAGGCTAGAGCATGGCCTGTTTATGGTATTTTTCACACCTGGTGCATTCCTCACCTTTGAGGCAATGTCAAATCATAAATATCTCCGTAATAGCATCTTTAACGACCAAAGACTCAATTTACAGTTGTTCTCCTATTTTATGACCTATACCTCAGCAGCTATTTTATACGTACTTCTTAAAGTTCTTTTCCTGTGGATTCAAAACCAGTACAAATGCACACAGCTCTAAGAAACGGGCATTTTCCCCTTGCATTCTTTAGACATGTATCACTCGCAGGAGCATGCCACTACACACCCTCGCTGTGTTAAAAGGGTTTGAAAACATTAGCAGTCAATGAATGCAGAGTTCCAATGCCCTATTAAAGAGTAAGTCCTGTGTATGCGCATGTACTTATCTTGAGAAAATCGGGAAGTTCTGATGGGCTAGATTGAATTGAAGGTCTGTTGATAGCAGCGAACATCAAAATAAATAAAGTATTCATCTGCATACGCTGAGAGAGACCCACAGGCAGAATTACCGTCTTGGGTATCTTGAGATACAAGGGAGGAGAAACCCTTTCTTTTATATACAACCCTCACTCACTCTAGTAGTGGCATGCTTCATCATCGGGTTCATCCTGGCTGCTAAAAACCAGGATGGGCCTGACCGTATTCCAGGGAGCTCTTTGTATATATACTTTTTTAGTGCTCGGGGGTTAATATTAAAACTTTAAAATGACACATCCACGCCCAGGTATCACTTTATTTGTGGGGTGAATGGGCACTATGAAAATAATTATCTTAATTATTATGGAGAGGGGCAATCAAGGAGTGCAATGTTCCTATGACCCTCAGCTTGTCAACATGTTTCTGCCCTATTCTAACGGCCAACAAATGGTGCCGGGCATTCATCAGGACAAAATACCCGTCTCTGCCCCGGTGTGATACTATGAATGTGTAAATAATTCTTGCATGCACATATCTTGGCATGCGACAGGGGTGGCTACATGCCTGTCTGGAGACTGGTACAATAATACCAAATGCATCATATCAGCGGGACCAGACAAAAAGATTTTATGCCGTCACAACACGGTAAATACCTGAGTATTCATGTACGAAGCATACTATGTGTGAGTTTCTCATGTACTGTTCATACTAAGCCTGTTTACTATGAACAAGCGTACGTCTGGTCTTGTGTAAACTGTGAGAACAACTAATACTCTGTGACCACTCTGTAGTAACCTGTGTTGTATGTATCTGGTTACTTATTCCCTAGCTGCTCAGCCAGTGTGAATGTGATGCATGGAATGTTGGTGTGAGAGTCTTTAATGGAATGTTTGGGTGCCTGGATGCTTTAGTATGACAGTTGGAGTATGGGCTGAGCAGCAGGCAGACTGCTCCTGGTGGGGCTGCATCTCTACAACTCAACTACCTGTAATTGAACTCAATAAATCCACATGAAACTACATCCTGGCTACGGACTTCATCACTACAGACTCGCTCTAATTACATTATGATAATAGTGGTCACTGCAAGCCACGCGTGATTTAAAAAAGCTTATGGAATGGTGTGCTGCGGTAGGGCGGCTGGCATTTTAAACAAAATGGACATGCACATTAGATAGCTAGTTTTACAAAACGTACCCGTGCAGGTGTCATTATCAAGCCCCACGGGGTGTGGATGGTGTTTTGGCCCTTTAGTCAAACACTAAGGTGCACAGGGATAGCGTATGAGAAGACAAATTAACACATACATTCTATTAAAAAAACGCTCTGAGATAATAGTCTGGAGAGTCGCGGTTGAGAGGTTATTGCCAATGTCTCTCTCTGTCAGAAAACAAAGACATGTGATATGCAGATTAAAAATTGCCGCTCTCAGCTGAAAGTCTAGAGGGCTGTGGTATGAGGTAAATGTTGCACAATGTCTACCTGAGGACGGAAGTCCAGTACTCACAAATTCAAGGGTCCTGAAACTGCTGTGTACCTACTTGGTATTGCACTGCCCAGCTTGCCGTACAAAAAAACTGCATCCGGGGGTGCTTTTATTGTCAAGTATTACTCGCAGCTGAAAGTGATGGGGCTCACATTTGATGATGATGCGTTGTGTGCTGTAGGAGACATGGAATGCACGTGAACGCCTGATGGGACATGCAGTCTCAAAATAATAGGGATACCTGGGCCTGGATGAGTCTTTTTTAAGTTTTAATATTAACCCCCGGTCACTAAAAAAGTATGTTTACAAAGAGCTCCCTGGAATATGGTCAAGTTCATCCTGGTTTTTAGCAGTCAGGATGTACCCGATAATGAAGCATGTAACTACTACAGTGAGTGAGGGTTATATATAAAAGAAAGAGGTTCTCCTCCATTGTATCTCAAGATACCCAAGACAGTAATTCTGCCAGTGGGTCTCTCTCAGCGTAGGCAGATGGATTCTTTATTAGTTTTGATGCTCAAGTTCTGGGATAACATATCCTAGTCGTCCTTAACTGTTCAGAAGGTCTCACCTCCCTTCCGGGTGTCCACCCCCACTCCCCCCACCCGAAAAAAACCCACCTCTCTTTTGTGTAATGATAGCAGCTAACAGCTTTACATCCACAGCGCAAATCTATGTAACTTCATCTAAGTACATTTTAGAGAAATATCATTTGGAGACACTTTTTCATTGAAAAGTATTTCAATGAAAAAGACACCGTTTGCTACATCTTGAGGTGAAATTGCAACATAAGTTAAAACTAGTTGGCTAAAATTATCCTGTGAATAATAGCATTCTCGCTTCTTTTGAAATAATTCTATTATCTATGGGTCCCAAAATGTTCTTAATAACATGTGAAAGCCTAACCCTAGCCCTAACCTTTGATCCCAGCCAGACTCCTGACCACTGCATAGCCCTCCCACCCAAACCTTGTTCCTAACCCTAAACTTGACCACATATCTAATCTAACCTGAACCTTAATAAACAACCATTCCTCAACCTTGCTAACTTCCACCTGTGTAACCTTACCTTTACCCTAGCCTCTACCATACCTAGGACTCACCTTGACTCCAATAATAGCTTATCTCTCTCCATTGTTACCACCCGAACTAACCTTCATTCTTCACCACAGACTGTTCAGCCTGACCCTGTCACTTTCCCAATTCCTGATCAGTCCTTCACCTTATTATCCAAATTTTGATTAGATCTATTTCTCTGATATGATTTTTCAGTTGTAGACTATTTCAACAAAATGTTCTCAATTAAATGTTTTTTCTCTGAAAGGTATTGGGGTAAATTGACAGGATACTCATAGTGCACTGCAAGTCTCCACATACTCAAGTATGGAGTTGACAACAAGATGGACAATAATGGAAACGCGGCTCAATCAAAAACGGAATAGCCCTTATTTACCATGAACTGTTAATTAATTATCATTATTATTGAAATACAGGATCATAATATCACCAAGAAAATTTATTGACCCTTTAACAAACACTTTAAAGGTAAGACTGTAGGAAACTGGCTCTGTATATACTATACCAAAGTGAAGTATAGTGTGCACAGAGTCCAGTGGAACCCCAAAGGTAGGCAGAGGTAAAGTTAGATAGCACCTCACTCTCTATTTGTGGTAGTGTGGTCGAGCAGTAAGGCAGTATCAGAGGACAGTGTTAAGCATTTGTTGTACCCACTCAGTCAGCAAATGAATTCACACACTCAAAGACTGAAATTCAGACCAATTATTTTTGTATAATCATATTCTTTTAGTTATTTAATTTCTAGAACCAAGCAAGCCTGGCACAGGTAAGCAATAAATACTTGACAGTATTAATGCAGTTTGTAAACAGTTTGAATTGAAATGGTATATGCACTTTGTTTTGACTTAGAGGATGGTTGCAGAGAAATGCAATACTTTGTAAATACAGTACATAGACTTGAATGGGCTTTTCAGTAAAATACCAGGTAAGTTACTTTTTAGATTACTTTTCTTACTCAGAGTAGTATGCCTGGATACTACTCCGGGACATTTCCTGTAAACAGGTAAGTAAAATCGTTTTGGTTAAATAGTACAATTTCAAAGAATTTCTTTAGGTTTTCAACCTCCACACTTAGAAACTTTTCCAAGAAAAACAGTCAATTTTATCCTATGGAGAAAAATAGTGTTATCAGTTTTGAGGTAAGTATTTGGTAGTGGGAGTTGAGGATCTGGGGGTAGACTCAGGGGTCCCCCAGGGTCAAGGATGCACTCTAGTTACACCCTTAGCGGCACTAGGGCGGCCGGGTGCAGAGTGCTGAGGCGCAATGTTATCCAATGGCAGATGGGGGGCCTCCGGTTTGTGGCTGCTGACGAGCAGGCCACTTGGGTGTGGGAGCAAAGCTCCTGGACTTTTGCTCAGGGCAAATGGAGAAACAAGATAGCACCAAAGGTGCACCCTCAGCGGCACTAGGGCGGCCGGGTGCAGGGTGCTGTTTCAATGTCGGGGTCCCTGTTGTTTTCAATGGGGAACCTCCGGTTTGCAAAGGCACTACAGGCTTGGGGACGAAGGTCTTCTGGGTGCGACCACCACTTCGAGAGGTAAGTTGGGAAGTTAGGGGTTGGTTAGGCACCGTCGGTTTGGGCACCCAAGGCCGTGGGGCGTCAGGTGCAGGGGTGCCTTTTGGGGTCGGATCTTCTTACCAGCTCCTGGTCTCGGTTGGGGGGACCTTCCGGATTTAGGCTGCAGGCGTCGGCTGGGGGCTTGAGGCAGGTCAGGGGTCGCCGGGGTGACCTCCTCATGGTGTTTGCCCACTCGAGCTCGGGCCGTGGACGGCGGGTGCAGAGTCGGGCGGATCCGCGGTGTCCTGCCGGAACCAGAGGTTGCAGATGAACAAATCTGGTGTTCACGGGAGACACAGTCTTTGTAGTTGAAGGCAGGCAGGTCCTCCGGGGTTTTCGAGGTTGCTGGCTGCAGGACACACTGGGATTTCGCAGGAGCAGGTTCGAGGTGGAGACAGGCCGGTAGGGCTGGGGCCAAGTCTGTGGGCGTCTTCCTCTTGTTAGCTGCTGCGCAGCTGTTCGGTCCTTCTTCTTCTTCTCCTTGTAGTTTCTTCTTGTCTGAGGAAGCAAGGTTCAGGGGTGCCCCTAAATACTAGATTTAGGGGTGTTACAGGTAGGCAAAAGGTAGTGACCAATGGGTCCCTGCCCTGGGGTGGGTACACCCCCTATTATGCCACCCTCCAGTGGGAGGGGGTCATGAGCCTGTCCCTGGTTGGCTGAGTCCCCCCATCTGCAAGATGGCGGGGACTGAGAGTTGTGCTTCACCTCGCCTCCCCCACCTGAGGGGTGGAGTCTGCAGAGGTGGGCACACCTCTCTTCCTCACTTGTTTTTCCCGCCGGTTCTCCCGCCCAAAGTGGGGGTCAGAACCAGTGGGGACCAGTTGCTGAAAGCAGCAAGTGGCCTGGGGAAGCTCACAAAGGCGGCAAGCCTTTGAAGCTTCCCCTTCGTGAACCCTGCCCATCCTGGGGAGGAGGCTTGGCACCTCGTCCCTGGACGTGCACTGTTTCAGGCCCCAGAGAGCAGCAGGCTCTCGACCCAGGGGTCAGGAAAAATGTCTGGTGGTGGCAGCTGAAAGCGGCCACTCAGCCTGGACACTAGTGGTGGGTTAGTTTTCGGAGGGCATCTCTAAGATGCCCTCTGTGTGCATTTTTCATTAAATCCCACACTGGCATCAGTGTGGGTTTAGTGTGCTGAGAAGTTTGATACCTAACTTCTCAGTTTTCAGTGTAGCCATTATGGTGCTGTGGAGTTCGTAATGACAAACTCCCAGCACCATATACTCTTAATGGCAGCACTGCACTTACAATGTCTAAGAATGGACTTAGACACTGTAGAGGTACAGGCCTCATGCACCTGTACCCTCACCACTGGTATAGTGCACCCAGCTATAGGGGTGACTGATCTATGCCAGGGCAGTGGGTTGTAGGCATGGCACAAAGAGATGTGTGCCATGTCGACTCTTCACTTTGTTCTACACCAAAACACGCAGCCTGCAAAGGCAGTGTGTGAGTGTAATGGTACAGGACCTCTAAGGGTGGCACAATAAGTGCTGCAGCCCTTAGAGGCCTTCTCTGGTCACAGTGCCCTGGGTACCTGTGGTACCATTTACCAGGGGCTGACCTGTGGCCAGAGATGCCAATTGGGTTTAGGCTTCAATGCAGTTTTAGGGAACCTGATTAGCTGGAGCCCCGGGCACACTCAGTCAAAGCACATCAGCAATTCAGCAAAAAGTGGGAGCAACCATGCAGAAAGAGGGCACTTTCTCACAAAGACATTTCAGAAGTCGGTGACCCTGGTACTAACATGCTGAATTTATCTTCCTGAACCCACCACTTACCATAGACTACACATATGAATCACTGACCTGTGTTGCCCATTAATTCAAAGAATGTCCCTACTCCACTAGCAATTTTGAAGAATATTCAAAAATCAAGGACAGATCTGCAGTTGGTCTTACCGTGCACTGCGCCATCGCCTTTGTTCCTCACGGTAACACCCAAATGTCTTTTCCCATACCTATTGTTGTGAATTAATGTTGAATGCAGTGTACGATAATGAGTCTTTATCCAATGGGTTTTCTGTTCCTTATGTAAATGAATTGGCCGAGGATTGTTCATTTCTTCACCCTCTCTAGATGCAGCCTTTGTTTTGTGCTCGTAGTCCTAAAATAATGAAAGATTTAACAAATGAATCTGCGAAACCGTAGGACCCACTCTTTCATACTGCCTACAGCCCGGAGTAAATTAAGGTTTTCCCACTTTTTCTGACCGTATGAGCCACAAGAGACCAATAATTGAATGGGCACGGAGGCTGAAATCCCTCTCACCAGCAGAGTTGACGGCTGCAAGGAGAGGGGTATCATATGGAGATAAAACTCCCCTCAGGCCTCATTAAAGTACGCAACCTCTGCGGATCTGGGAATTAAAGGAGGCAATTGCGAAACCACCAAGATTTGGCAATCAACCTATAATGTCTTCACCAAGCTCCAAAACGCTAAAGACGTTGCATGTTGTGGATAAGGAGTTCTTTCCAATGCTCCTTGGCACGGTGCCCGCTTTTCACATTCTTAAGATGCCTGTAGCACCGTAGCACCAATGGATTTTGGCTTTGGTCACGGATGGGTCTGCCAAATCCTCGCGCACCAACATTGCTCAAACACATGCTGCTGCCGCATTCTCAATCAGGCTGAGTCATGTCGGCCTGTGGGCTGTTGTTGGAATACATTTAGCACTCGATGGAAGAGAATCAACGAGTGGGAGCAGAGCAGACCACAGGAGGATAACGCCCCAATCCAGTGCCAAGCCAGTGCGCGCCAAGCGCGCGTTGACAATTTGGACCGAACAAGAACTACGTCCACAGGGAGGCACGGATTGGGGATCTGAGGAGAAGTCTTCCCAGTTTGGAATGTTCTTGAAACAGGACTTCCTGTTTAGCACGTTCACCTCCCGCGATCGCCACGTGCATAATGAATGCGAAGGAACAGGCTGTAGTTTTATACCTATCTAGAAAGAAGTGAGTGAAGTGAAGGTGCCCTAAAGTAATGTGTCCCCTCCATGCTCACAAACAAACATTATGCCTTTAATTACTGTTGAGGTAGTCCAGGAAAGGCATAGCAGAAAAAGTCGGATGCCATTTCCTCCGGCCTTAACGTCACTAAACTGGCTTCCTATATGGTTAGAAGAACTGCATGCATCATTTACAAAGTTCTGCACCAAAGCTCTTGGCGTAACTAGGATGAAAATTACATTTACAAGGGTAAAACACAGCACTCGCTTTCCGAAACAAGACTTAATTTTCGTCAACAGAGTTCGACTAAGATAAAAAGGAAGGAAATGAGGCAAGAAGGAAGAAGATAAAGATAGGAAAGAGAGGCAGGGAGAAAGCATTGGCAAAACCAATTGGTCTGGCTTGCATTTTGAGTCCTAAATAAAATAGTTTAAAAAACCCCAGCTGTGCCACAGTGAAAAAACAAAACAAAAAGCAATCACTTTCTGTAAAGAATGCATCTATGATATAAATAATTTAATTTGTATTTATTCAATATACTTTTGAGCTGTAAAACAGTCCCTCATGCATTGGATCTAATCATCTCTATTCTCCCCATTGCAGGAATGCACAGAAGGATATAAATGGGACCGGGAGTCGCAGCACTGCAAAGGTAAGAGTTGGCTATTTCTCAAAGTGTGCTTAAGAACCAAAGGAGGTCTGATCCCATTGGTAATAAAGTTAAACAAGAAAAGTTTGCTGTTCTTATTCAATAAGAAGTCTCTGCATCGATAGAGAACAGTTAAATCCTTCAATTAAGCGTACCTACAGAAGTATGGAATTTCTAAAGTTAAATGTAGATAACACTTGTTAAGCTGGACTTTGGATTCTCAGAACTGAGAAGCCACTTTAGCTAGAAATGTGGATTTGCCCAAGGACCACAGTGCCTTGTTGAAAAGTGACATAGGCTTAAATCTCGTTCTTCCAGGTCAAGAAACTGCTACTGAGAATGTTGGTTGCAGTAAAATTATCAAAGGGGTCTACATAAGGTCTCTACCACCAGATTAAGGCAGTTCATGAGGAGGCACTCTTCAAAACATTAAACATACATGAGAACCTAAGATAACTCTCACCAAGTACATATGCATCTCATGTTCACAGTTCTACAGCACGCACAACACAAAGGGAGTCAATCTCATAGGGAATCTCAGCATCATCTATCCAGAGAGTGACTGTTAAGTCTAGAGTCCTTCCAATGGTATAATGGTTAATAGCACGTAATACCATCCTTATGTTATCACAGCATTTATGGCTAGTGAGGCTTGTCTAGAAAAAAAACACATGTCTAGCAACGGACAAGTGACCACTCATTCTAAAGAAAACATGCAAAGTCCTTGACCACATCCATCTATACATATAACACACTTCAAAGATTCTTATTTGGATCAAATTCATTTGACTTTCATATTAGCCAACAAGAACCACTGCTAAATTAGGCTTCTAGCAAACAAATCCCGACTAACGGCACCCACTCATAAGTGACCAACGTGTAGCACCAAACAGGCCAATGGTAACCCAGAACCATACAAAAAGAGAACCCAGATCTAGACAAAAAATATGACACCATACTAATCATAGATGGCATTATACAAATATTAACAACCTAACAAAACATAATTACCTATAATCATATCCTTTCCTCTCTAGATGTCAATGAATGTGAGACAATTCCAGATGCTTGCAAGGGGGAGATGAAGTGCATCAACCACTATGGGGGATATCTCTGCCTGCCTCGATCTGCCTCAGTCATCAATGATGCCCACTCGGAGGGCCCACCACCCATTGCACCTCGCCCATACCCACCACAACCACCTGTGATCAGGGAGCACTTCGAAAACCCCTGTCCACCGGGCTACGAGCCAGATGCCCAGGAACCAAATTCCTGTGTGGGTAAGTAGATGAGTTTCACTCTGATGACATTCCCATATCTGTGCAGTCTTATCTGAGATGAACCGAATAAAGGAAGTATATTTTTTGCACTTTCAAAAAGTGAGATTGAACAGACAAGCCATCAATATTGGACTATTCAGTGATCTTTATTTCCTGTGGCTTCCATTTGTACATTCAACTTTTTTATTGTCAGAAAATGCCCTCCCTGCCAGTAACTGCTGTAACAATGAAGTATTGCAGATAAAGGCTCTGTGCCTGCTTGCTAATCTATCCAGCAATAAGGACTCACATCGAAGTATTATCACAAAATAGAGAGGTGGAGGAAATGGTCCCGTACGTCCCTCCAACACAAAACTAGTATATCACAACAAGGTACGGTGCTAATAAGATAAACCAAAGTATCACAAGAAAAAAAAGAATGTTTTTTTAATGTGTGAAAAGCCAACAGAGATCAAACGTTCAGAAGCACCCTGTGGCAGATATGGTGACCACATTCACTGGGAGCACAGGAAAAAACAGCACACCAATGAGTGTTGTTACACTGTCCCCTTCATAGTCATCGGTTGGGAGCAATGGGCACATCCAAAGTTGGAGTCTTCCCTGGCTGGAGTGATGGAAAAAGTAAAAAGTCACTGCTACTCTCCATGAAGGCCTTCAGTGGCCTCTTTTGGGTCAGTTCAATGATTCCCACCTACTATGAAATACTGTGGTTATCATGCGTGCATGTTACCATGGTAGTATAATCTAACCTTCTGACTAATAATGTGAAATGCAATTTTTTTAACCAGAGTGGTGTAGACTGCTTCATGTTTTAGTTGTTAAATGATAATCTCTTCAGTGGCTTCCAGCTGCACCTATTGATATGATTCCCAACTGGGCAGGCAGCTTTGGCAACAGTCAATCGGTGACCTTTAACTTGCACGGGACAGGTTATTGACTTCACTGGAGGAAATTCATGCAGCACTCCTCAAAGACCATTTAGCCAATTAATAACTTTCTCAAATTTAAACCTTCTATCAAAGTGAGAATAATGTCCATCCTCCTCGTCTTGCAAAGATCTAGCTCAGAGCCACCTCGCGCTCTGAACCGAAAACCATCAGAACGTTCTTGTTCCATAAGTAGTAGGTATTGTCAACACCGATTTATTATTATTATTTGTAAAGCACCTGAATCACCCCCCAAGGGGTATCTCTGCGCTAACGGATTGCTGCAGCCAGCTATATACAAGAAACGGGTTAAAATAGTACGGTTTTAAGAAGCCTTCTAAACTGTAGGTGATCTGAGCATTGTCGCAGTTGTACCGGGAGAGCATTCCAGCAAGAAGGCGCCAGGTGGGAAAAGGCTTTGCCTCCTAGGCGTGCTTTTTTATAGCGGGAAGCCACTAGGAAAGATTTGGACCCCTAACGGAGGGACCTGGGCGACATGTATTTGGTAAGTTTCTCTGCAAGGTAACTGGGGCCTTTGCCGTTCAGAGATTTGTGCACCATGCAACAGATCTTAAACCTAATCCGCATCCGCACTGGCAGCCAGTGAAGCTGTCGCAGAAGGGGGCGGGAGGCTGTTCGAGGAGGGGCATTGGATACCAGGCGAGCTGCAGTATTCTGGACTACCTGCAGCCTGTTTAAAGATGCTTCATTTGCTGCGATCAGCAGGGCATTGCAGTAGTCCAGGCGGCTTAACACTAATGCCTGGATAAGTGTTTTCGTGTGGTTAGAGGCAAAAAGGGAAATACCTTCCGAAGGAGACTAAGCACATGAAAATATGACCCAGTAATAGATGTGGCGTGCTCCTTCATAGTCAGTTTCTGGTCCAAACGAACACCCAGATTTTTTACCACTGTTTTGGCCATCGGTGTAATGCCCAATTCCTCTGGCCACCACCCAGAGGACCACCTTGATGATGCCTCCCCAAACAACATGATCTCAGTTTTCCCCGCATTAAGCTGGAGGAAGTTGTCTCGCATCCAGACTGCGATGGTCATCATCCCCTCTGAGAAAATAGACTGGGCATTTGGATTGTTCTTATCAAAGGAGAGTAGTAGCTGAGTATCATCAGCGTAAGACATAGGAACAAATCCTAATTTCCTTAGTAATTCCGCTAAGGGAGCAACATATATGTTAAATAAGGTGGGGCTCAAGCAAGAGCCCTGCGGTACTCCCTTAGTCAGCTTAGTAGTCTTTGAACGGAAAGGGCCAAGATTTATGGTTTGAGTTCTGTCAGACAGAAAACTCGTCCTCCATTGCAGAGCACTCCCCTGGAGGCCAATTTCCCCAAGTCTCCTGAGCAGAATCTGGTGGGAAATCGTGTCGAAGGCTGCCGATAAGTCAAGCAACACCAGAAGTACCGCTTGTCCGTTGTCCAGGGACACTCTAATATTGTCAGTGACCTCAATCAGAGCAGTCTCCATACTATGCCTGGGTCGGAAGCCCGACTGAGATGGATCGAGACAGTTCGAAGCTTCGACAAAATCAGACAGGTGTTAATTTCTGGCGTTTTTCTAGAACCTTGCTCAGGAGAGGTAGTAATGAAATGGGGCGATAGTTGGATAAATCCTCCATACACTAGCCTGGGCTCTACCGCACTTAGAGGCGATACATATCACCTAGAAGTTATATGTTTGAAGAAGTAACACTATAAGTACTCCTGTCAATCAGCCATTCATGCTGAGAGTATAGCATCTAAGCATACTATTACTTAAAAAGTTATATTCCCCCAAGGCATCAAAGGCATATCACCGGCCTGCAGAGTTACATCTGGACACCATTTACTGCAGTGCTGGCTCAGGCGTAATAACAAGATGGAAGGACTAAATCTGTCTAAAGTGCCTAACAGAAGTTGTGGTTGCTAATGCAACAGTGAGGTCAAAAGTCCTGGTATAGCTATGGAAGCTGTGCTACCCTTCCCATACTTGACTTTTTTTCCAGCCAACCCGATATTTTACACCAGCGGACTCTACAATCTGTGAGTCCATTGATTCTGATGTGTTTAATTATTTATGTTACGTTCACCAGCAGAGCACAAGGCTCTCTTGTCCAGAGGATAAGCTTGAAGTGTCCACCAAACTTTAGTAAAAGAAGGGCTGCTGCCCCTTCAAACTAGGTTGCTGGGTGACTAAGAGCCGGTGGCAGATAGTCATGGATCCAGAGGTGCATGGCTTTTTACCTGTGACCATACTGGTCAAACGTTCTACAGCTTTTTTTGCCCATATAAAGCCTGTGCAGTCCTGCATAATTGTAGTCCTTACATTCTCGCTTGGTGTTTGGTATGCTGTGTGCTCTGTACTGTTCGTGTGGCAGTACACAGGGAGTGCCTGCAAAAAACAGTGGTTCCCTCACTAGGTTGTATTTCTCCTTCCTCTATGTTATCCATGAAACCCTGCCCCAAAATCTGTAATTGTCTAGCGGGCTGAGGTGCGAACATCACAAACATTGGCCCCTTGCCAGACAGTGTGCCTGGCTGCCACAATAACCATATTCTCCATACCCCATCGGCTGTTCTGCTGGGTGTTGTTTAACAATCTGAGGACAAAGGATCTAGCACACATTGTTTGAAAAGTTGATGCTGGTCTTTCCCTTGCATGCTGAGAAAGTCTGCAAAATGCACTCTACCTGGAGTGGGAAATGGTTCAGATTTTCAGGAAATCTCATTCTTTGGTTCGCCCTGACTTCCTGCACACCCTCACAGCAGGATAGATAGTAACCCTCATGCAACCAGTAGTGTACTTTATATGGATTTCGTAAGGGGGGGTCAGTGCACCAACCCAAGTAGACATCTGGCAGAAACAGTATGTCGCTGGTTGGCATTGTCCTCTTGGCCACAAAGAGATCTTTGTTTCCTGACAGACCCGGACCAGCCTTGAAAAAAGAAGAATCTGTAACACCCGATGTGAAGACAGCTGCACAAGAAAGGTCTAGGTCACTGATGCCTTTGTGGACGTCATCTGCCCAGCAGCAAGTAGTACCTGGTACCCCAGCTGGCCAAAAGTAACTGAAGAAGCAACTACCATCCGAGACTTTATGGGTGTGATAACTGCACCTTTCAGCCCCACTAGCCCTAGTTCCCACTTTACCCCAAGTCTTGGGGTTATGTCCTGCTGGTTGTGGTGCTGATTCTCCTGAACGGTTTTAAATTAACTTTCCAGCCCTTAAAGTTCTGTAGATATCATTGCTTATAGTCACAGATAAACTCAATTCCCCACTGATTCTAGGCTAGGGTGTTAATGGTTGCCTCCGGCCCATTGGATATCGCAACCAATTCAAAAACATGACCACCGGAGGCCTGTTTCTAGATTTTGATTTTAAAGATTAGGTACTTCCAAGGGGCTTCCTTCCGGTGCTGAGCAGATTCAAGCACCAGTCATTTCCCTGTGTTGAACTGAACCTCAGCTGCCTCTGCCTGTACAGCGCCACACTGTGGACGCAAACAGCGACCTGTGAGTTAGCACCATCAATTGGTCACCAAGACTTTGTTTACCATTCTTCTGGCACCCTGTTCATTATGCGTAGTGGTGCTTTTATTTATTTCATGTAGAGAGCTCTCACTGCCTCCTAAAAAGACTTTATGGTACTGAAAGGAGAGAGAGGCAACACATCATAGTTAACAGCATGTTATCAGAGCAGCAGCTTAGCGGGTCCAAAACATTTCCATCCCTTTACCAAATCCTAAATAGGTTTTAATCTTTCTCAGCTCTCAGGGCCAACTGTTGGGCAACTTGGGGATCCAATATCATAAAGATCGCCATCCAGGTCATTGTTTCTTTTGAGCGGAACACATAAGTTAATCTCTGGTTCTGAGCACAGTGAGCAATTAGGAGCGTATTTTTTAACAACTTTGTTAATTCAGATTTTTCTTTTGTTACATGGATTTAATGGACGATTGTACTGGACTACATGCTACCTGGGCTCAGATCCACTCAGATGTGACTTGCTGGCATATTCTTTCTTGCACTTTGCCTCATTGACTACCGGTAGGCAATACACAGAACCTCAGTAAGTCTGCCATAGAGTCCCTGGTAATTTGTGTGCAGAGTCTTACTGGGTAAGCACTAGATTTGTGTTAAGGATCATATCTTGGCCACTTAAGGAGTGACGGCCTGTTGGTTTCTGAGTGATTCCTACATGTTTTTACTGCCCCTCTTCCTACATGTAATTCCTAATGTCATACAGGATCTGTATTGAAACCGTCATTCGCCTAGTCGAGTAAGTCTTGATACTCAATTGGCTAACCCTAGAGCCTCAAGTGTAGAAGGGGAGTAACTCTGTTATCCAAATGGGATGCAGTAGTACCTGACAGTACCCCCAGTGGATAATGCAGAGTAACCAGCGACTGCACAAGGACCTAGAGAAATAGCCCGATAGTAACTCTGTCTGTTGAGTGCCCACCTTCAGAGATCATTGTGTAATAAGTGTGGCAAAGGTCTGCAATCCAGCAGGGAGCGGAAAAAAAGTACCAACAATATCACAGACAGGGGCTGCAATTTGGGAATTTAAATTTAGTTTTGTCACTGAGTGCCTTCCGTCATAGATTCAAAACTCGGACCACCTAGGGGAGAAATTGGCATCATACTGAGCAGGACCCTCTGCCAACTGTTACCACTTGGGTACGCCCAAAAATGAGGTCTGCTCAACCTCCCTGCTCTCAGAACCGCTGGCATATGTCTCTGGCGTCCCCTTCTCGGCGGTCGGCAAATGAGCCCCTTAACATTGCCAGAGTACTTACAGAATGCCACAGGGCTTCAGTAGTGAACCCATCTCTGCCAAGCAGTGGTTCAATGTCACCACATCAAAGCGTCTGCAAACAGTCCGAGTTACAAAGTGAAACGGGTAGCTTTGTGAACACGTCATGTTTTTTCAGAGGGTGCCTACAGCTAGCACATTTTCTAACTACAATGGTTAAAAAGACACGTTTTTCAAATAGTATTGGAGGGTAGCTTATGAAATATTTCAATTATGTAACAGCTACACAATACTAAAGTATTATGCGTGTGTACCAGGAAATATTGTGTCGGTCTGAGAAGTGTCACCCAATAGAAGCATGGTACAGAGAAGAACAAGTATTGGCAAAGTCAAACTAATTAACTTCGTAATAGTGAAAATTCACATGCTACCCCGCCTTTAAGTAGCATTATGTAGGACTTTTCCTTAGGGCCCCTTGCTGCACCAGCTACTCCAAGGAACACCACACATCCTACAATAAATCTATATACCTTTTCAGAACATTACAGCCCTTCTATACTCTGTTTCGACCCTTAAACCCCTCATTGTATGCCTTTCCTGTACACACACGTTCTGGAGACCTCATCCACAGTATGGCCTCCAATCATTGGGGCCACATCGGGAGAGTTATCACTACTTTCAGGGGTGTTTGGGTTGGACAACTCTTGGGTCCTGCCTCCAGTTCTAGAGTGCTACCTCTGGTGTATTGTATTGTGTACTGCAGTTCCGGAGTCCATCTTGAATACTTAGTCTTGGAGAGCTCCTGCCTTGTTGCATAAGCGGACTGGAAACAGTTCAGAGGTGGGAGAACAAGATGCTATAGGGGGTTAAGATACAAGGCTGCCACCACTTCTAGGAGCAGCACTCAACAAGAACAACATAGGTGCTTTCCTGTGCTCGACCCTCCACAAAGTTGGTGGCCATTTTGTGATAACCACCTACCCATGTTAGCCTTCCACCATGTTTGAACCTTGATCTAAGCCACTCCGCTAGTCAGGAAGTAGGGAACCAGGATGTCCCTAGAAAACAACTAGTGGCTCAGACTGGACCGAGTGTCCACCTGTCAAGAGCTCTGAGGCTGTCACGGAAAGTGTCCTATCCCAGATATCACTTCTCACTCAGGGCCCCTCAGGGTAAGCACCCCTGAGGGTAATAAGAGCATAGCCTCCCTGAAGGTTTCTTATCCCTGTCCTACCAAATGTCCTCTCCGCAGACTCCAAATGACTCACTCTCACCAGAACATTCGAGTCAGGAAGACCTCAGGCACTCCTATACATCCACCTGGCCAATCACACTTATTGCGTGCACACTGAAAATGAGGCCCTACCCATGCAGTCTATAAAGCCACCCCGTTTGCCAAGGAAAATCCCAAATTAATACCAGCCTCACTAGCCCGAATGTAGCACGGCCACCCAGCGGAGCTTATGGGTCCATGCACACATCAGTCACCCTATTTATTATGGTAATCACTCATGCAAGCTTATATAAACATCCACCTGACCATTGTAGGGAAGGTCCTCTGCATGAAGAAAGAGAACGTAAATGGGCAGATCATGTTTAGCATGTGATCAGGATAAATGATAAAACAGGGTGGTCACCAGAAGGAACCCTGTAAAATACTCTTGAGGGCTTGAACATGGAAGGGCATGATTGCCTTAACTGTTATGGATCAGAGTAAAATTGTGCTAGCATTTCTAATGGTCACCGTGACACTTACATTTCTGAAGGGGGTTAAGGTAGAACTACGGGTCAAGAGTGTCAAATGTAGTCAAAAGAAATAGCATCCCCAAGACACAGTATCACCAGCTATGACACCCACCTAGAGGATACTCCAAAGAAACATTAACATGAAGGCCATGCCTGGAGTTGGAAAACACATTTGGTATAGATTACTTATAATTTAGAGCAGAGAAATAACTGTAGCAGCTAGGTGTGGCTGCTTTTTAGGGTACTTGATGGGAAACAATAAGGTGACTAGAAGTCCCACTCGCCATACTCCTTGCTTAACTGGCCAGACAGGAAAATAAGTCCTTTGTTAGGGAATAGGATGAAATAGCAGTGGCAGTAACTTGTTAGAGGGAAATGTGAGCAGGAGATCGATCTTCTGGGGGCATACTGCCTGGGGCTTGCACAGAAGGTATATCATCCTTGGATTCTCGAGCAACAGTTTCCCTACAGGAACCTTTAAAAGAGGGATGAAATGTTTATCCTTGACCCATGAGATCGATAGCGATGGTGATTAAGACTCTGTCAACAATTCTAGAATTTTTCAAACCACTTGTTTGGGGCACTTATTTTCCTCCATAGTGCTGCAGGACCAGTTAGAGTTTTAGGCTTCCACTTTAGGTGGCAATATACTTTGTTTATTGTTTTAGTGAGGAGCCCCACTATTTTCCCACAAGGGTGCTCCTTTCATAGTTAATTGCCTCCATTAATACTATACATCGCCCGTAAAATGTGGCTCCCAATTAGACCATCCTGGAGAACTTACTCTGTTTCTATTTCCATTTGTAAAGTATTCCTTCCACCAGTGGTTTCTTGTCACTAACTTGGGTAGCTACTAGGACTCTGTCATGCCTCAGTTTCTCCTGGACTCTGTGAAGAAGCCTGAAAGACACTGGCATTGACGGACGTCAGTAGCCATCTTCTCGAAGCTTTCTTTGATTTGACTTCTGCCATTTGTAATCGAATGTCACCACAATCTGTTCTTTACTTTTGTCAAAAAATTGAAATGAAAAGCATGGAATAACGGTGTTTCACCCTTGTCTTTTGCCTCATCTCTCTTTTTTGAGCTACCTCACTGGGGGAGGAGAAGGGAAATTGCCACAAGTATCCCACTTAAGTTTTAATTTTTTGGTCTCGTGTTTGTTTACTACTTTGTCATTCATTGCTGTGAGACTCACGCTTTACTGGTGGCATGGTTAGGTCTTGAGTCTCTCTCTTGCCTGAAAATGAGGCTATATTTAGTGCTGTGGAATGGGTTTTAGGGCAAACTTGTTGGAAGATTTGTGGGTAGGCAGGTTAGAGACGAGACTCTCCTTTGCCACCTCACCATGAGTATACTGGAACATTGTTGACAGTGTCCCCATAACTGCCCCACATTCTCTTTCGCCATTTTTTTCCAAAGGTGTTAGGGGTATTTTGGGCATCAATGTTCAATGAAAAAGTCTTTGCTTCACTATACATAATGTAAGTCCTGGAGCAGGTATGCTTCAACATGCTGCTCAAGCTACAATATGTATCCCTTTCCCTATGTAATGGCAGGGGTTACCATTCAGCACCAACAAAAAGGAAGTACAGATATGGTAATGCTGATCCCTGCAACAGCACTGATCCTGATGGGAGGCACTCCATCACCTTTCATGGCTGCTATCCACCCCACAAGTTTTTCAGAATTCAAAGTTGTTTTAAGAGCTTTTAGGCCTGTGTGCCCCAAACTGTGAAATGCCCATTGATGGAGGCAAGCTCTAAGACACCACATAAGTATTACACCAACCTACCCTGCTGCTTCCACCGAGAATAGAAGGAACTCAGAAATCACAAAGGTTCAGGTCCCAGTATCCGTCAAATTATCTGATTAACTAGTAGCATTAGCAGAAGAAAGCTCTTCAATATTAATATCAGTATTACAGGAATTTAATTGGCATGTGGGGTGGAGGAGCACAGGGTGTTCTAAATTAATTTGAAGTTACTCTTCAAGAAGCTCAGTTTCCTTTTGTTCTGATTTGCAGATGTGAATGAGTGCCTGTACGAGACCCACGACTGCCAGCCAAGCCAAGAGTGTGTCAATACCCATGGGGCCTTCCACTGCAAATGTCCTGAAGGATACCGCAAGATAGGAACTGAATGTGTGGGTGAGTGTGTACAAGGGCAACGTCTTTTCTCAAGCAAAGTATATCTTTGTTATGCTCGCCTTCCCTCCATCAAACTCTATTCCTCTCAGGGAAATGCCATTCCAAAGCCCCACTTCATTGTTTAACTCACCTATATGGGCAGGGTTAGCATCTTCTGATCCTTATTTTATTAGAGGACAACTCTTTCCTCCTGCATTTGTTTCCCAAATGGACAATCTAAAGACTCATTAGCCCTATTCCGCTGACAATCTTGCACTGTGAACACAATATTGCGTCTTTTGTAGATGTTTAAATTCAAAGCAAGCCGATATTCTCCTAGGTGTACAAAGTTCTCAAGCCTCTCTAGTGATCTATAGCTATTATTTTAAATCCCTGACTCTTATCCCTCTCTATGCCCTCAAGTGTAAACTTTCCTCAAAAGCCTTACAAAAATTCCCTTTGAGTGAGAAATTAATGTCCAGACCCATCAACTACCATCTAGATCCTTATCATCAATCTTGCTCTCAAAGTCTAGAGCCTGTTCGGTAAATCCAATTTTTGTCTCTTAACATCAGGTTTGTTTTGTACCTTAACCACATACTCTTTCTAGAGTCAAGCTGCTCTACCATTTTAACCTTATAAACCAACAGTTTGATCTTTTCCCTCTGCATTTCTCCTTGGCCCCCCCTCCCTTACACATTTATCTCCTCCTATATCTTTTTCCACCCCAACCATAAAGACCGTATGGATTTGTTTTTGCAATAAATGTTTTTATTTTCAACATGCTTCTGAAACAGAACATTTACAGGTTACACATTGAACTTCAGTTTCAGAGCTCCACTATTCGCAACCCGCTGGGTCTACATCCCACAATCCACAATGCTAATCAGTGCATCTGTTCAAGCACAACTGCTTACAATATAGCAAACATTCTTCATTCTCAACCATGAAATATCTGAGCAATTTTCTTGCCTGTTTTGCCTGTCTTGCCTGTTTTGCCTGTCTTGCTGTTTTGCCTCTATTGTCTATCAATTGGGGTACTTCATGGTTCAATGTTGTGCAGCAATTTGTTTTCTGACAAATGTTTTTACACTTTTTATGCTCAAAACAGCACATTTTCTACATAACCTGGTTGTTCTATGTAGTTTAGAAAGATGTGTTGCTACCTGAAGCCGATGTTCCTTATTCCTCGCTGTCATGTTTGCTTCCATATTGTTAGTATATTGTTCTCCTCTGCTGTTGTCAGAACACAACGGGAGTAGAAGGCGCAATGAAAATACATTTTTTTTCCTACTAGTTTTGCTCTAACATCGCATGTTCGTACACTGGACCAAACTCCGAGGTTGGGTTGGAGCTAAATTCTGATCTCTATGCAAACTGCTTTTTTCACAGAGATCAACATTTTCCAGCAGGGGGTGGTTACCAGGTGCAATAAACATTATATCCCTAACACTGTTCTCTAGGTTAATTTCAGTAGTTCAAACCTGCGGAAATTTAATTGTGGAAAATGCCCAATACAGAGTAATGCAGGATTTGGTATAGTATGCACTGAATTCAACCTTTTATGTTACAATTAAGAGTTAAACTTGGAATAAGAGGGATTTACCATTTACAGTAAACATCTAACACCTTGGTGTAATCATTTAATATGACTGCTAAATGCCACAACCCCTTTCGGGGCACTTGCTATAGGGGCATTAATCTAATAACTGTTCAGCTTTACCACTTCACCGTTTTATCCATGCATCTTCTTGTTCGTACTATACATGCTAATAGCACATTACAATTGGTCACTAGTGAACATCATTCATAAACCTTTCTCCTCAATAACCCTCACAATTGTTATTTTGCAGGGACTGTAAATATAAAAAAAATCTTCTACATCTATTAATTATGAGTCAAGTTCAGCCGGTGCTTTTTGACCCCATTTTTTAACACGTTGGGTAAGGACTTTCAGTCTTTAGTGTCAGGGATTGGAAGGAGGTGAGCGCCCTTTCTGGAATGACAGGTAATGGAGGGTATAAGAAACGCCTGATCGGAGGGTGTATTTTTCTGATATTTGCAGGATTGCACACTGCATGTTCACCTATTTAGGTCCAATTTAAGATTATGGCACTAATCAACTAGCATTCTTTGTGTTTATCATCCTAAAAATTAAGCCTTCAGCACACTCATGTCATTTCTCATCACCACCCAACTCTTGAAACGTACTGGTCTTTGCGCAGCCAAGGGAATATGTGACAATCCTTAGCAAGGATATTGACACGAAAAGTGATGGAAGAAATACCTTAAATAAAAATATGGTTAAGAACTTGTTGAATCACCTAGTTCTCTTAAAAGTTTTATCAAACAAATTGTACACTCAATGTGTCCTAATGTCCTCAAAATAAAAATGTGTGTCTCCTTGCACATAAGGGGGCTAGTTTAGAGTTTGGAAGACAGGGTATTCTGTCACAACAGAGTACCCTCTCCACCAAACTCTTGGTCAGCCATCCTGACTTTATTTACAGTATTTATAAAGTACTACCATCATACCCAAGGGGATATCCCGGTGCTAGAATCGAGGACTGCCTGTCACCCTGCTCAAGCCGTTATTGGCTGCAATGGCCAAGTCTTCAGCCTCTATCAAACGTAAAGAAGTCAGAGATAAGGAAACGATCAAGAGGCAAGGAATTCCAATAGATTGATGCTATTTGGCTGAAAGAACACCTCACATTCTCACTTATTAATGTGCTTGGCCCTCAACATGGCTAGATTAGCAAGGCAAAGTGCACGTGTAGGCTTGTAGGAAGTGACTCGCTCATGTAAAATGATTGGCCCAGTTTCGTAGAGTGCTCTATGAACATGATATAGTAGCTTGAATTTGGCCCTCTACGTAGAGGAAGCCAATACAATGAGTTCGGACAAGCAGAAACCAAACTGGTTTGTGTACTGTTGCAAATAAGTCTAGCTGCCATGTTCTGGACTGATTGCAAACGGATAAATAGGAAATCAACCATTCCTAGGTAAAAGGCGTTCCCATAATCCAATCTACTCATAATTAAGGCCTGAATGACTGTAATTCGCCAATCTGCTGGGATCCAATGAAAAAACTTATGCAGCAAACGGAGAAAACCAAAACATTTACCACATGTTGCATTAACCTGGTCTTGCATAGATAGAGTATCATCTATTAAGAAGCCAAGGTTCTTGGCTACTCTTTCTGGGCACAGGGCCCAAAAACGATGGCCACCAAGGGCCATTCCACTTTCCCCACCAAAGAGCAGTATCTCTGTTTTTCAGCATTATGTCTCAGGCAGTGTGACTGCATCCAAGTGGCGACTTTAGAATTACAGCTCTGAGATTGTCTCGTGTCTCTCCGTGTTTCTTGCCTATAGAAATGATAAGCTGAATATCATCAGCATAGGAGAGGATCTCTAAGCCTCAAGCCTTGACAATACCCACTCAAGAATACACATAGTTATTGAACAAGGAGGGGCTGAGTGAGAAGCTCTGTGGGACTCCACATTTGGACATGCAATGGTTGGACCTGAAAGAAGGCAACTGGACTGATTGGGATCTATTGTTCAAAAAGGATCCGAACCACTGCAAAGCTTTCGAATGTAGGCCGATTTCATGAAGTCTCTGCATTAAGGGACTTTGTGAGACTGCATCAAAAGCTGCAGACAAATCCAACAGGATCAGGGCGGCAGCCTTTCCCTGATCAACCTCTGATCAGGTACTATCCAATACTGCCAACAAAGTGAACTCTTTGCTTTTTCTGGTTCTAAAGTCTGTTTGAGTAGGGGCCAGCAAATTATTACTTTCTAAAAAATGCATTAGCTGGGCATTGACTTGTGTTTCTAGCACTTTGGACATATATGGCAGTAAATACATTGGGCGATAATTAGACAAGATGGAAGCATCAAACCCATTTTCTTTGCCAAAGGCAAGACCAGGGCCTGTTTCCACATGTGAGGATATTCAGCCCTATTCAGAGAGAGATTAAAGATCTGTGTAAAAAATGGACTTAACGTAGAAGACAAACGAGAAAAGATAAAATAGGGACATGGGTCCAAAGATGAACCAGATTTCACCTCTAGCATAGCTTTTTCTACCACTTCTGGTTTAAAAAGCATGAAGCTGCCTAAAAGGGCCAAAGCTCTCCCACGAGCGTCAAGATTCTTAAAATTGTTCTCCACTAGAGCAGGTTAATCTTCAATAATCAGTGTTAAAGCAATAAAGTCTGGTTTAGAATGTTGAGTTAGCAGTTACACGCAGGCGAATAAAGACGTGTAATACTAAGCTCCGTCTGTGGCGTAGTCATTGGCAGGTACCCAGACTTGGGAAGACGCTACACTATTCTCCCCTAATCTTTTTACAAAGTACTGTTTTTTTGCATGTCTGAGCACCTTGTGATAAGCTTTCAGGGCTGTTCTATAGGCTTCGAGTTGGGCGGTCCAACAGTATGTCGAAGAAGGAGCCTACTCTGCATACATTGTTGGCATACTCCTTTGACAGCCTGGCAGAGTACAGGCCTTGGAGGTAAGCCAATTTAGAGTGGGCGAGCGCATTGTTTTTTTTGCTGTTCAACACCGCCAGGTAAAACCTGGCAGTGAGGGACAGTAAAAATAAAATTATTACCCCACACCATGGGAGAAAACTGCCATGGTGGGGTATTAGTTAAAACATTTTTAAAAGAAACTCCTGCTTTGGAAATTTAGTTTTGGAAAATGTAAAACTTTGGAATAAATGGATAGCCTGCTGTCATCTTTGAGGTAGCCATCTGTCATGCTTTCCCAACATTGACAGGAACCTGATGGCAGTTCCTGCCAATGTATTCTCAGTGTCCACGGGGTCAGCGGGCATCTCTCAATTAGGTGGATGGGATGTCTATCTGGGCCACGGAAGAAAGTACTTTGTGGTCTTCAAGGACATTAAACCGTCTGCAAAACTCTAAATGGGGCGCAAGGTGTTTTCAGTTTTCTTCCACACCCTTGGGCTCTGTTAGACCTGTCAGCCTTAGAAAGGTCTTCCCCCAAACTCTTTGCCTTCCTCCTTAATTTTTGCTAATCTCTTTTTTTCTGGCCTTACAACTCTGCACACTTTACCACTGCTGACCAATCCTAAAGTGCATGTGGTCACACCTGAGTTGAGTCTCAGGCACAGAAGAATCCAACAACTTTGCTCCTGCACCTGGACTCTACCGTCTGTGAGTCTAACCTGCCAAGTGGTCCACCCCAGTCCTGGACCCTTGAAAATGGGCCTAAGGTGCTCTGCTAGCCTCTGTAGATCCAGCGGAACCAAAGCATCTCCTCTGCTGCGCGGCGTAACCTCAAGCAGAACCGATGCATTGCCGCTGTCATGTAGATCGGAACCACCGCAAAGACCTGCATCACATCGCAGTCCGTCGTCGCATCGGAACTGCCACTGCGCTACGCATCCTCGGCATAGGCCCTCACATCTCTGGTCAACAGCAGCCTCAACAACGACGTCGAACTCCGCATCGCAGCTCCTCGAACCAAAGCATCACCCCTACTGCGTGACACCTCCGACTCTGGTTCCATTAATTGGATTCTTGTAACTTTGTAACTTTGTTTTTGTTTTATTAAAAATTACACTATTTTTCTAACTCTGTTGTAGGCTCCTTTCACTGTGTTACTGTTTGAAATGTTGCACAAATACTTTACACATTACCTCTGAGTTAAGCCTGACTGCTCTGTGCCAAGCTACCCGAGGGTTGAGCACAGGTTAATTTAGGGATTGCTTGTGTCGTCACAATGAGAAGAATTGTGGTTACTGCTTGAGAAGGACTTCATCCCCCTCAACCAACAAACCAATTTCTTACAGTCTCTAACTCCGCCTCCTCTTTTTTTTTCCTTGTAGACATTGATGAGTGTCGTTACCGTTACTGCCAGCACCGTTGCGTCAATTCGCCTGGCTCCTTCACCTGCCAATGTGAGCCTGGCTTCCAGTTGGCCGGTAACAACAGATCCTGTGTCGGTAAGCAAATGCTGCCAGTGTGAAGATTGCGGTAAGGTGGCATGCGAGACTGGCCTTTTCTCACAGGCTGGAGGAATTACCGTAATGCACTTTGCCTCCTTTAAAAATGTAGTAAAATTAATCAGAAGAATTTTAGAAGTGGCTCTGCCCTTTGTGCATAAATGTAACTGAGTGAACCTCTGAGTTTAACATATGTATTGCACACCTTGAAAAGCCACAAAAGGGAGCATAAAGTTTAACGTGTTTGTTATTATTTTTAATTATACTTCTGTGTTGGAGATCTTCAGGCATCTGCCGAAAAGTATATTGCTAAGAAATCTGTGCCAGACTGGATCCAGAGATTTTTCTCAGCAATCTACTTGTGCACCAGTAGGTGGCTTTGTGTAGCTATGTGCCGACTCCGTCCAGCCTCAGAAATGACACTGGAACCACACGTAGCCGGCCACTCTGCGCACTGACATCACTTTCTTTCTTGACTCTGTCCCCGCCATCAGACATGGAGCCAGTTCTGATCAGAATCAACAATGTACAGATCTCTAATTTGGAATCTTTTTAGAAGAAGAGGAAGGTGGGTGAGTCAGTGAAGAATTTGTGGTTAGATCGAGTATACACCAGAGATTGAGTATACACCAGAAATAGTATTACCGAAGGTAAGTAACTTGTTCTTCTGATGGATACTTCTAACCGCAGATTCCTCCTCTTGTGAATAGATATCAGAGCCTAGTGGGAGGGCCTGAAACTCAATCATACGAGGAGCTGTCATTATCGCTATGAGGAAAACGATCTTCAGAGTTAGAAGACGCAGAGACCAGCTATGCAATGACTCAATTGGGGTACACATCAAGAATGTAAAGACCAAAGCAAGGTCCAACTGTGGGATCACAAAGAGTTTGGGTGGGAACATGTGAGTTAGCCCCTTCAAAAAACGCACCACAATAGGTGATTTAATAATGATGGCTGATCAGGTAAACATAGAAAAAACAAAAAACCCACAAAATAACCTTTAGCAGTAGTCGCAGCAAGTCCTTGCTGTGCTAGAGAGAGAACAAACAACAACACGTCAGACAACTGGACTTGTAAAGGTTGGGTGTGAAGAGAAGTACACCAAACAACAAACCTTGTCCAGCATAGATAGTTTTGGTGGATCGATGCCTGGGCTGCCAAGATGACATCAACCACTCCAGGAGGGTGGCCAAAAATAGTTAACTGTTGCAGTGCAATCTCCAAGCATGGAGGTGTAGGTTGAACAGGCTCTGATGAAGGACTCTGCCCTGCTGTTGTGACAGAAGATCCTCCTTAAGCGGGAGCTGGATTGGAGGACAGATGCTCATGGGCAGAAGTATAAGGTACCACACTCTTCTTGCTCAATCAGGAGTAACTAGGATGATTTGGGCTCCATCTTTCCTGATCTTCTTCAGAACCTTGGGCATTAGAGGCAGAAGCGGGACTGCGTGCAGAAGTCCCGAGTTCTACTCTAGGCGGAAGGCATCTCTGAGCAAGCACTGCCTTAGGAATTCCAAAGTGTAAATGCCAGGGCAGTGCATGTTCTTTGCTGTGGTTCAAAGATTAAGCCAGGGTTCTCCCCATTGCTGGAAGATGTGTGTCACCTCAGAGTGCAGTCGCCATTCATGATCCGCCAAGCAATGCTGGCTTTGTTCATACACCCTGACATTTAAAGATCCTGTCAGTGTTGCACGACCAGGGAGATGCCCTGATGATTCAGCCAGTTATGCAGGTATAGGGTTTCCTGGCAAAAGACCTATGATCCTATTCTGCCCTGCTTGTTGCAGTATTACATGATGGCGGTGTTGTCTGTGAGAACATGCACCCATTCCTCCTTGATGGATGGAAGGAAGGCTTTTAGGGCCAAGAAAATCGCCTCCAACTCCGAAAAGGCTGAATAGAGGCAGGTTTTCGCCTGAGACCAGTGTCCTCTGATCGCCACCTCTCCCAGACGACCTCCCCAACCGAGCAATGATGCATCTGTCACAGCCATTAACTCTTGGTGAGGTATGGAGAGGGTTCTGCCACCGGTCTAATTGTGGTCCAACAGCCACCCATGCAGATCTTTTGCAGTCTTCTCTAACATCTGGTTGAAATACAAAATGGTCTCTTGGTACTAAACCCACTGAGACTTTATATTCCATTCAAGTGCTCGCATGTGCCACCTGGCGTGGTCCACAAACAAGATGCTGCTGACCAAAAGGCCAAGGTGCCTCTAGAAGCCTCACAGCTACTCTCACTGAGACCCAGGTCAAGGGTCGAAGCACTTGGATCATAGCCAGAATGTCCTGGACTCGTTAAGGTGGAGGGAAGGCTTGGATTAGCATTGTGTCCAGGATGGCTCTGCAAAGGAATCGGTGTGATTTCGAAACGTTGATGGAAAATCACAGTGATGTCAACAGGTTGGCAGTTATCAAGAGGTGATCCATGGCAAGCTGAGGCAAGCCCATAATCAAAAAACGGTCATCTAGTTACGAGAAGGCTGATATTCCCAACCTCTGCAGATGGGCAGCAACCGACAACATCACTGTCGTAAACACCTGAGGTGCACTCGCAAGGCCAAAGGGGAGCACTGAATAACTGAAACTGCTCACGGCCTACTTGAAAGCGCAGGTAGTGCTTGTGGGACTGCAGGACGGAGACGTGTAAATAGGTGTCCTGCAGATCTAATGACACTATTCAGTCTCCTGCATCCAGGGCAGACCCAACTTGGGCCAGGGTGAGCATTCTGAACTTGTCTTTCTTGAGGAGGAAGTTAAGCGGGTGAAGCTCGAGGATGGGGCGGAGGCCTCCGTCCTTTTGTACTAGAGAGTGACAGGAGTAACAACCAGTCCCGACCTCTGATGTGGGGACTCTGTCTCTGGCGACCTTGTCCAAGAGAGCCTAAGACTGATGTTGCAGGATGGACAAGAGGTCCTACGGAAGTCGTTGTGGTGTCGGCGGTATGCTTGAAGAGCTGGAGAGAAAAGAGAGAGCATATCCATTTAGGACAATGTGAAGTACCTATCTGTCTGATGTAATGCTTTGTCACCAGTGGAGGTAATAGGTGATATGACCTCGTACTGAATAACTATACACCGCTGAGGGCAACTTAAAGTGGTTATGTGGCATACGCGGGTAGAGGGTGAATTGGGTATATTGTTGCTCCTGAGGGCCTGGATGCTGGCGACCAGATTCCTGACCTCTGCCTCAAAAGGTTTGGGAGGTCTGATGTTGCTGAGGGAAAGTTTGTTATGGCCTTTGCTGGCACCTTCTTCCGAAGCCTCGAACGGGCAAAACTGTTGGGCGAACTACCATGTAGGTGCTTCCAGTCTGAATGAGCGTGCTGTTGCCTTGCTCTCCTTAAAGGGTTACAGGGCTGAGTTTGTATTGTCTCCGACCTGACAGGGAGCCATCCAATGGCATGTACATTAGTGATTTTTGGACTTCACTGGAAGGCCCATATCAGCGAATCCAAGTGTGCCACCAAAGCATCACTCTGGTATCAACTGGCCTACCCAAGCAGTCAGTAGTGCTCAGGCCCCAACAGATGACTCGATTCGCTGCACTCTGATCATCCTGTAAAATCAGTTGTAGATTTGTTCAAAGGTATCTGGAGCGCTGCCAAGAAGTTGGCCACCATGTCTCATTATACATGCGAATAGCACTCCAGGAGGCATAGCCCTGCCACACGAGTCCCAGCCTTTCTCTTGCAGCATCCAGCACCACAGAGCGTGATAGTCAAAGCCTTCTCCACCAGGTTCAAACCAAACACATTTCTGACCACCCCGTCAGGCATGTTCTCCTTAGCCTGCCTTGCCCTCTGGTCCATTAACTCCAGTTGCCACCTGGGACGCTATTCACTTTGCAGTCAATAAGGACTGTAGGCAGATCCTCCGACATCATTGGCATCAAAACCTGGGGCCCGGGCATTGGTCGTGCCACCATGTGTGTGGTTGGGTTTGGCGTTGGCCTCGAAGTCGGGGCTGACCCTGGGATGCAGTCGAGAAGCACATTCAGCAGTAACCTGACTGGAGGCCTCCTCGGATCCTTATGGGCCAAAGATGCTACGGAGGAATCTGCCAGGGTACCAGAAATTCACAGCATGGCCTTCTTGAATGCCTGGAACTGCTGGGGTGTCGCTGATCAACCCTGGAACTCAAGTTGAATCAGGATCAGAGCCGGGAGTTCCGAAGTTGGAGACCAAGACTTGGAGGTACCCTGGTAGCCGCGCGATACCTCATATTGGGAGTGGCGGACAAAGAGGAGCCATGCTTGGACTTCTTATGCTTCTTCTTCTTTTACTTACCTAATAACTTTGACCTAGAAGTTTGTTTGGAACGCAGAGCTTGGCCTTGTGGTCCCAGATGGCCTTTAATTCGAGCACAGTTCGAGCACAGTTATTACCCGACGCCGAATGTGCTAAGAGCACAAACGCCAGAGACAGACCTTGTGAGGGCCTGTAACTGACATTTGTTTGTGACATTCCTTACAAGGTTTAAACCTTGTCATTTTAGGGGTAGACGTGTCCCTTGCACTCTGGAAAAACTATGAAAAATATCAAAGATTTTAGGCAGTCAGGCCTGACAGAAATCAAGGCACAGAATGAAAGGAACTGACTTCACTGCACAGAGGTGGCAAGGTGTTGCGATGTAGGGGCCCTGCGTCACTTCTTCGGTGGGACTGATCAGACGCAGAGCTGCACGGTGCCACCTACTGATTCGCGAGGGAATTGTTGAAAAAATTCTTTGGATCTACTCTGGCTCCTCAGGTGTTTTTTATAAGGTGAGGAATTTGCAGTTAGAATTATGCGTCAGCAAAATTGGGCAATTGTCCACTTAACACCACTGGAACTGCACCCTTTCACCTTGTTCTACTGTCATCTAGAATAGTGGCTTGATCTTCCTCCATTAAATGTTCTTCAACGTCCAAGCCACCTACCTTGCAGCGCTTTTGTTGCACTCTTATCCCGATATATATAGCCTCTTGCCCAAAACAAATCCTGGTGTGAACAGTACTGATAGACTTCACAACTGTCATTCGAAGGACATGTTTCTCACCTGTTCACTTAAGACAACAGTCAGTTAATATCCTCATCCCTGCAAGCTACAGCATCCAACACACAGGAGCCTGTTCACAAACTGCATTTTGTGGTAAATGAAATAGTACTAGAGTAGTACCACAAAATGCTATTCAAAACTACAGGCGGAGACCTCCACCTCTGGCTCCCCTATCTTTTCTAAGTGGAGATTTCTACTATGGGAGAAACCTCTGCACCTATACACCTACGTTTTAGTAGTTAATGTGGGAGGGACAAGCGGGGAGTGGCTGGAAAATGGGGAATACATACTGTAAAATGGAAGTAGGTTAGGAAAATTTAAGGAGGGGTTTAATGAGGTATAGGCTACTGCAAACACCTACCTCCAAAAGAGTAAGCTCATTGCTAATCACAAACTACAATTCTAAAGAGTTACTACAGCCAGTCCTAAAGATAACATACCTGTAGAAAATATACTCCAGCCCAGCACTGGAGTAAGTCAAATACAACACATGGCCCCTCACAAGTACTGCTAAACACTCACATAAAATAAGGAAGGCATGGGCTTAAAGTTACACCCCCTTGGGACTAATGTTAAATAAACAAAATTATTTTGAATTTCAGCACCTTCACCCCTTGTTCCTCAAGAGACTTTGGTATCCTTTGCAACTAAAGCACCAAGATAATAAAAGAACATATTGCAACACTACTCAAGACTCTAGACATCAGGCAGCACATCATTACACCGACTCAATCTGAATGCAACACTCTCAACCTCTTTATGATAACTGGCCAGACCACTCTCCAATTTTCTTTTCTAACTGCCACACCGCACTGCTCCTTGACTGAATTCCTTTTAACTGCCCCCCAGAAGGAATGCACTGGCCTCTTGAACGCCCACAAGCCAGCATCATAAGTAAACACAGCCTTAAAAAAATATAGAACCCAATACACCATACACGGTCTTCCCAGCTCAAGCCCTCTGCGCCATACTACACCAAAGAAATAGTAGAGAACACACAACCAATGGGAAGACAAGAAAAGAAATGGAGATGGAGCAATGCCCTTGACGACCTTACTCAACTCAAAGAATTTCCCTCAATGCCCACATCCCTCATCAACCCGTCCAAAGCCCCCTTCTACAAGATGAAGTGACCAGCAGAGGCAAAGATCTCTTCATGCTTGTCAAGCATTGCGTTTGATGTAATGCTTCCCATAATAAATTCACATTAATTCAACATATAAACCACCATCAATCACTCTGGGAGGAGAAATAAATCAGGGCCTACATCAACAGCTCGAATCAGAGTTCCAGCGCACTTACACTCCCACTTTGCTCTAGCCTTCAAACCTCTCTTATACACTGGACTAACCATCATCCTCTACAAACTCAAGGCTACAGTTCATAAAGATGACATTCTACCATCTTCCATTATGAAATCTCTTAATGGAGAAGCTTCAACAACCATTCTCAAAATCATCAACACTTCCCTCAGCCAACGAACTTTCCCAGACGTCCTCAAAACACATCTGTTCCACTCTCTACTGAAGAAACTACCCTTGACCCAGGCAACCTCACTTACTTTCCTTTCATTGGAACAGTCACAAAGAAAGCAGTAGCCATCAAACTACAGGATCAGACAGTCAAGGACTACCTCTAATATATTTACAAATACAGGTTCAGACCTCCTACCACAAGGAGATAGCCATGAAGCAAGCAGTTCATAATGCCTTCCTTATCAATTACAAAAATGGCCCCTGCTTCTCAATCCTGCTACACTTCTCACCAACCTTTAACACAATTGGTAATCAAGCACCAAACAACTTGGAAGCTCAACCCAATGAAGACATAATGTCTCCCTTTCTCCAACAGTCCCAACCAGCATTTGAGTTACGTCTGGGTAGTCAACTTAAATCTCAATGGCTACCCCAAGCTGAAGGAAAGTTAAAAAAAAAGAAACTTAACAGCCACACTTGATACTGACTTCTTCTTCAAGCAACACATCACAAAGAAAACCAGGACAGCATGGTACTGTTTCTACTGAAAATATTGAAACCCTTCCTAAGCAAAACCTCCTTCAGATCAACACTGCAATCCTTGGTCCTTTCCAGCCTGATTGGAGGCAACACTTTGCCCAACAGCCTCATTAACTCTATATTACGACCTTGAAAGGAATCCAATGGCTCAACTATTTTATCATTATTTGAAAAAGTTGCTCCAGCTATCATATCTCGTCACTCTTTAGAATTTCCCCAAGGAGAAAAAAATGCATTCTCTTGTGGCACAAAAGTGGAAACACCAAACACACACACAATACTGACACATAGGAAATGTAGACAATGGCAATCAGATTTCAATAGTTAGACAGAAAAAGCTTACTAGTGCTGTAAGACTAAATTTGAAGTATTAGTTGTTCCAGTAGAAACCCACTTTTCAATGTCCTTTAAAAGTTAAAACTGTTTACCACTGCTACCACTGGAGGTAGAACCCTCTGTCATCTCTCGTCCTTCACGGATTCCAAAGTTGGTCTCAAAAGATTTATACCTCTTGCCCACAGGAACGTCTATATAGACCTGTTAAAACATATCCAGAGTTTCATCTTCATGGTTTCATTTTGATCCATCCCTTTCAAGAAAGGCAATTTTTTGCCTTACCTTTCATGATGTCAAACTCTGTATTTTTTTTACTGCACCCACAAGAACATATTTGACTTTACCATGAATGTTTTCCATACGGTACTGTGATCATATTACTTTCCATCTGAATGGGATAATTTATAAATAGAATTATTTGTACTATTTTTAGCAAACCACTTCACTTTTGGCCTTAGTCGTAGTTACATTGCAAATGAGAACTACTAGATGTCATTTTTTCTCCTTCCTATCATGAAAGTTGGAAAAAAGGGTTTTCCTTCGGATATTCATGTTTCTATCTTAGTTAAGATGACGGAATAGCTGGGTTTACTTTAACCAAAGGGACTGCAGAAGACAATAAATAATTATTATACTTCACATCTCAGGTACGATTCTCATCTGAAAAGGAAAGGGAACTCTTTTATGAACTATGATCCACCAGTGAATTTTTCTTTCCACGTCAATTGTTCTAAAACCTAAAGTTTTTCAGATTTAATAAAATACCAAAAAAGGGTTCTCTTCAAGATCCATCTGTGTTACCCATTTATACATAAGTGTTTCATACATGGACCCAAGTTTCAGAACACGATCTGACCAGACTACTCCTTGTTGCAGAAGGTTTTGAACAGGTGAGATAACTTGTACACATAACTTAGTTTGTATGAACTAATCACTGCAATACTTTCTACAAGGCTTTGTTCTGATACCATCTACTTGGAACCTTTTTAAATACAGTGAATACATGAAAAGATTGCTAGTGGACTTAGGGGTGGATAGGATATGACCAATGGATATCTTGCAGAGTGTCCATAAGAAATTGAATGTCAAATCAAATGACACTTGAACTCCTTAAGCAATTTCATCCCTCTTTCTTGCTTGCATGGTATTGTGCAGGAATCCAGCAATTTAGATGAATTTTGTGTGTGGCATTGTCTAGCTTGGGAACCTCTGAACTTGAGCGGAGTGCATAGGACAGCAGAGTATGTCAGGATTTTCTCTTAATCAGGTCTAAAAAGTGTGTTTCTTAAAAAATAAGATGCAGCTTTACATTTGTACTTTGAGATGGAGTAGGATTCATGATGATCCTCAGGACAGTAAAGGAGTTGTAAATGCTTGACAACACTTTTTGTCTAGGATGCCACATAAGAAATGGACACATGAGTTTGCTGAATAATAAACCAATGCTAAAAAGTCTCCTAGAGTACTGTAACTTCTCCACTGTTCTTCTTTCTCTTGCTCACAGATGTGAATGAATGTGACATGGGTGCCCCTTGCCAGCAGCGTTGCTACAACACATATGGCACTTTCATTTGCCGCTGTAACCAGGGCTTCGAGCTGGACCGAGACGGCTACACTTGCAATGGTCAGTGAGCTTCATCAATCATGCTTTTACCTAGAAGTAATTATGTCCCATGTCAGATGTAATAGTCTTGGGCCTTTAAAGCAACCCGTACAGCTACCAACATCAGAAATAAAGACTGGGAATCTCAGGCACAGTTGGGCCGTGCCAAGCACTTGAAAAGTTGCTCCTTTGTTATGATTTACTTCCAAGGTGGCTGAGACTGCGGAAAGATGTATTTAGAGGAATAGGGTTACCAAAAGATGTTCTTATATTGTTTTCATTTGAGATTAATAATGGAGAAGGGGTTTTTCTGTATAAACCGGAGGCATAAAAATATGCACACATTAACCAATCTTGCATGTCTTTTTTCCTCACATCCTCTAACAGATATTGACGAGTGCAGCTACTCCAGCTACTTGTGCCAGTTTCAGTGCGTAAATGAGCCAGGACGGTTCTCCTGCGTTTGCCCTCCGGGATACCAGCTGTTGGGTACAAGACTTTGCCAAGGTACGGGGCTCTTTTAATTGAACCAGTGTTATTTTATGGCTCATTTTTTTTATTCAGCCTCAAGGCGACAGATATGAAACTCTTTTAAGGGCAGTAGGTAATTGAGCCAACAGTATGTTCTGAAATGGAGAAATGAGAATGCATTTAGGGACACGTACTATCACTCCCTGGGAATCAAACTGAATGGCTTATCTTGAACTGTCTTCTGTGTCATGTATATTACGAACTGGAGCAAGTGTGTGTTTTGTTGAGAGTGAGAACTATCCACTGGGAAGTAGATATGCTGCCTCACACGTTAGGAATTTTATCTCGGTTTATAAAGATTTTTCAGTCTCTTGCCCTAAAAAGTTAAACTGTTTCAAAGTCAAATAGAAATCTTAAGAGTTATATCTTCGGCAAAGTAGCTATTCTTGATTGGATTGCAAAGAACGTATAGGCTTAGGTCTTAGCACAGCAAGCATATGGGAGGGGCAGCACATGCTTCATGGCTTCTATCTTGTTTTGCTTTGCTTCGAGCACTGCAGCATTTCCCCAGGCTCTATCTACAATTAAAGAACAACACACCGATTTGGAAAAAGGCTTGGATGTACCCATCTCCAGTGTTGCACAACAAGCTATATGCAGTAAACAATTTGAAATAAATACTGTATCGAAGCCTTGTTTGCTAACATCACCAAACTAATCCACTTTCTTAATCAGATCTCGACGAGTGTGAATCTGGCACCCATCAGTGCACTGATGGGCAGAACTGTGTCAACTTCCATGGTGGATACAGCTGCGTGGACAAAAACCGCTGCCAGGAGCCATATGTGCAGGTTTCAGACAAGTAAGTCCTATGGGAATTGGCAGTACAGGCTAAGTTATTTATCAACATATTGGATTGTGATGTTTAAACTCAAAGTAGTCGGTGTCAACTGGTTACCACACTTGCAGTCAGCAATAAGTCATGGGTCCATGCTAGAAAGCTGCAGCCCTAGTACTTTCTTTCTGTCACCTAATTGTTTAACTTCCCATCTTTCAGAGAGACAGCAACACAGCAGGCTGCTGCTGTTATTTTATGCACTGCATAGGAGACCAGAAAAACTCTGCTCTCAAAGATGTGTGTTGTACATGGTGTACATAAGCGATGCGCAAAATGGAGGTAGTGCAAAACTCTACAGTGGGTGTTCTAAGAGCAAGAACCCCATGGAAATGCTCATAAGGTAACTATAGGCGAGAATCTGCCGTCTGATATAGAGTATTAAAGGAGCAGCCGCGGCCCGTGCAGGTAAGAGCGGTGGGGGGGATTTCAACAGATGATGAGGAAAAATTAATTATTTATTTAATTTTCCCTCGTGGTTGTCTGTCGAATCCCCTCCCCCCCAACCCGGCCCCACTTCCCCACCGCTCTTGCATGCACGGGCCGCGAGGTCACAGCCCTAATAGTAGCATTTACTATACAGGGTGGCAAGAGCACTGAAGAACAAGTTATTTTCTTTGGTAGCACTCATTCTGGTGAATACTATCTTTTTTTTTTTCAATTATGTTTATTGACATTTTAAGAAAATCAGTACAAAACCATTAATCAATAATACACGCACAAACAAAACTGTAATTTCCGACAGTACAGCTCTTTAAATATTGAATATTACTTTTGACTATAAATGTATCTCTCCTAATTTGTCCCACAGGTTTCTCTCAATAAACATCTCAAGGAAGTATGGTATTGGCAAGGGGGGGGGGGAGGTCCATTATTTTGCAATCATATCCCCCAGGTTACCAAGTCCTCCGCGACCCTGTCATATCTACAGGTGGTCTTAATGTGCTATTCAACTCCTGGCACCCACTGCAGCAAGTCCTTCTTCCAGACTCTCTCCTTCAGAGTTCGGGAAGCAGCCCAGTGTATGGCTATAGGGCATTTTGCTAGTACTATCCCAAGTGCCACCATTCAATGGTTTTATTTTTAGTTTCTTTCATTAGTGCAGTATTTCCAGTCGGCATAGTTTTATTGTTCCCTTCAGGTCCAATCCTAGTAGGCATGATAAAGCTTGAATCACTATCTCCCAGAAGTCTGCAAGCTGCTGGCAGAATCATGTCATGTGTAAGTTGTCCACCAAAGACAGCCCACATCTACCATAAACAGTTGGGCTTGTAGGGTATATCTAGAGAGTTGTCTGTGGGCATGTATGTTCTATGTAGGAAATTGACCTGTTCACATGCTTTTTTCCATTCTGGTGGTGGCCAACTCCTCTGGGTAATTAGCACTCCAGCGGTCTTTAGTGCAGCTCATCTTATCACCCCTATTGGACACCAAGGCCACGTGTTATCAGTCAGCTAAAACCAGTCAGTTCTAGCAGTTCTTGTACAACTGCATGTTCTTGTGGCTTACCTGGAGACATTGTTCAGATCCCTGGGCTGGTGTGGGCCAGCCGAGCATACTGCAAAAATGCCCCTGGTCCTACCGCGAATTGATCCTGAGGTTCTTCAAAAGAAATGAATCTGTTATTTAAGTAAAAATCACCTACATGTCTACATCCCCCCCTCGTGTCATCTGTCAAAGGACATGTCTTTTAGCATGTTAGAGAACAGCTTCAAGGTCCATAAAGACATGTCTTCAGTGAAAGGTGGCCCTCGCAAAATTGTGCAGACTACACTATGCCATACCTCTGCCATCTGTCGAAGCACGTATGGAAAGTCCTTAGGAACTCTCTTTCCCATCATAAATACCTCTGAAAGAGTATAAGATTCATATGTGCCCACTAATAGTGTTTTCTCTCAGTTCAGGTCTTCATCAAACCAGTGTACTGCATGCTGAAGCTGAAGCTGTGTTGCAGCGTAGTAAAGTAACAAGTTTGGGAGTCCCAGTTTACCCTCTAGTTTTATCGTTTCTAGTTTTACCTGACTCTGTTTTCCCGCCCAACAATCTGTTTAGTTGGGCAAATGTGGAAGTAGGGATCGGACACATTACATTCCGTAACACATACAGCCAGTGTAGCAGGAACACTATCTTCACTTTGAAGATCCGTCCCATTATAGAGAGCGGCAACATCTTCCAGAAGTCGACAGAGTGAGATAGTTCCTTCATCATCCTGCCCACATTAAGATCATCCTCTGCTGCTGGACAACGTGTCACCTAGATCCCCAAATACTGGTCCCCATTTCTGTCCCACTGTAACCCTAGTTCTGGAGGGAGGGAAGTGTTTGTGTGCCCTAATCAGACCAGTGGGAACAAATTGGACTTAGCCCTGTTTGTGTAGAGCTGGCAGGGAAACCATCATTTCAGTTCTTCCAGCTCAAATGGTCTGCCCGGACTCTGATGTTGTTCAGGACTCAGCTTAGGAAAGTCAATTACCTGGAGATAACTTTAGGGTGTCTGTCCACCGTCCAATTCAATACACAGTTAAACTCTCCCACTCATATAATCCTGGGCTTCATATATAGGGCAATCAGTCTTGTTACTTCAGGGAAGAAAAGTTTGTCAACCAAGTTAGGAGCATAAATATTTACCAAGCAGGTGTTAAACCCATTCAACACACCCAAAGCGATCACATATCTACCCAATGGGTCTGAAATCACTGTCCTCTCCAAAAAGGGAACCTTAGCTGCTATCCATGCCACCACCCCTCTAGAATAGTTAGAATATGTATTTGCAAACATGTGCCCTCTCCATCTTTACCCCAATTACATAGCCTCTACTCAGAGCAGATGGGTTTCTAGCAGTAGTGCCAATTGTACTTTATATCTTCTGATGTATGAGTACACCTGATATCTCCTAGGACAATTATTCAGCCCCCTAATGTCCCATGTGAGCTATATTTTATTCATGTAATTTCACAATAATCTGAGAGAGCCATACATCAGCCTGGCTTTGCATAGAAAAAGCGTCTCTCTTATTCCGCTCAATCTGTCAGTTTGTTTCTTGCCTGTTAGAATCCTCCACATATATTCTGGTTGTCCATTTAAATAAACATTGAAATTTCCTTTCTTACTGAGTGAATCCCCCCCCTCCCCCCCCACCGTGTGCAGATAGTAAACTTCCACCAACTCGTGTTCCGCCCACCTTTATCACTAAATTGCCCATTCCAGTGAGTGATTGTGTACCTAACCCCTCCACCCCTCCACCCCTACTACTAACTCCCTGTCCCAAAATAAGTCTATTCTACTTGAAAACCAGACTAGGAAAAAGCACATTCTTGAGGGTAGTAATCAACTAGCCCGATGATACCCTGCCAGGGTCAACCAGACCAGTGCAAGTACACCAGCATCAAACCCCCTATCGAGTTGGTAGGAATGTTTCAATTCACTCTCTTCCCACTCCGTATCTGAGGTGGGTGTACCAAACTTCAATAGGTAGCTCATTTAACCCCTGATACTTGCATCTAAACAGCAGTTTACCTTAAGTGTTCTCCCAGTCATCTCAAAGCAATAACAACAGTATCAGGTCCACAATTATTAGTATCCTAACATGGCGGTATACTTTGAATCAAGATTACAATATCACGGTGAAGTGTTATCAGGCAACTGCTGCGGCACAGTCTCCATATCCATCATCTCTGCACCCTCCTCTAGCATAGATCAGGGCAATCAGTGAGAGACTCTGGATCCTCCAAGGAGGATGCACCCATCCTGTCCATTGTGCCATCCTCACAAATTGTTATTCGAGGAGTCCACCACATCTCTGTCCCCCAATGTCCACCCCTGGGAGTAATCTCCCCACCCCCCCACCCGGTCAAGAACCGTCTTTGTTTCAAGCTTCCAGCGAGGCCAACACATTCTCAGGTTGCTTGAGCTATTACTCACAGGCGAGCAGAGGAAAGCAGCATGTATTGAAGGCACAAGATCCTGAGTTTTTGCTTCACTTCTATGTAGGATTTCCTTTGCGTCTGCCTGTGCCTAGTATAGTTAGGGTAAATCGCTAGGCTATGGCTCTCCAAAGCCAATTGTGCCACACCCTGGCACCTCTCAGGATACAGTCTCAATCTCTGTGGTTCAGGATATGGCTGTCAGAGAACTAAGTGGGGGCCTAGGTGGCGGTTGCACAGTCAGTACTCTTTCACAAGTGTGAACTTATCCATCAGACCCTCAGGCCACAGTTCGCAACAACTCCACCCTTCCAGAAAGAATGTCACATCATTACCCTCTGCTTACTCCAGAAAACCCAGAAAGTGTTGATTGTTCCGGCAAGAGTAGCTTTCAGTATCTTCCACCCTTTCAACTAGGACCCTCGTTGATGTCAATGTAGCCATCCATTCCTTTAGCACTTTTACTTCAGTATGAAGTTCCGATACCAAGCCCTCAACTCGGCATCATACTAGACTCATCACTCACAATGAACCGCCAGATCAACGCCGTATCCTCAACCTGCTTCAACACCCTCCGCATGCTTCGAAAGACTTTGAAATGGATCCCAACCGAATCCAGAAAAACTGTCACGCATGCACTCATCAGCAGCAGACTGGACTAAGGCAATGCTCTCTATGCCGGAATCGAAAAGAAACTCCTTTGCAAATTCCAGACTGTCCAGAAAGCTGCAGCCAGACTGATCCTCTACATCCCCCGTCGCATTCACATCACCCAACACCGCCGCGATCTCCACTGGCTTCCAGTCGAAAGAAGAATAACCATCAAACTCCTCTCCCATGCATACAAGGCCTTTCACAACACCGGACCCGCATACCTGAACAGCCGCCTCTCCTTCCACGCACCCAAAAGACATCTCCGATCAGCCCAGCTCTCTCTGGCCACCGTCCCACGTATCAACAAGACCAGAACGCGAGGAAAGTCCTTCTCCTACCTTGCAGCCAAAGCCTGGAACACCCTCCCCCTCCACCTCCAGCAATCTCCCACATTGCCCCAGTCCAGGAAGGACCTCAAGACCTGGCTCTTCGGATGACCCCAGCACTCAATGGTGCCGCCCGCCCCCCAGCTGCTTGAGACGCTCACGGGTGAGTAGTTGTGCTTTACCAACCCTGATTGATTGATTGTGTAGTCTGTTCGCAACCTTTCTCAGGTCAGCCAGTACTAGATTTATGTCTATTGTTCCTGCTTCTACTTTCCCTTCCAGTGCTGCCCATGAGCCACAGATTGTTGCCAGCTGGTCTGCTCATGAAGGTTTCTCATGCTGCGCTCTCTGTTACCTTGTTTTCTGTGTCTGTCATGCATATAGTTCTCGGTGAGGCCACCTAAGACACGGCATGCTGCATTATACTATTGCCCTGTTATGGTTTAGGTGCTTTACCCTTGACCATGGTGTCTCTTATCCTGATCTCCCAGTTTGGGTCGATAGCACACACAAATCAGGCTCCATTTCTCTCTTCAAGTTCTCAGTCCTTTCCCAGCGACCACACTTAATAGGTTCCCCACGCACCTTCAGCTCTCCATTGGGATTGCCCCCTGTCCTTCGCAGCTGGTTACCCATTATCCTCAGAAGCCACTTGGGTGTCCTACCGGGGAGCCGCCATCATCTCCTGTTTAGGCCCTCCTTATCTACCTGCCGGGCAACAGTCCCTGGAGAGCCAGTATTCGCTGTCTTGTTTGGCAACCTCAAGTGTTGCAGGTATTCTTGCAGGGGCCTACATCCAAGACCACGTTTTTTCCTGCACCTGGCATGCAGATCCGTGCCACTCAGACACCTAGGGCACCTTAGGGCAGAAGCTTTCGTCTGACACTCCCAGGATTGTGCAGGGGGGTCATCTACATTGTCGGGGATCCTTCCTGTTTACCAGGTCTCTGTGTTTTCCCCTCCAGTGCATTTCGGTTAGGCCCTCCAAGCGCCCACCCTTTTTCATTGGGGTATGCAGCCCACCCCTGGCATTCACGCAGGCCACACAACAGTCCAGGTGATCTCCACTGGCCGCATGAATCTCGAGGAGAACCCAGCACTCGGCGTGCAGTTCTTGACCGCTCCGGCGATGCAACCCAACATTCCAAGATTGACGCTGGGGCCGGACCTCAGCCACTGTTATCCACTGAACCTTAGCTTTTCTGCTGTTATCCTGCACCTGGGTCCCACAGATCACAGTGCCTGGGTGTGGGGTGCCATAAGGCAGTAATCCAGTCCGGTTATAAGCATTATTTAAGCAGACTGCAGCAGGATTATTACTTGAGTTGCCGGAGCTCCTAGCTTTCATCTCAGTATGGCCATCCTGTCAGGCCACACCCTCCCCCTTGGATACTCGAACTGCATATTCCTCACCTTTAAACTAATCCTCAGATGCCAAGCTGGACCCGGATGTTTACTTAGTAGTGTTCCCACGCATCGCTAGATGGCTGTGTGGGCTCTGCATTGACTTCGTACCGCCCCTGCATGCTGAAGTCAGTTTCTTGCTTGATACTTTTGGCGTCCTCAGACACAGAGCATTAACAACTGTCGGCCCCAGTGCACAGAACTTGGGATCATTTAAGAGGGTAAAAATGAGGCCACTCCACAGAACGGGTAGGCAGGAGGGCAGTGAGGAATCTGCAGTTAGAGAGCGTATCCACCACAAAGAGCTTTACTAAAGGCAAGTAACTTGTTTTTCTAATGGATACTTCTAACCACAGATTACTCACCTTTAGAATAGATATCAAAGTAGTACCTCCCAAAGGTGGCGGGTATGTGGAGTGGACTCGGATCAAAAAGTCCTGGATGACCAAATGCCCTTCCCATTGGACCTGGTTGTCAGGGCATTAGTGCTCATTGAATGTGTGCACCGGCACCCATTTTGCAGCCTGGCAGATTTCAAGGACAGGCACTCCACGTGCCAACGCAGTGGCAACAGCTTTGGCCCTGGTGGAATGGACTCTCAGTCTCTCCAGAGACCTGGTTTTAGCCAGTGAGTAGCAGATCTTAATGCAGAGGACTATCCACTTGACAGAGTCCTCTTCTGCAAAGCCTTACCCTTCTTTGCCCCAGAGAACCTCTCAAAAAGCTGATTATCCATCCTATGGTCCTTGATACGGTTGATGTAAAAGCTTAAAGCTCTTTTGGGGTCCAACTGATGAAGTCTCTTCTCCTCTTTCATTAGGTGAAGCTGGCAAACAACGCTGGATAGGTGTCACATCTTTCTGCAAGAAGGCCACCCGAGACCTCAGGATCAGTGTGTCACAAAAAAAAAAAAAAAAAAAAAAAAGTGGTGTAGGGCAACAACAGTGCCTGGAATTTACTGACACAACAATCTGATGTGATCACAATGAGGAAGACAATGTTTTGAGTCAGGAGAAACAACAAGCAGCTGTGCATCGACCCGACGGGCAAACATATGAAAAAGTCAAGACCAAGTTAAGATCCCACTGTGGCATTACAAAAAGTTTGGGAAGGAGCATATGTGTCAAACTTTTAATAAACTGTATCACAACAGGTGATTTAAACAAAGTCAGTCCGATAAACATAACAAGGTTGAAATGGCCGACAAATAACCTCTGATAGTGCCCACTGAAAGAGCTTGCAGGGACAAAGGCAAAATAAAAAGCAAAAAATCCGACAGTTTGGCATGTAAAGGGCTTGTCTTGCTAACTCCACACCAGGCCACGAATGTGTCCCAGTGCCTGTTTTAAATAGACTTCATAAAGGGACGCCTGGCGGAAATAAGGACATGCACCGCCTCATGTGGCAGATCAAATGGAGTAAACTGCCATTGCTCAATCTCCCCACATGTAGGTAGAGATCGGGCAGGTTCAGGTGAAGGACCCTGCCCTGCAACAGAATATTCTCCCAAAGTGATAGCCTGATTGAAGGGCCGATGCCCAGAAAATGTGGGCACCACACCTTCATGACCCTCTGTGGAGCCACTAGGATGATTTGGGTGTCATCATTCCTGATCTTTTTCAGAACTCAAGGCAGAGGCGGGAAGATACACAGAAGTCCTGTGTTCCATTCAAGCTGGAATGAATCTCCAGCGCATCTCTTTACGGAGTACCACAACGTGCAAAACCGTTGACATTGCACGTTCTCGATGGTGGCGAAAAGATTTAGCTAGGGTTCTTTCGACTGCCAGAAAATGCTATGCGCCACCTCAGGAAGCAGAGGCCATTTGTGATCTGCTCTCACTGGTGGCTGAGCTTGTCCACCCTGGCATTCAAGGATCCAACCATGGGGTTCATGGCCAGGGAAATGCCCTGACATTCCAGCCAACTCCAGACGTGCAGGCCGTCTTGTCACAGAACCCAAGACCCCCCTTAACCCTACTTATTACAGTACCACTTGCTGATGGTGGTGTATGTTAGAACTTCCAGCCTCCCTTATAGCCAGCAGGAAGCCCTTCAACACCAGATAAATTGCCCCCAACTCTAATAGACTGCTTTGGAGTTGAGTTTCTGTCAGGAACCAGAATCCTCTGATCTCTACCTCCCCCAGATGGCCACATAAACCCAGCAGTGACACATCTGTCATCACCATCAGCTCTAGGTGGGGAAGGAATTGGGGTCTGCTGCTAGTCCAATTGCACTCGATTGGCCATCACTGTAGATCATGCACAGTCTCCTCCAAAATCTGAATGGCATCTGACAGGGTTCCCTGGTGCTAGGCCCATTGGAACTTGAGATTTAATTGCAGAGCCCGCATATGCCGTGTGGAGTAGTGGACAAGGAAGATGCGGGAGGCTAAGAGGCCCAGAAGCCTCAGAGCTGCTCTCACTGAGATTCAGGCCCGAGGATGAAATACTGGGATCATAGCCCAAATTTCTGGACTCATTACAATGGAGGGAAGGCGCTGAACTGTGAAGTGCCCAAGACAGCTCATATAAAAGAAGGCTCTGCGAAGGAGTCCGGTGCAACTACGGCTCATTAATCAAGAACCCCAATGATGTCAGGAAGTTTACCATTGTCTGGAGGCGGTCTACAACTGACTGTGGCCAGCCCGCCTACATTAGCCAGCCAAACTATTATCTTCAACCTTCAAAAATGGGTGGCAACCACCGCCATCACTTTCATGAATATCGGAGGGCCACTGGTGAGACCGAAGAGAAGGACAGCAAACTGAAAATAGCATATCCATAAGGGAAGCCTGTATGTCTCCTGGGAAACCTGTAGATGGTATTCATGCATGGTGAAGGACCATTACATTGGTGCCAGCCACTCGTCCCAGACAATGAGTAGTGTCCAGGCCATCATGAATCACTTATTTGGCTGCATCTTGAATGGTATTTGGCAAGGAGGCACTAAGTTCTTCTGGGGCCACCAGCAAGATCTCGCTGGCCATGCCCCAGATGGCTTGCATATATCAGCCCAATTGACTCACCGCAATACTAGCCTAGTAGAGGAGAACATTTGTTTTTCGAATGTCTCAATCCCCTTCGACTTCCTGTTCTAGAGGGTCATAGGGAATGAATTGGGGTTCACCTTTGGGGTGGAAGGCTGGACCACCAGACTTTCTGTAACAGGATGCTGTGCAAGTAAATCAGGGTCACTAGGTGCCGGCCTGTGGCACTTGGCTACCTGCCAACTCACTGGCTGACAATAACACGGTTTAGAGCAAGAGATCTTCACTGAATGGAAGCAAGGGCTCAGATGAAAAGGGCCCAGGTTGCAAAACCTCTGTAAGGAGATTTGTCTTGACATCAGCAGAAAGCAGTTGTAGGTCCAGGGCCTCAGCTGCTCGTCAAATTACCACAGCAAAGGAAGCACTCCCTTCCGTTGGGGTCCCAAGAGGCAAATTCATACCTGTATCAGGGGAGGTACCCAGGTGCACTGTAGTGGATTCGGAGCGTGACCTCAGTCTGGGTCGAGTCAAAGCTGGTTCAGGGTCAGACACCGGAGTCAGCGCCAGATTCTAGATTCTGCACGGGCGGCATCAGCTCCAGTGTTGATGAAGGAAGGACAGATGCAGGTTTTGGATGCAGGATGGAAATCTGCACGGGAGCCTGTGAAAGGTCCATGGCATTAGGATGATGCAAAGGACAGATCTGCTTATGGTAATCTGACTGGGAGGGGGGGCTGTGGATCTTTGGGGCCTGAAGGTGCACCAGAGGAGGCTGAGAGACTGCCAAAGATATGCGGCATGGCCTCCTTAAAGGCCTAGACCTGCGGTGGTGGCACCAATGGCCCAGGAAACTCATGGTGCATCTGGATCAACTGTGGAATCGGCACTTCAGTCCAAGATTGGGAGTGAGATTGAGGGGCAACTGGATGTCCTCGCAAATTCTCTTTTGAAAGAGAGTGGCGGTATGGGGTCAACTCCCACTTTGCTTTCTTCTGTTTCCACTTGAACTTCAACTGCAAAGATGACTCCTCGCGGAATTGGCCTCTGAAGCGCGTCCGCACCCTTGACTTGGAATGACAGCACGACTTTCTCAAGGCCTGTGACTTTTTTCTGTGTTCAGCGCTGTACAGCTTCACTTCACAGTCTGGGGTTGCCTTAAGATGCACGAAGGCGCACTCATACCACGACTTGGAATTGCGCAAGAGCCTGAACTCCAGAAACCCATATCATGTGTGTCAGTGACCAGCATCTGTTTTCTGCAGTCATGGCATGGCTTGAAGCCTATAGTTTTGGAGGGGGCATCGTTCCCTTGCACATTGAATTTTGTTTTGAGAGTCATCGAAAGCCCAATGAAAGTGGGAACTGTGCTCTGAATTCGCGTTCGAAGGTTCAGAAAGAAAATAACTAATATCATCGTGCAGGGGTGGCGCTTACATTTGGCTCCGTTCCGCCACTTCTGTGGCAGTACAGAGTAAACACAGAGCCGTATGGCTCCACCTTTTAGCTCACGGAAGCAGTGGTAAGAAAACGTCCAGATCCAGCCTAACGCCTGGGGAATATTCTAAAGGTGAGGAATCTTTGGTTAGACATATCCATCAGAACAACAACTGTGAAAAGGGCATGAGTGCATCAGAAGCACAGGCATGTGCTGTTTTCAGTGAAACTGTGCAAGAACGAGATGATACTGCGAAGAACCCCATAAAGAGCAGGAGTGGGGTAGGAATTTCTCAGAAGGAAAGATTTAGGTTGTGGGGGAAACTGCTTTCACATAGAGGGACCATTAAAGAAGGGTAAAGTATGAGCTACTTTTCTAAAGTTATCAGTGCAGCAAGGAAGGAAGCACCTGTTAATTGAAGTGAGATGGCGACTGTAAGAGTGACTGCCCATGAAAAATATGTCCCTCCATGTGTGTCTCTCCAATGCCTGGGTTTGGGTCTGGGAAGCGTGACGTGCAGACAAGCTGGTGTGCTGGTGATGTGGATCAACAGAGACTAGTTGGTGCTTTCAAACCAGCAACAGAGTTTCAGTACTTTATGTGGGTGTTAGTTTTCTTTAATATTCAGTAACGGTCCCCCACCACTCCTCAAAAGTGCTGGTAATCGTTTAAGAGTCCTGTAAAGGTCTCCATCAGGTAACGGGTACTGTGCTCTAAAGCTGATATGGCTTGAAAATACGGGCAAACACTAGTGAGAACCTGAAGTTCCAATAGTGCTGCTCCCAATAGGACTCTGCTTAATGAACAGATACACAAAAATGAAATTGCTTGTGCTTATCAGGGATGTGTACTTCAACCGCATGGATCGAGTTTCCAGTTAATGTGTCGTCCATGAGTTTTCACATTCACTCTGCATGTCTGGAGTTTGCCCCACTAAATACCTTCACTACGCAGAGAAACAACTCTAAAAAAACATAGAAATGTGCTTGCCTCCCCTTGATTTCAGTAAAATGTTTGACAGTGAAAGTGCATATTTAGTCCGAAAGTCATCCCAGATGCAGTAGGCAAAATGCAAGGCCAGCATGACATTTACTAAGACATGCCTCAAAGGGACTGCGATCTGATGAGAGGCTACTGGAGCAACAGATAACATACAGTTAATTTAGTAAATACTATGCAGCCCACCTTTCATGTCCTGGTTTTCTGAGTAAAAAACTATGAGAAAAAAATATATATTGTGATCTTGGATTTTGTTTTCATACAGTGCTTAATATTAGGTGTTAAATTTCAAGCAACAACAGTCCTGACCAGAATTATAACTAAAGTCCAGTGAGAAAGTAATTTTGCCTGAATCACACAGTTTGTTCAGTTTGGAATACAAGATTTGGATCCTAATATCCTGCATCTACAGCGAACAACTTAGTCTTATCCACAGCAATAAAATCGGCCAACAGAGAATATTGAGGGATGTCTTATGATTTTCTTTCATCCTAAATGAAGGTGATTTAAACAAAAGAAAAATCTGAATTAAGGGAAGTGGAGACTAAATTCAGTTTCAGTTTTGCACTCCTTGTGCAGGGCCAGAATGGCGGTTCTGCTGGAGGCTGCCATGAACCAGACATGCCCCCAGCGCAGTGTTCTAGTTGGAGCTGGGTTGAGCATTTTTGCCAGGAATTATTTTAGTTACCTGCACCCCATGAGACAAAATAAGCACCATGCCCATAATATGAATGAATTTTACATATACAATGGAGATAGCGTATGAAATATATAGTTAAAAGCCCTCCAAACCAATGGTATTTTAAACCAATGGTCTATTGATTAATATTGCTTCTGAGCATAATAATAATTATTTTTAATCTTACCATTACATTACTGCCATCTTCAATCATCACTACGTCTCTTCTGAGACACACTCCAAAACTATGAATACTTCGTATATAGCACTTAAAACTGGGCTGGGGATGTTTAGAAACACACCTCATTTGAATAATAGCACATAAATATAAACGGGTGAGTTCAAGATCGCACAATTTGGCCAAATGGAGAGGCCAAATCAGAACTACGGCTGCAAAAAAACACATTAAACTACATGTGTTCTATCGAGCTGTCCTGTGCTATAAAATCAAATAATATGGCTCTGAGGCAGAGTAGAAATGGAGCAGCGATGAAAGGGTGAGGCCAAAGGCAGACCAATTCACTGGCCTGCAAGAGGCATCCTTTAAGTTCAACTAGATGTGTGGCCAGAGGTGCAACTAGAGCCAAATTTCGGAGGTGCTATAAAAAATTTCGGGGGGGGGGCTGATTCTTCCAGCAATAGGCAGAGTGGAGATGCAGGGGCTCTAAGAAGGGGTGAAAAACAACAAAGCCTCGTTAACAAGTAAATGGTCTTTTAAGACCTGTGAAGTACTCGGGTGCAGCGTAAGACGGACGCAGACCACAACAGCTCAAAAACTGTCTGTGTGTGCTCGGGAAGTAGTCTCAGCCCGTGCTGACATACACGACGGGGAGGGGTCTGAAGCCCTTTGAGCCCAATGGGTGTTGCGCGCCTGTGTGTGGCTGAGAGGCAGTAACACCTACCGACTGCCTTGCCTCACCAAAAGGTAGCATAGTTTGTTCTGGTACTGGGATCACAGCCAGAGGCACAAAACATTTCTTGGGTCAGTTCGCCTGAGTCGGTATCTTTAACAGGCATGATAGCAATGAGGGGATGACTTTTTTTATGCAAAACATTTCATATTTATTATTTGAACAGAAGAGAAACTATAAACCTTTGTTTAACATATATGTCACTTTTCTAGCTCAGTGTGGCTGGCACTATGTACGCTTAAAAACTCTGCTAGAGAAACATACATTTGAGATGGGCGGTTTTAGAGTGTCAGAGGTGTTGCAGAGTGTGCCATATAAAGGAACTGCTTTCCACCTAAAAACTGGAAACTACCCAGAAATCCCTACTTTCTTTTTTGAATAATTTATGCGTCACTCTAAGCCCGAAAGTGTATTGCTTTGACTTATATTGGGTGCTCGTTGTGTTTCAACAAATGTATGTCTCTCTGATGAGCTCTAATGGGAGAGAAACATATGCCAGGAACAGCGTTTATTCATTCCAGGTTGGCTTGGATGTTATTGCACCAATCCAAATCTGTAATGCTGTGCCTGGAGTGGTAAAAGGCTTTTGTCATTTTTCACTTGGCAAGAATTGCACTAGCTAATTATATGCTTAAAGACCTGCAGCAAAAATGAAGAAAAAAAGACTTGGTCACTCTTCTAGATCAGCGTGGATGGCACTATGCTAATTCTATACTTAAGAACACTCCTAGAAAAACAGACATCTGCGGTGACCAGTTTTAGACTGTTGGTGGTATTGTAAAGTGCTCCATACAAAGGAGCTGGTCTCCACCTAAGACTTGGGAAAAGCATCATGAGAAAAGATTCCAAATGGAATGGAATGGCTAGAGCGCAAGTTACAGGTTCTTAAGTTAACTATTACTGGTGAACTTCAGTGTTTGAGTTTAAGATGTTATGTTTTTACCAACATTTTCCCTTAGCTATAACGTCACTTTAACCTTTGTTTTTTTCAGAGAATTTCTAAGGTTTTTTTTATTTATGTAAAGTAAGATATTATTAGCATACGTAACTATAGCATCACTTTAACCTTTGTTTTTTTCAGTGAATTGTTTTTTGCCTAGTAAGATTTTATTACAATACATAACTATGCCAACCTTCTCAAGAGTAACTTGGCCAACATTTTGCGTTTTGGAACTCTTCCCCCCTTCCTTTCCGGGCCCTGCTACATGGATCACATCATACCCTTTCAGGAAAAGTTTAGTCAAACCGCAGTTATTAGCAAACCGCACAATCGATCTCCTAACTAAAACGACCTAGTGGGATTGGGAGATATATATATATATATTTTTTTTACTGGCATTCGCCAGAATGTAGTTATAGTTAGGACCTAGTTTCCATAGGAAAAGGTTTTTCTTGTTGTGCAAATAATGTTGGCGCTGTTTGACGAATCTTCACAAAAGTTTCCAATCTAGTACGCACCTGAGTTCCGCTGCTGTGTTGAAATTTCGAGGGTGATTCATCAAGCGGGGGCTGAGAAAAAAGGGTGGGGTCCCAAAATGTGTTTTCCCCATAGGGATTTTAGACAGTACTACAGCTGGAACCGCTGAACGGAATTACACCAAATTTGGCAGAAAGCTAGATCTTGACCCAGAAAGAAAGCGTGCTTGTTGTGATTTTGTGTTAATCTGTTCAGTAGTTTTTGAGATATTAATGGAAAAAGAAATATAGATATCTAGAGACACGAATCCTTCGCGGTGCTTCGCAAATGCACGCGCCAACTGCAATGCAGTGACTGGGTAGCCGCAACCTGAGTAGAAAGTTGCGGCCTCCATTTTATAAATCAGAGAACAGTCGCGGAAGGTAAAAATTGATCAATAAAGTAATAGAAGGGGTCAAGGTAGAGGTACCCTGAACCCCATGGGCACAATATAGGGGTCTGTGAGGGACCCCAAATGAGCGAAAAAATGCCCAGACTGTTTTTTGGGGGGACCGTGGGGACGTTGGAGGATTCGCGAATTCATCGCATCGCTCAGCACAGCCTCCCGTGTGACTTTACGGCAGATTTACGAATTCTGCTGAAAAATAAAAAAAATATATACACTCAGTCACTCAGACAGTTATACACCCACTCAGACACACTCACATCCACTCACAGACCCACTCAGACACTTACGCACCCACTTACACACCCACTCAGACACTCACGCACCCACTTACAGACTCACACACCCACTCACAGACCTACTCACTCATGCACCCACTCACTGACCTACACAGGCACTCACGCACCCACTCACAGACCCACACAGGCACTCACATACCCACACCCGCACTTACACACCCCCTCAGTCACTCGCGCACCCACTCCCAGACCCACACAGACACACCCACTCAGAGGCCCACTGAGACACTTATGCACCCACTCACAGACCCACTGAGACACTCATGTACCCATTCACAGACCCACACAGTCACTCACACACGCATTCACAGTTCCACACAGGCACTCACACCCACTCAGAGACTCACACATGCACTAATACACCCAGTCACACACCCACTCAGATACTTATGCACCCATTCACAGACCCACTCAGACACTGACACATCTACTCACAGACCCACTCCGTCACTCATGCACCCACTCACAGACCCATTCAGACACTCATTCACACACCCACTCAGATACTCATGCACCCACTCATACACCCACTCACAGACCCACACCCACTCACAGACCCACACAGACACTCACACCCAGCCACACACCAATTCAGACACATACACACCAACTCACAGACCCACTCAGATCCACCTTACTTTACAGCATTTAGGCTATATGCAATTTTAACACAAACTATTTAAGATTAACTAATATGAATATATAACTACACCATTTAATATGAATATAGAACTACACCATTCAATTAAACATTGAAATGAATTGATCCAGATGGATAATTGACCTTTTTGTTCTTATTTTAAAATAATGCTGAGTATTCATGTATATCATTCTCACTCCTCTTATCTCCTATTTGCAGCCGCTGCCTGTGCCCAACCTCCAACATAGCATGCCGCGACCAGCCCTCCTCTATTGTGTATCGGTACATGAGCATCACAGCAGACCGGAGTGTGCCCTCCGACATCTTCCAGATCCAAGCGACCAGTGTGCATCCAGGGGCTTACAACTCTTTCAAGATCCGTGCCGGAAATGAGCAAGGAGACTTCTACATACGGGTGAGGATGTTAGCACAGGCTAAAAGATGAGGGATGGAAGCTGAATACTACCAGGGAGAAAATTAACAATGAAGAAGAGCAATGATGTGTTTAACACAAACTAAACACAACTAGTAGAGGGTAAGGAAATAAGATAAAGGTATCAGGTGATTAAAAAGAATGAGAGGGTAAATTTGCCTCATCTTCACAAACATTGACAGACACACACATCTCATTGTTAGTATCAAGTAACAACAATTTGTAGATTGAAATCCTTGTACCTTGGAGTGGAGTTCAGATATAGATATATATATATACATATATTCACTGAAAAAACCATAGGTTTTAGGGACAGTTATAGTTAGTTGGACATTGCACTCGTACAAAACCCGTGAAATTCCCCCGTTATAGTTAGTTCAGCTAACTATAACTCGCGCCCCCGCAATGCACTGCTGATGACGCACAAGTTACTAACTTGTGTAACGATATATCTGTAAGAGACAGTAGTTAGTGATAGATTCCTTACCTTAGAATATCCCCAGGCGTCAGGCTGGATCCGGAAAGTTTTGCGTAGCAGTACCCTTGCGCGTCGGTAGGCGGCGTCGTGCGGCTCCGCGTCCGTCGTCGGCGTCGTGATCGCCGGGATGACGTCGCGGGCAGTACTTAGGCGCCGCCCTGCGCGCTGACGTCAGTTCTGTACACGACTTTCCGCGCCAGGAACGCAGAGCCATGCAAGAAGCTGACACAGGTGTCTGAAAAATACTAGGGCCCTGAAAGGGATGTCCTTAACCCTAGAAATCAGTTCGCAGAACGGGGAGGATGGGTGGGCGGTAAGGAATCTATCACTAACTACTGTCTCTTACAGATATATCGTTACACAAGTTAGTAACTTGTGCATCTGAAAGAGACACGTTAGTGATAGATTCCTTACCTTAGAATAGATACCCCAGCAATACCAACCCCGGTGGTGGGTCTGCGAACAAAGATCAGACAAGGAAGTCCTGGAGGACAGAACGGCCAAAGAAGCCGTCCCTCCGGACCTGACTGTCAAGGCAGTAATGCTTAGTAAACGTGTGCAGCGAGGCCCACGTAGCTGCCTGACAGATAACCGGCAGCGGAACACCGCGGCCCAAGGCCGTGGTAGCAGCCGTTGCCCTGGTGGAATGGGCACGCAGCCCAACAGGAGGCTCCTTCTGAGCCAAAGAATAGCAGGTCTTGATGCACAAGGTAACCCAGCGGGAGATGGTCCTCTTGTGCACCGCCCGACCTTTTTGGCGCCCACGTAGCCAACAAAGAGCTGGTCATCCACCCGGAAGTGTTTCGTGCGGTCGATATAGAAGGAGAGCGCACGTTTTGGGTCCAGACGGTGGAGCCTCTGTTCCTCTCTGGAAGGATGCGGAGGCGGAAAGAAGGTGGGCAAAGTGATGGTCTGCCCAATGTGGAAAGCAGTAACCACCTTTGGCAAGAAGGACGGACGCGTCCGAAGAACAACCTTGTCTGGATGAACAGACAGAAAGGGAGGTTTGCAAGAAAGAGCCTGGAGCTCACTCACCCGCCGAGCGGAGGTGATGGCCACCAGAAAGGCTGCCTTTAGAGTCAGAAGACGAAGAGGACAGTTATGCAGAGGCTCAAAGGGAGCGCACATTAAAAGGTAAGAACCAAGTTCAAGTCCCACTGAGGCATTACAAACGGAACAGGAGGGAAGAGGTGAGTAATGCCTTTTAAGAACCTGTTAACAACAGGGGACTTGAAAAGGGAGGGCTGATCAGGGAGCCTGAGGAAGGCCGAGATAGCACAAAGATAACCCTTGATGGTACCCAGGGCAGAACCCTGTTGGGCCAGAGAAAGAAGGAACAGAAGGACCTCAGAAAGAGGGGCAGAAAGGGGATTCACAGCCTTTGCTGTGCACCATGCCACAAATTTGTTCCACCTGCAGGCGTATACCACCTTAGTGGAGGGACGCCTGGCTGCCAGAATCACATCACAAACTTCGGGAGGCAAGTCGAAAGGAATCAACTGCCGCCGCTCAATCTCCACGCAAGCAGGTGTAGACTGGACAGGTTCGGGTGGAGGACCGTCCCCTGCTGCTGCGACAGAAGATCCTCCCGAAGAGGCAGACGGATCGGGGGATCTATGCTCATATTGAGTAGCTCGGGATACCAAACTCTTCGAGCCCAGTCCGGAGCCACAAGAATGACTTGGGCCCGGTCGTGCCGAATCTTCTTCAACACTCTGGGTAGAAGTGGTATAGGCGGAAAGGCGTATAACAGACCGCAACTCCATTCGCGACGAAAAGCGTCGCCGAGCGAGTGCCGCCTTGGAAATTCCAACGCGCAGAACTGATGACATTGCGCGTTCTCTTCGGAGGCGAATAGATCTAACCAAGGCTCTCCCCACTGTAGAAAGAGTCCTTGCGCCACTTCCGAGTGAAGACGCCATTCGTGATCCATCATGCACCTGCGGCTGAGTTCGTCCGCCCTGGCGTTCAGAGAACCTGCCAGGTGTTGAACCATCAGGAACATGCCCTGATGTTCCAGCCATGTCCAGAGGCGCAGAGCCTCCTGACAAAGGGTCCAAGACCCCACCCCGCCCTGTTTGTTGCAGTACCACATGGCGGTGGTGTTGTCTGTGAACACCTGCACTACCTTCCCTTTGACAGAGGGAAGGAATGCCTTGAGTGCAAGCCGGATCGCCCGGAGCTCCAGAAGGTTGATATGGAGCCGGGACTCCGCCGGAGACCAGAGGCCTCTGATCTCCGCCTCTCCCATGTGACCGCCCCATCCCAGAAGGGACGCGTCCGTCACAACTGTATGCTCTGGCTGGGGAAGGGAGAGGGATCTGCCCATGACCCATTGCCGGTTCGAGAGCCACCACTGCAACTGTTTTGCAGTCCCCTCCGAGATCTGGACGTGATCGGACAGGTTGCCCTGGTGCTGCGCCCACTGGAACTTCAGGTCCCACTGCAGAGCCCGCATATGCCATCTGGCATGATTGACCAGCAGGATGCAGGAGGCCATGAGGCCCAGCAGCCTCAGGGTCATCCTTACTGAAACCCAGGATAAAGGCCGAAAGATCGGAATCATAGCCTGAATATCCCGGACTCGCCGTTCGGGAGGATAGGCCCGAAACCGCGTCGTGTCCAGAACTGCTCCGATGAAAAGGAGCTGTGGAGAAGGAATCAGATGCGACTTCGGCACATTGATGGAGAACCCCAGCGAGTGCAGGAGTTCGGCCGTAGTCTGGAGGTGGGAGACGACTGCCTGGGACGAGCCCGCCTTCAGCAGCCAGTCGTCGAGGTAGGGGAAGACTGAAACCCCTGCCCGGCGCAGATGAGCTGCGACCACCGCCATCACTTTCGTGAACACCCGAGGGGCACTGGTAAGGCCAAAGGGGAGCACGGTGAACTGAAAATGCTCGGGGCCTACCGTGAACCGAAGGTAACGCCGGTGGGCCGGCAGGACGGGGATGTGGAAATACGCGTCCTGCAAGTCCAACGCTACCAACCAGTCTCCAGGGTCGAGGGCAGTCAAGACCTGAGCTAGGGTGAGCATCTTGAACTTCTCCTTCCGGAGGAAGCGATTGACGTTCCGGAGGTCCAAGATAGGACGCATGTCCTCCTTGTCCATTTTGGGCACCAGAAAGTAGTGGGAGTAGCAACCACGCCCTACTTCTGGGGTCGGAACATGCTCGATGGCCCTCTTGGTCAAGAGGGCCGTGACTTCCTTCTGTAGAAGCACCAAGTGATCCCCTGACATGCGGTGGAATTGAGGTGGCATGGCTGGGGGTGGTCTCGAAGGGGAGGGAGTAGCCCCTTCGGACAATGTCCAAGACCCACCTGTCCGAGGTGATGGTGCGCCAGTGGGGAAGGTGATGGCGGACCCTGCCCCCTACTGGCGTGCCGTGCACCTGAAAGGAGGGACTAGGAGGGCTTGGAGGCCGCGGACGGGTTGGAGGTGGTGGCCTGACCCGCACGCTGGTTGCCCGATCCGCCACGGCGGAATCCACGTCCTCGGCCACGCGAAGACGCCTGCTGCGCGGGCCGGTGGCTGGGCTGCTGACGTGAAGGGGCGCCCCTACCGTGGCCACGATAGGGGCGAAAAGCAGAAGGCAGCGGAGGGCGTGTAGCAGAAAGGCTCAGGGACTTGGCAGTAGCCCGTGAGTCCTTAAAGCGCTCCAACGCATGGTCTGCTTTGGACCCAAAAAGACCGACTCCATCAAAGGGCATGTCCATGAGAGTATTCTGGACATCCCCTGAAAACCAGTGGTTCTCAGCCAGGCGTGGCGTCGGAGCGCCACCGTCGTTGCAATCGACCTGCCCAGCGAGTCGGCGGTGTCAAGGCCACAACGGATAGTGTATTTGGCCGCATCCCTTCCTTCCGCAATGGCGCGGGAAAGCAGTGCCTGGACCTCCTCAGGGCACTGGGGCAAAACATCCGCCACCGAATCCCACAGAGAGTGGGTATATCGGCCCAAAAGACAAGCGGTGTTAACGGACCGCAAGCCAGCACTGGAGGAAGAAAAACCTTTCTTCCCAAACTGATCCAGGCGTTTGGATTCCCTATCCGGAGGAGCGGTAGGGAAGGCGGTTTGGGAAGCGGAGGCTTGGACAACCAAGCTCTCAGGAGTGGGGTGGACAGAAAGAAACAGGGGGTCGCCCGGAGCGGGGCGATGGCGTCGTGACACGTTCCGATCCACAGGAGCCCCTGTGTTGGGCTTGGACCAGGCGCCCAAAAGAACGTCCGTGAGGGCGTCGTTAAACGGCAGCACAGTCTCCGCAGAGGAGGCTGCCGGCTGAAGCACCTCTGTCAAGATGTTAGGCTTGACCGTTAAAGTAGGGAGCTGGAGACGTAAGGCCCCAGCAGCCCTACGCAACACCGTACCAAAATTGGCCCCCTCCTCCGTAGCCACGGGAGGAGACAGCATGCCAGTGTCAGGAGAAGTATCCAGACCACTGGCCTCCCCTAGACTCTCTGTCCAGTCCTCATCATACTGACAGTTGCGTGTCAGAGGGTCATCAGACCCCTCCCAGTCCTCCTGGTCCTCCTCTGGTTCAAAATAAGGAGGAGGAGGGACAGTTGGGACCCAAGGTCCCATCGGCGCCGGAGCCGGCGTCGAGCGACGTCGCTCCGGGTCCAAGTCCGGAGCCGGAAGGAACTGGGGACGACGCCGCCCGGAGCCCAGGGCGGCGTCGAGAACGGCACCGGAGACATCGGCGCCGGCGGAGGTGTAGTGAGGTCGACCGGCGTCGATGGGGGTTGTGGAGCCGGGATCGAGGCCGGGGCCGGAGCCGGAGCCGGGATCGAGGCTGGAGGCCCGGGCGACGCCGGGGCCGGAGCCGCCGGCGACGCCGGATCAACCCCATCAGGGCCCGCGGGGCCCGAAGGCGCACCGGAGGGGCCTGAAGGCCCGAAGAGGCGGGCCATGGCCGACAGGAACTCCTGTACCTTGGCCGGATCCGCCCCCGAACCCGGGAAGGGCGGGTATGACGGGGGCGACTCCACAGGCAAGTCCGGGGCCGCGGGGCGGGGACGGTGCCGGGAGGGGCCTCAGCCGAGTCGCGAGACCGGCGAGGCGAAGTCCGAGAGCGACGATGCTTCTTGGACTTCTTGTGTCGAGACTTACCGGACGAAGAAGACTTCGACGCCGACGACCGGTGTGCACTCCGCGAGCGACCCCTGGACCTCTCACGCGACCGGGGCTTCCGCGGAGCCGAATGCCGGGCCTCGAGGAGCTTTCGAGACCGCTCTCGCAAAGCCTTCGGGTTGAGGGCCTGGCATTCGGGACAAGACTCGGTGTCGTGGCCTCGGCCGAGGCAGAAGAGACACTCCCAATGCGGGTCGGTGACGGACATCATCCGCGCACAGGCGCCGCATCGCTTGAAGCCGGGCATCCCTACGACACCTGAAGGCTGGAAAAAAAAACAGTGAAAAATCACCAAAAAGTATGGTCAAAAATTGACCAGGGCACTGCTCTTCCCGGATCTGCGCTTACTGGCGCGGAAAAAGAAGAACTGACGTCAGCGCGCAGGGGCGGCGCCTAAGTACTGCCCGCGACGTCATCCCGGCGATCACGACGCCGACGACGGACGCGGAGCCGCACGACGCCGCCTACCGACGCGCAAGGGTACTGCTACGCAAAACTTTCCGGATCCAGCCTGACGCCTGGGGATATTCTAAGGTAAGGAATCTATCACTAACGTGTCTCTTTCAGATGTCACATATTACATCACTCATGACATGGTCAGTGACATCACTGATGACATCGCTGATGACATCTCAAATGACATCGCTGATGACATCTCAAATGACATCACTGATGACATCTCAAATGACATCACTGATGACATCACTGATGACATCTCAAATGACATAACTGATGACATCATCCAGTGACTGTGTGTTTCTGTAAAGTTTAAATATTTTTAATATATATAGGGAAAGGCGTATTGAAGAATGAGTGGGTGTATAAGTGTCTGTATGGATGATTTAGTAGGTGCGTGACTAACTCTATAAGTGAGTGATTAAACGTATCTTACTGAATGCATGGGTTAGTGACTAAACTGGGTGAATGTCTGTATCCGTCTGTCTATTGCTGTGTAAGTGGCTGCATGGGTTTGTGAATAGCTACATGAGTGTCTATATGAGTTATTGATTGGTTGTCTGAGTATCTGTATGGGTGCCTGAGTGTTTGTGTGGGTGGGGTGTGTGCGACTCTGTGCACAGATGTGTGAGTGGGTGATTCACTGGGTGGATGGTTTCAAGAGTGCATCTGTGATAGACTGTATGGGTGGGTAAGTGTGTGTAAGAGTGTGTTAGTGAGTGAATGTATGTCCCAGTGGTACATGTGTGAGCAACTACATATGTGAAAAGCAGTATATATGTGTGTTGGAGTATATAAATAGCTATAAGCGAGAGTGTGTGATTGTGAGAGTGACTGTATGGATGAGTGTGTGCTTGTATCAGTGATTGTATAAGAGCGTAAGAATGTGCTAGTATTTGTATGAGTAAGTGAGCTGGTGTGTGTATAACTGTATAGGTGAGTAAATGGCAGTGTGTTTAATTATTTGCATGACTGACTAGGTGTGTGAGTACCTCTATGGATGAGTGGCGGTGTTTGAGTGTCTATATAGCAGTATGAGTGCATATGATAGTCCTGTACTGAGTGACCGTAAGTATGAGTGACTGTACGGGTGAGTGAGTGGATGTGTGTGTAGACCTAAGAATCAGTGAGTGGGTATGTAGTTATTGGTGTTGGAGTGTCTATGGTTTTGCGAATGGCAGTCTGTAATTTAGATTGAGTGTATCAAAGGTTATATTAGGGTGTGAGGAGGTGCATCAGATTATCACGTGGATGATGTAATCAGTGATGTCATCAGTGATGTCACTGACCATGTCATGAGTGATGTAATATGTGACGTCATCAGCAGTGCATTGCGGGCGCGAGTTATAGTTAGCTGAACTAACTATAACGGGGAATTTCACGGGTTTTGTACGAGTGCAATGTCCAACTAACTATAACTGTCCCTAAAACCTATGGTTTTTCAGTGAATTTGTAAGGTTTTTTAAATGCTAATTTCTAACTATAACGTGCCTGAAACCTATGGTTTTTTCAGTGAATTTCAAAGGTTTTTTAAATGCTAATTCCTAACTATAACATGTCTGAAACCTATGGTTTTTTTCAGTGAATTTCAAAGGTTTTGTAAATGACAATTTTTAAATGTATTAATTGTTATATTTATTATTTTGATACTGATTTACTACATTTTTTAAACTATTTATTTTTACATATTTTATTTTTTAAATTACATTGTAATTACATTATACATTACATTACAAAATATACTTTCTCAGAATGAATTACTTTAGTTTAAATACTTTGCAAATAGGCAATAGACTTTTAAGTACAGTAGTTACAGTTGTTGCAATGGGCAACACAATTTCAAACACAATGCAACATTGAGCTCAATGTGAATTTCTAGTTAAATGCAATTAGTTACTTTATGGATTACTTTTCTAACCACAGGACTGGATCCTAGATTCAGTCCTGGGACATCTCCTGTAAACAGTTGAGTAAAAGCGTTTTGGTTACAGTAGTGATTTTTAAGGAATATTATTGTATTTTAAAAGTTGACAAACTTTTTCACATAGAATCACCAATGTTATCCTATGGGAGGAAATTCACTTAGCAGGTAAGTAGTGTTATCGTTACTTTTTCTTACTCAGTGGTGGATCCTGGATCCAGCACTGGTGCATCTCCTGTAAACAGTTGAAAGAATGCGTTTAAGTCATACAGGCGATTTTTAAGGAATATTTGTAGTTTGTGAAAATCGATACTTTGAAACTTTTCTGCTGAAAACCAGACAATGGATTCCAATGGAAGGAAATACAAGTTACTGGTAAGTACGGTTAGAATTACTTTTCAGGGTCAGTGCTGGGCTAAAAGATGCAGCACTGGGTTCTCTCCTGATAACAGGTGAGTAAATCGGAATTCGTAGTTCGGCTGATTTTAGAGGAATATTATAAAGTTCCAAAACTCCACACACAGAAGAATTTCCAAGTGAAACCAGTCAATCTTAGCCTATGGAAGGAAATTCAAGTTACTGGTAAGTACGGTTAAAATTACTTTTCAGGATCAGTACTGGGCTCAAAGATGCAGCACTGAGGTCTCTCCTGATAACAGGTGAGTAAATCGGAATTCGTAGTTCGGCTGATTTTAGAGGAATATTTGCACAATGGTGAAGGAAGGGGGTGGGGCCTGAAGTGACATGTCTGCAAACACGCCCTGTGGCGCGTTTTAAATTGGAGAATGAATTCCTCCTCAATCCCGAGGGTCCCTAGGGGCCAACTGGCCCACCAGATACCTTCAGTATGCGCCAGAGAGCTGCGTTGCAGAGAGGTGTTCAGAGGCCACGCCCCTTTTACAACACTCTGCAACGCAGCTCCGTGGCGCTTACTGGAGGTACCTGGTGGGCTAGTTGGCCCCCAGGGACCCTCAGGATTGAAGAGGATTTAATTCCCCATCTTAAAACGCGCCACGGGGCCTGTTTGCACACATGTCACCTGAAGCCACGCCCCTCCCTTCACCACTGTGCAAACGCGCCCCGTGGCGCGTTTTAAGTTGGGGGATTAAGTCTTCTTGAATACTGAGGGTCCCTGGAGTCCAACTAGCCCACCATGTACCTCCAAAAGCGCCACAGAGCTGCGTTGCAGAGAGGTGTAAAAGGTGCGTGGCCTCTGTACACCTCTCTGCAACGCAGCCCCTGGCGCATACCGGAGGTTCCTGGTGGGCTAGTTGGCTCCCAGGACCCGCAGTATTCAAGGGGAATTACTTCCCCTTCTTAAAACGCGCCAGGGGGCGCGTTTGCAGACTGCTGCAGGGAGGGGGCGGGGCCTCCGGCACAATGCCGGTCTTTTTTTTTTTTTTTTTTGCTTTTTTCTGCCCAGGGGGTCCTTGTGGGACCCCCTGAGCAGACCTAGGGGGTCAGGGTGTTTCTACCCTGCCCCCTTTGTGCGTTTTGCGTACTTGTTTCTTGTGTTTTGTTTTTTTTAATCGGCGGGATCCGCGCACCCTAAGCGCATCCCGCCGATTTAAAAAAAAATAAAAAATGCTTTTTTCTGCCCAGGGGGTCCTTATGGGACCCCCTGAGCAGACCTAGGGGTCAGGGTGTTTCTACCCTGCCCCTTTTGCGTTTTGCGCACTTGTTTTACTGCTTTCTTGTTCCTCGGTTCTACCGAGGAACAAGATGGCTGCCAACACTTCCTGGTTTGGAGTGTTGACAGCCAATTAGCATGCAGCTCGTGGTCGGGAGGGTGCGCGGATCCACCGCGGCCATAGATATCGAAACTTTTATTTTGGATTTTCTCAGCAACTACTGAACGGATTTACACCATTTTTAAAAAGGGTGCTTTCTGAACCAAGCACTACCTTTTTGCCAAATTTGGTGTAATTCCGTTCAGCAGTTTTTGCTGTAGCCTTGCATAAAGTTTCCTATGGGAAATTGATTTTTTCACTCTTATTTTTTGAATTTCTCCGCAACTACTGAATGGATTTACACCATTTAAAAAAAGGTCGCTTTCTGAACCAAGCGCTACCTTTTTGCCAAATTTGGTGTAATTCCGTTCAGCAGTTCGGGCTGTAGCCGTGGCTAAAATTTCCTATGGGAATTAACATGGAGAAAACACGTTTTGGGACTCCCCTTTTTTCTCGGCCCCCGCTTGATGAATCATCCCGAAACTTTCAAGACAGGAGCGGACCGGAGCGCCCCACTAGTTTTGAAACTTTCGCGATGATTCGTCAAACGACGCCAAAGTTATTGGGAATAGAATGTTACGGATTTCCTATGGATAATAGGTCCTAACTATAACTATCTACTGGCGACCGCCAGTAGATAATATATACATATATATATTTATATATATATTCCACCAATCCCGCTTCCAAGTAAAAACGGGCTGACACTTGCTCAGGTACGCTTCAGATAAGCTATATTTTCACCATCTGGGCCATCATGCTATGTTAAAAAGTTGCCATTGCTGTAACACCTGGCAGACGCGTTTCGGCTCCTTGCCTTCCTCAATGACAGCTATGTGTGACAGAGAACGCAGTCAGGGATTTTAAAAGATCTCACATTAACTCCCATTGGAGGATACTTGCGGTCATAGAAAGAGGACTGCAGGTTCAAGTTAGTACTCACACCGCCAGCAGTACGTATTGTCCCCTTTAACTCGCAATATTCCAAAATCCCTAAGTGCAGCAGGATGTGGACCAAGTCATGCCGCTTGTGAGGTAAACGCGGTCTAATTCCGTGGACATAGTTCAGTAACTGTGTACCATGCAAACAATAATGCCCTGACTTCGTCAGCTGTCAGGCTGCATTCTCCCCACTGCGGCAGATACGATGGTGATTTGGCTCACTCAGAAGTGTCCTGTCAGCAGACAAACTGCCGCTCTCTCCCCAGCATAACCACATGGATGCCACTGCTGGGGGGGGCACCGCGGTGCATACCCTCATACGCTCACTCCAAAGTTGCCGGCAAGCCGCGGAGCACCAAACCGAGAGGCGTGCCAGTATTCAAGCGCCGACCGCCTGACCTCATATACTATATATATAATCACAAAAAAAAAACAAAGGTTACAGAGACGTTATAATTAGGCTCAGGTTTCACTCGTACAAAACCAGTGAAATTCAGCAGTTATAGTTAGCTGAGCTAACTATAACTAGTGCCCCCACAATGCACTGCTTATGACCTCAAATATTACATCACTCATATTTGCAGTGAACTTGTAAACCGCGGCGTCGTCGGTAGCCGCGAAGTGTGTATTTTTTTTTTAAAATCGGGAACACATACTTACACATATTTTAATTAATATTTGACACAAGTTGTTTATTGATATACTCTTTAAACCTAACTTTAGGAAGAGTTTTTCAATTAAAAGCCTTTTACTTGGTGTTTTGCGTGATCGCGGCGAAGCTGGAAGTCGCGCTTACATCAGTAACCGCGATGAACGCGTGTTTTTGGTAAAGTGTATAACACATTTATACATATTACATTGTATGATCCACATTTGGGGTTTAATATCAGTCGATGATTGAGATTACTTCGCGAAATCGCAAAACAAATGCAAATACTCAATGACCACCACATCATAAAAAAATTATAACTTAAAAAATTCATTCTAACTATTACAATACACACATTACTAACTTAAAGAACATGTTTGTACACATATGTTTGTAGTAACTTTAAAAAAAACTGTGTTTGGACCCTACTTCCTGTTTTCGCGTTGATGCCGAGAGTCGCGATGACTTCAGTAACCTCAATGATTGTGCCTTTTTTAAGAGGTGTACACATATATGCACACATTTTACAGTATTTTAGACACTAGGGGTTTATTACTGCACTGTTTAAAGTTATATTTGTGTATAAAAACAACCATTTAAACCGATTTTCCGTTTTTGCGTTGACGCCGGGTGTCGCGATGATATCGGTAGCCGCGGTCACCGCGAATTCGTTGCGAAATGACGAAACAAATGCAGACATTCAATAGCCACCACCACATTCAAAACTTATAACTGCAACCAACAGACTAAGCACATTACTATCTAAATGAGTGTATAATAGCATGTACAAGTCTCTTAATATCTCTATAACACAGTGCATAACTTTTTCAGTGTAATCTATGACTGCATGCATCACTGTATCACTAAGTCTCTCATTCACTGTATAAGTTTTTGAGAGGATCTGTGATATGGTACATCAGTCTATCAATACTTCTGTAACGAAATGTGTGACTGCCTCAGTACACCTATTAGTGGGTGCATCAGTGTCACAATAGGTCTGTGATTGCTTGCGTAAATCTCTCACTCAATCTGTGAGTAGGCTCATGAGTGCCTTTGTGCATTTGTAAGTAAGTATATGACTGACTGGATCTGTGAGTGGATACATGAGTGTCTAAGTGGGTGGGTGAGTGAGTGGGTGGGTGCATGAGTGAGTGGATCTGCGAGTGAGTGCAAGAGTCTCTCAGTGGGTCTATGATTGGCAGGGTGGGTGTCTGAGTGGTTCTGTCAGTGGATGCGTGGGTCTCTGAGTGCGACTCTTACTGGGTACATGAGTCTCTGAGTGTATAATTGACTGGGTGTATAAGTCTCTGAGTGGCTGTGTGAGTGTCTGGGTGGGTCTGTGAGTGGATGTACGAATGTGTCTGAGTGGATCTGTGAGTGGGTGTATGTGTCTCAATGGGTCTGTGAGTGAGAGCATATGTCTCTGAGTGGGTGAGTGAATGGGTGCATACATGAGTGTCTGAGTGGGTCTGTGACTGGAAGGGGAGTGTCTGAGTGGGTCTGTGAGTGGATGCATGAGCCTTGACTGGGTGAGTCAGTGGGTGTTTGTATATCTGACTGAGTTTGTGAGTGGGTGTGTAAGTTTCTGAGCATATGAGTGACTGGCTGAGTCTATAAGTCTCTGAGAGGGTCAGTGACTGAGTGTGGGAGTGACTGGTGGTTGTGTGAGTGGGTGCATGAGTGGATCTGTAAGTGGGTGTATGAGTGTCTCAGTGGCTCTGTGAGAACATATGTGAGTGTGTGAGTTTGTCTGTGAGTGGGTGCGTGAGTCTCTGAGTGGGTCTGTACATGGGTGCGTGACTCTCCGTGAGTCTGTAAGTGGGTGCATGAGTATCTGAGTGGGTCTGTGAGTGGATGAATGAGTTCCCAGGTGGGTATGTGAGTAGGTGTAAGAGTCTCTTAAGTCGGTATGAGACTGTACACAAGTCTATGAGTGGGTCTCTACATAGGTGCATGAGTCTCTGAGTGGGTCTGTACATGGGTGTGTGACTCTCCCAGTGAGTCTGTAAGTGGGTGCATGAGTATCTGAGTGGGTCTGTGAGTGGGTGCATGAGTATCTGAGTGGATCTGTGAGTGGGTGCATGTGTGCCCAGGTGGGTCTGTGAGTGGGTTTAAGAGTCTCTAAGTAGGTATGAGACTACGCATGTATCTATGACTGAGTCTCTAAGTAAGTGCATGAGCCTCTGAGTGGGTCTGTACATGGGTGCGTCACTCTCCAATTGAGTCTGTAAGTGGGTGCATAAGTACCTGAATGGGTATGTGAGTGAGTGCACGAGTATCTGAGTGGCTATGTGACAGGATGTATAAGTGTGTGAGTGGATATGTGAATGGGTGTACAAGTGTCTGAGTGAGTGCGTACATGAGTGGGTGACAGTGACCGGCGAGTGTGTGCAAATATATATATATTATTTGATATATTTTCACTAATATTCGCGATGACTTCGTGATAGTCGCAACGCCCCCGAAATGGTACACTGGGGCCACGCTGGCGATCGCATTGTCGTCGCAAATATCACGCGCGATTAAAAAAAATACATTTTGGACACAACTTGTGTCACTAACACCCATTTCTCAAACATGGGGTCAGAGTATCTCCACCCTGACCCCTTACATTAGCTTTCACACACATTTTCAGCCCCAGGAACCGTTCCCGAACGATGAAATGGCAGCCGCAACTTTCTGTTCAGGTTGCGTCCAGCCAATCACAGCATTCCCGATGGCGTGCACATCCGCGATTATATCGGCGAAACCTCTGCGACTTATCCGCGGCCAGAGATCTATCTATAATTTTCGGCTTACATTTCTCAAAAACTACTGGACGGATTTGCTCTAAATAACAAAAAGCACAATCTGCGTACCATCATCTATCTTTCTGCCAAATTTGGTGTAATTCCGTCCAGCGGTTCGGGCTGTAGGTTCGACAACGCATTCCTATGAGAATTAACATTACAAATGCACCCTTTTTTCACGCCCCAATTTCTCGGTCCCCACTGCACGATCACCCCAAAACTTTCCATGACACACAGAACCTACTTTGCCACTTTTTGGGGAAAATTTCCTGAAGATTGGTAAAACGACGCAAAGTTATAGGCAAGTCAAAAAATGCTTTTCCTTTGGAAATTAGGTCCTAAATTAGTGTATATATATATATCCCACGTAACACCCAAGTCCCCAAAGCAGGGAACATGCACTCAGAAGTTGGAGAAATAGATTCTTTTTAATGAGACAAGCCTTCCATATCCCGAATACACAGAGAGACACGTTTCGACTGAGAAACAGTCTTTTTCAATCTGTAAAGCGCCATTTTGATTGCTTCTTTATACTCCATGTATCATAGACATGGAAGATGTACTATTACATGCACAGTAACACTGATAATATATGCTCACACAATCATGGACATTACGTATAAAATTAAGCAGTATTAACTTGTGTATAAATTAAGGACTAATTAAAGAAGAGAATACAAAACATGTAAAAAAAATTCAAAAGCAGTGTCATATAAATTTACCAGGCTTAAGGTTACTCAGTGTATTCTATTGCTTCCATACTGGTCTCAAACAGTGCCCACTAAAACTCCTAGACAGAACCTACTAGGTAAATTTAGTCCGCTCAATTTAGTCCATATAACTTATTTGAACATTATTGACTGCAAGTGTTGTTCTCCTCATGATATATGAGACAAATGGTTTCAAACCCAGTGTGCCGATTGCAATTACGGATATCTCGGCCCCTTTAGCTACAATGTATCTTTACGCTCACCGGTAGCTTATACATTTTTCACCGTATTATTGTTCAATGTTTCTCTCAGCACTCGTGCTTATCCCCAAGCTACTGGAAGTGTGATCAAAGTCTTGCCGCACAAATAAGCGGCACTTAGCAATCACCAGCATTTCACCTTCCAAACACGTAATTCAAAATTAGTTCTGGACATCATTAATCACCTTACGATTTCGGACTGCAAAACTGAAGAGCCGTGTGTGTCTGTATGTTTGTGTATATATATATATATCGTGAACAAGGCAGCGTGAGACTGCTGAAACGCGTAGATGTTGAAAACGTCCCAAAATAAACTACCGAGTGACCAGTACCTTTTGGAGTGCCGGATGGTTATTTGTTGATGGGATAATCCTATTTAAAATATATATATATATGTGCGTATGTGTAAATATATATATATATATATTCACTGAAAAAACCATAGGTTTCAGGCACGTTATAGTTCGAAATTAGCATTTAAAAAACCTTACAAATTCACTGAAAAAACCATAGGTTTTAGGGACAGTTATAGTTAGTTGGACATTGCACTCATACAAAACCCGTGAAATTCCCCCGTTATAGTTAGTTCAGCTAACTATAACTCGCGCCCCCGCAATGCACTGCTGATGACGTCACATATTACATCACTCATGACATGGTCAGTGACATCACTGATGACATCACTGATGACATCTCAAATGACATCACTGATGACATCATCCAGTGACTGTGTGTTTCTGTAAAGTTTAAATATTTTTAATATATATAGGGAAAGGCGTATTGAAGAATGAGTGAGTGTATAAGTGTCTGTATGGATGATTTAGTAGGTGCGTGACTAACTCTATAAGTGAGTGATTAAACGTATCTTACTGAATGCATGGGTTAGTGACTAAACTGGGTGAATGTCTGTATCCGTCTGTCTGTTGCTGTGTAAGTGGTTGCATGGGTTTGTGAATAGCTACATGAGTGTCTATATGAGTTATTGATTGGTTGTCTGAGTATCTGTATGGGTGCCTGAGTGTTTGTGTGGGTAGGGTGTGTGCGACTCTGTGCATAGATGTGTGAGTGGGTGATTCACTGGGTGGATGGTTTCAAGAGTGCATCTGTGATAGACTGTATGGGTGGGTAAGTGTGTGTAAGAGTGTGTTAGTGAGTGAATGTATGTCCCAGTGGTACATGTGTGAGTAACAACATATGAGAAAGGCAGTATATATGTGTGTTGGAGTATATAAATGGCTATAAGTGAGAGTGTGTGATTGTGAGAGTGGCTGTATGGATGAGTGTGTGCTTGTATCAGTGATTGTATAAGAGCGTAAGAATGTGCTAGTATTTGTATGAGTAAGTGAGCTGGTGTGTGTATGACTGTATAGGTGAGTAAATGGCAGTGTGAATAATTATTTGCATGACTGACTAGGTGTGTGAGTACCTCTATGGATGAGTGGCGGTGTGTGAGTGTCTATATAGGAGCATGAGTGCATATGATAGTCCTGTACTGAGTGACCGTAAGTATGAGTGACTGTACGGGTGAGTGAGTGGATGTGTGTGTAGACCTAAGAATCAGTGAGTGGGTATGTAGTTATTGATGTTGGAGTGTCTATGGTTTTGCGAATGGCAGTCTGTAATTTAGAGTGGGTGTATCAAAGGTTATATTAGGGTGTGAGGAGGTGCATCAGATTATCACGTGGATGATGTCATCAGTGATGTCATCAGTGATGTCATTTGAGATGTCATCAGTGATGTCATCAGTGATGTCACTGACCATGTCATGAGTGATGTAATATGTGACGTCATCAGCAGTGCATTGCGGGGGCACGAGTTAAAGTTAGCTGAACTAACTATAACGGGGGAATTTCACGGGTTTTGTACGAGTGCAATGTCCAACTAACTATAACTGTCCCTAAAACCTATGGTTTTTTCAGTGAATTTGTAAGGTTTTTTAAATGCTAATTTCTAACTATAACGTGCCTGAAACCTATGGTTTTTTCAGTGAATTTGTAAGGTTTTTTAAATGCTAATTTCTAACTATAACGAGCCTGAAACCTATGGTTTTTTCAGTGAATTTCAAAGGTTTTTTAAATGCTAATTCCTAACTATAACATGTCTGAAACCTATGGTTTTTTTCAGTGAATTTCAAAGGTTTTGTAAATGACAATTTTTAAATGTATTAATTGTTATATTTATTTTTTTGATACTGATTTACTACATTTTTAAAACTATTTATTTTTAGATATTTTATTTTTTAAATTACATTGTAATTACATTATACATTACATTACAAATTATACTTTCTCAGAATAAATTACTTTAGATTAAATACTTTGCAAATAGGCAATAGACTTTTAAGTACAGTAGTTACAGTTGTTGCAATGGGCAACACAATTTCAAACACAATGCAACATTGAGCTCAATGTGAATTTCTAGTTAAATGCAATTAGTTACTTTATGGATTACTTTTCTAACCACAGGACTGGATCCTAGATTCAGTCCTGGGACATCTCCTGTAAACAGTTGAGTAAAAGCGTTTTGGTTACAGTAGTGATTTTTAACCCCTTCGCTGCTAGGCCTTTTCCCCTCCTGTGCTAAGCCTTTTTTTGGCTATTTGGGGTGGTTTGCCCTTAGGCCCCTGTAACTTTTTGACCACATAACGTTTCCACGCCAAATTCGCGTCCTTTTTTTCCAGCATCCAGGGGAATTATAAAGGTACCCAGGGTTTGTGGATTCCCCTGGAGGGGACCCAGAAATTAGCCAAAATACAGCTAAATTTTGGTTTTTTGGGGAAAAATGCGAAAAAAGGGCTACAGATGAAAGCGTCTGGTTTTTTCCCTGCAAATGGCATCAAAAAGGGGTTATGGTGCTGAAATCACCATCTTCCCAGCTTTCAGGGACAAGCAGACTTTTGTCAGAAAACCAACATTTTTTACACAGTTTTGGCATTTTTCTGGGACATAGTCTATTTTTGCTATTTTTGTGCTTTCAACCTCCTTCCAGTTAATGGTAGAAATGGGTATGAAAGCAATAATGGATCCTGGAAAGCCATACATTTCTGAAAAGTAGACAAAATTCTGAATTCAGCAAGGGGTCATTTGTGTAGATCCTTCAAGTTTTCTTTATAGAAACAAACAGTTAAATATAGGAAAAATTGAAAATTAGTTGACAAAATCAGCCATTTGTGTCAACGTTTTCACCTGTAACTTCTTCTAATTATGACAGATATTTGAAAGCAATATACCGTTACATCCACTGGACCTTTCTGGTTGTGGCGATATATAGGACTTGTAGGTTCACCAAGAACCCGACGAACCCAGAGCCAATAACTGAGCAGCGTCTTGCAATGGTTTTTTATTATGTACCGGGTATATGGCAATTATTCTGGGAAAATTTATACATGGAAAAATCGGTATGAAAGACACCTATGTATTTCTGAAATGGGAACAAAATATAGAGTTTAGAAATGGTAGATATTTGCACATTTCCGAAATTGGGAGTACCCATACTAGCATGAGAATTATAGGACATTTTTCAAAATGACTTCTTTTTACACATTGTCTTTCATTTGGAAGGCAGAAATGCATCAAAAGTCAATAGATAATAACAGTTGCTCTACAATTTTGTGTTACCCTAAGTCTCCCGATAAAAATGGTACCTCACTTGTGTGGGTAGGCCTAGTGCCTGCGACAGGAAACGGCCCAAAACGCAACGTGGACACACCACATTTTCACAGTGAAAAATGACCCTTTTTTGCAAAGTGCCTAGCTGTAGTTTTTGAACCCTAGCTCTGCCGGCACCTAGGGAAACCTAGCAAACCTATACATTTTTGAAAACTAGACACCCAGGGGAATCCAGGATGGGGTGACTTGACTGGCTCTCACCTGGTTCTGTTACCCAGAATCCCTTGCAAACCTAAAATATTGTCAGAAAAAACAAATTTTCCTCACTTTTCTGTGGTGGAAAGTTCTGGAATCTGCATGGATCCACAAAATTCCATGCACCCCGCATTCCCCAAAGTCTTCCGAGAAAATGGTACCTCACTTGTGTGGGTAGGCCTAGTGCCCGCGACAGGAAACAGCGCAAAACACAACGTGGACACACCACATTTTCACAGTAAAAAATGACCCTTTTTTGAAAAGTGCTTAGCTGTAGTTTTTGAACCCTAGCTCTGCCGGCACCTAGGGAAACCTAGCAAACCTATACATTTTTAAATCTAGACACCCAGGGGAATCCAGGATGGGGTGACTTGACTGGCTCTCACTAGGTTCTGTTAACCAGAATCCCTTGCAAACCTAAACAATTGTCAAAAAAAACACATTTTCCTCACTTTTCTGTGGTGGAAAGTTCTGGAATCTGCGTGGATCCACAAAATTCCACCCACCCTGATTTCCCCAAAGTCTTCCGAGAAAAATGGTACCTCACTTGTGTGGGTAGGCCTAGTGCCCGCGACAGGAAACAGCACAAAACACAACGTGGACACACCACATTTTCACAGTGAAAAATGACCCTTTTTTTGAAAAGTGCTTAGCTGTAGTTTTTGAACCCTAGCTCTGCCGGCACCTAGGGAAACCTAGCACACCTATACATTTTTGAAAACTAGACACCCAGGGGAATCCAGGATGGGGTGACTTGACTGGCTCTCACCAGGTTCTGTTACCCAGAATCCCTTGCAAACCTAAAAAGTGTAAAAAAACACATTTTCCTCACTTTTCTGTGGTGGAAAGTTCTGGAATCTGCATGGATCCACAAAATTCCACCCACCCCGCGTTCCCCAAAGTCTTCTGAGAAAAATGGCACCTCACTTGTGTGGGTAGGCCTAGTGCCCGCGACAGGAAACGACGCAAAACGCAACGTGGACACACCCCAATTTCACTGTGAAAAATGACCCTTTTTTGGCAAAGTGCCTAGCTGTAGTTTTTGAACCCTAGCTCTGCCGGCACCTAGGGAAACCTACCAAACCCACACATTTCTGAAAAGTAGACACATGGGAGATTCCAGGGAGGTATGGCTTGCGTGGATCCCCCAATGTTTTCTTACCCAGAATCCCCAGAAACCTGAAATTTTGCTGAAAAAAATCACTTTTTCACACATTATTGTGTGGGAAGTTGTGGCATCACTGGCTGACACAAATTTCCTACCACCCAGCATTGCCCCAGGTCTCCCGATAAAATGGTGCTTCACTCGGGTGGGAGGCCCAAGTACCCGTGACAGGCAAGGGCCCAAAACGTATTGAGGCTGACATCAAAAATGCCTATCACAAAATGACCTGGTTTTGCAAGGGGTCCCATGACTTTTGGCCCGGGGCTCGGCGGCCACCTAGGAAACCTAGCAAACCCAAACATTTCTGAAAAGTAGACACCCGGGGATTCCAGGGAGGTATGGCTTGCGTGGATCCACCAACGTTTTCTTACCCAGAATCCCCTGCAAACCTGAAATTTTGCTGAAAAAATCACTTTTTCACACATTTTGTGTGGGAAAGTTGTGGCATCACCGGGCTGACACAAATTTCCTACCACCCAGCATTCCCCCAGGTCTCCCGATAAAAATGGTGCCTCACTCGGGTGGGAGGCCCAAGTACGCGCGACAGGCAAGGGCCCAAAACGTATTGAGGCGACATCAAAATTGCCTATCAGAAGACGACCTGGTTTTGCAAGGGGTCCCATGACTTTTGGCCCGGGGCTCGGCGGCCACCTAGGAAACCTACCAAACCCACACATTTCTGAAAAGTAGACACCGGGGATTCCAGGGAGGTATGGCTTGCGTGGATCCACCAACGTTTTCTTACCCAGAATCCCCTGCAAACCTGATATTTTGCTGAAAAAAATCACTTTTTTCACACATTTTTGTGTGGGAAAGTTGTGGCATCACCGGGCTGACACAAATTTCCTACCACCCAGCGTTCCCCCAGGTCTCCCGATAAAAATGGTGCCTCACTCGGGTGGGAGGCCCAAGTACGCGCGACAGGCAAGGGCCCAAAACTTATTGAGGCGACATCAAAATTGCCTATCAGAAAACGACCTGGTTTTGCAAGGGGGTCCCATGACTTTTTGGCCCGGGGCTCGCGGCCACCTAGGAAACCTAGCAAACCCACACATTTCTGAAAAGTAGACACCCGGGGATTCCAGGGAGGTATGGCTTGCGTGGATCCCCAACGTTTTCTTACCCAGAATCCCCTGCAAACGTGAAATTTTGCTGAAAAAAATCACTTTTTCACACATTTGTGTGTGGGAAAGTTGTGGCATCACCGGGATGACACAAATTTCCTACCACTCCAGCGTTCCCCAGGTCTCCCGATAAAAATGGTGCCTCACTCGGGTGGGAGGCCCAAGTACCAGCGACAGGCAAGGACCCAAAACATTTTGTGATAGGCAATTTCAATGTTGCCTCAATACGTTTTGGGCCCATGCCTGTCTCGCGTACTTGGGCCTCCCACCCGAGTGAGGCACCATTTTATCGGGAGACCTGGGGGAACGCTGGGTGGTAGGAAATTTGTGTCAGCCTGGTGATGCCACAACTTTCCCACACAAAAATGTGTGAAAAAGTGATTTTTTCAGCAAAATTTCAGGTTTGCAGGGATTCTGGGTAAGAAAACGTTGGTGGATCCACGCAAGCCATACCTCCCTGGAATCCCCGGTGTCTACTTTTCAGAAATGTGTGGGTTTGCTAGGTTTCCCTAGGTGGCCGCCGAGCCTCGGGCCAAAAAGTCATGGGACCCCCTGCAAAACCAGGTCGTCTTCTGATAGGCAATTTTGATGTCGCCTCAATACGTTTTGGGCCCATGCCTGTTGCGGGTACTTGGGCCTCCCACCCGAGTGAGGCACCATTTGTATCGGAGAGACCTGGGGAACGCTGGGTGGTAGGAAATTTGTGTCAGCCCGGTGATGCCACAACTTTCCTACACAAAAATGTGTGAAAAAGTGACTTTTCTCAAAATTTAAGGTTTCTGGGGGATTCTGGGTAAGAAAACGTTGGGGGATCCACGCAAGCCATACCTCCCTGGAATCCCCGGGTGTCTTCTTTCAGAAAGTGTGGGTTTGGTAGGTTTCCCTAGGTGGCCGCGAGCCCCGGGCCAAAGAGTCATGGGACCCCCTTGCAAAACCAGGTCGTTTTCTGATAGGCAATTTTGATGTTGCCTCAATACGTTTTGGGCCCTTGCCTGTCGCCGTACTTGGGCCTCCCACCCGAGTGAGGCACCATTTTTATCGGGAGACCTGGGGGAACGCTGGGTGGTAGGAAATTTGTGTCAGCCCGTGATGCCACAACTTCCCACACAAAAATGTGTGAAAAAGTGATTTTTTCAGCAAAATGTCAGGTTTCTGGGGATTCTGGGTAAGAAACGTTGGGGGATCCACGCAAGCCATACCTCCCTGGAATCCCAGGTTTCTAGTTTTCAGAAATGTGTGGGTTTGGTAGGTTTCCCTAGGTGGCCGCCGAGCCTCGGGCCAAAAAGTCATGGGACCCACCCTTGCAAAACCAGGTCGTTTTGTGATAGGCAATTTTGATGTCACCTCAATACGTTTTGGGCCCTTGCCTGTCGCGGGTACTTGGGCCTCCCACCTGAGTGATGCACTGTTTTTATCGGGAGACCTGGGGGAACGCTGGGTGGTAGGAAATTTGTGTCAGCCCGGTGATGCCACAACTTTCCCACACAAAAATGTGTGTAAAAAGTGATTTTTTTCTGTAAAATTTCAGGTTTCTGGGGGATTCTGGGTAAGAAAACGTTGGTGGATCCACGCAAGCCATACCTCCCTGGAATCCCCGGGTGTCTAGTTTTCAGAAATGTGTGGGTTTGGTAGGTTTCCCTAGGTGGCCGCCGAGCCCCGGGCCAAAAGTCATGGGACCCCCTTGCAAAACCAGGTCGTCTTCTGATAGGCAATTTTGATGTCGCCTCAATACGTTTTGGGCCATTGCCTGTCGCGGGTACTTGGGCCTCCCACCCGAGTGATGCACCGTTTTTATCGGGTGACCTGGGGGAACACTGGGTGGTAGGAAATTTGTTTCATCCCGGTGATGCCACAACTTTCCCACACAAAAATGTGTGAAAAAAGTGATTTTTTCAGCAAAATTTCAGGTTTCTGTGGGATTCTGGGTAAGAAAACGTTGGGGGATCCACGCAAGCCATACCTCCCTGGAATCCCCCGGGTGTCTAGTTTTCAGAAATGTGTGGGTTTGGTAGGTTTCCCTAGCTGGCCGCAGAACCCGGGGCCAAAAACTCATGGGACCCCCCTTGAAACCAGGTTGGTTTGTGATAGGTAATTTTGATGTCGCCTCACTAGGTTTTGGGCCCTTGCCTGTCGCGGGTACTTGCCCCACCCACGCGTGTGAGGTACCATTTTTATCGGGAGACCAGGGGGAGCAGAAAGGCTGTAATGGTGACGGGGATGTGGGCATTGGCGTGCCCACTTCGGGCAGCCCCCTCCCTAAAAACATGCGCAAAAAAAAATCCCTGGCGTCAAGTGGGCTTTCTGCTGCCCCGGGGGGGCAGATTGGGGGCTACTGCCCTCATCTACCCCCCAGGGGGGCAGAAAGACTGTTATGGTGGCAAGGGCATGGGGGCATTGGCGTGCCCATTTTGGGCAGCCCCCACCCTAAAAAAAATTGCACATAAAAAAATCCCTGGCGTTTAGTGGACTTTCTGCCCCACCGGGGGGGCAGATTGGGGGCTACTGCCCCCATCTGCCTCCCAGGGGGGGCAGAAAGGCTGTAATGGTGGCGGGGGGTGGGGGCATTAGCGTGCCCATTTCGGGCAGCCCCCACCCAAAAAAAAACACGCCAAAAAAAATCCCTGGTGTTTAGTGGGCTTTCTGCCCCACCGGGGGGGGGCAGAAAGGCTGTAATGGTGACAGGGGGTGGGGGCATTAGCGTGCCCATTTCGGGCAGCCCCCACCCTAAAATTAATGCGTCCCAAAAAATCCCTGGTGTTTAGTGGGCTTTCTGCCCCCCCGGGGGCAGATTGGGGGCTACTGCCCCCATCTGCCCCCCAGGGGGGGCAGAAAGGCTGTAATGGTGGCGGGTGGGGTGGGGGCATTGGCGTGCCCATTTTGGGCAGCCCCACCCTAAAACAAATAGCACACAAAAAAATCCCTGGCATTTAGTGGGCTTCATCCCTCGGGGCAGATTGGGGCTACTGCCCCCATCTGCCTCCCAGGGGGGCCAGAAAGGCTGTAATGGTGGTGTGGGGTGGGGGCATTAGCGTGCCCATTTCGGGCAGCCCCCACCCTAAAAATAAATTACACAAAAAATAAATCCCTGGCGTTTAGTGGGCTTTCTGCACACCCGGGGCGGCAGATTGGGGGCTACTGCCCCCATCTGCCTCCCAGGGGGGGCAGAAAGGCTGTAATGGTGGCTGGGGGGGTGGGGGCATTGGCCTGCCCGTTTCGGGCAGCCCCCACCCTAAAAAAATGCACCAAATAAAAATCCCTGGTGTCTAGTGGGCTTTCTGCCCCCCCGGGGGGGCAGATTGGGGGCTACTGCTCCCATCTGCCCCCCAGGGGGGCAGAAAGACTTAACATTGGCAATTTGTTTGGGGGGAGCAAAAGCCCTTGCCCAAGGGGCCGCTCCCCCCTCCCTGGTGCCTTAGTGGGTGGATCCCTGCTTGAGGATCGCCCTCCTGGGGCGATCCCCAAGCAGGGATCCACTGGGGAGGGATACCATTGGAAAGGGGAGATTCTCCCCTTTCCAATGATACCTCTCCCGTCTTTCTACGTGCTCAGGGGGCTGAGATAGCCCCCTGAGCACGTAGAAAGTGAAACTGAAATGAGCCTAAAGGCTCATTTTAGTTTCGTTTTCAGTGAAATGAAGTCAGCGCGACGTGCGCGCTGATCTTCATTTCACTGAAAGGGAGGGGGGGCCTCGGGAGCTGGGGAAGCTCTTCCCCAGCTCCCGAGGCTGTGGGGGAGAAAAGGAAATCCCTCTGCTGTCTGCAGCAGAGGGATTTCGTGCCCCTGGCCTCATGACGGAATGGTTCCGTCATGAGCACAGGGGCACCGATGCTCATGACGGAACCATTCCATCATGAGCATCGAAGGGGTTAAGGAATATTATTGTATTTTAAAAGTTGACACTTAGAAACTTATTTCACGTAGAATCACCAATGTTATCCTATGGGAGGAAATTCACTTAGCAGGTAAGTAGTGTTATCGTTACGTTTTCTTACTCAGTGGTGGATCCTGGATCCAGCACTGGTGCATCTCCTGTAAACAGCTGAAAGAATGCGTTTAAGTCACACAGGCGATTTTTAAGGAATATTTGTAGTTTGTGAAAATCGACACTTTGAAACTTTTCTGCTGAAAACCAGACAATGGATTCCTATGGAAGGAAATACAAGTTACTGGTAAGAACGGTTAGAATTACTTTTCAGGGTCAGTGCTGGGCTAAAAGATGCAGCACTGGGTTCTCTCCTGATAACAGGTGAGTAAATCGGAATTCATAGTTCGACTGATTTTAGAGAAATATTATAAAGTTCCAAAACTCCACACTTAGAAGAATTTCCAAGTGAAACCAGTCAATGTTAGCCTATGGAAGGAAATTCAAGTTACTGGTAAGTACGGTTAGAATTACTTTTCAAGGTCAGTGCTGGGCTAAAAGATTCAGCACTGGGTTCTCTCCTGATAACAGGTGAGTACATCGGAATTCGTAGTTCGGCTGATATTAGAGGAATATTATAAAGTTCCAAAACTCCACACTTAGAAGAATTTCCAAGTGAAACCAGTCAATGTTAGCCTATGGAAGGAAATTCAAGTTACTGCTAAGTACGGTTAAAATTACTTTTCAGGATCAGTACTGGGCTCAAAGATGCAGCACTGAGGTCTCTCCTGATAACAGGTGAGTAAATCGGAATTCGTAGTTCGGCTGATTTTAGAGGAATATTATAAAGTTCCAAAACTCCACACTTAGAAGAATTTCCAAGTGAAACCAGTCAATGTTAGCCTATGGAAGGAAATTCAAGTTACTGGTAAGTACGGTTAAAATTACTTTTCAGGATTAGTGCTGGGCTCAAAGATGCAGCACTGTGGTCTCTCCTGATAACAGGTGAGTAAATCGGAATTCGTAGTTCGGTTGATTTTAGAGGAATATTATAAAGTTCCAAACCTCCACACTTAGAAGAATTTCCAAGTGAAACCAGTCAATGTTAGCCTATGGAAGGAAATTCAAGTTACTGGTAAGTACGGTTAAAATTACTTTTCAGGATCAGTACTGGGCTCAAAGATGCAGCACTGAGGTCTCTCCTGATAACAGGTGAGTAAATCGGAATTCGTAGTTCGGCTGATTTTAGAGGAATATTATAAAGTTCCAAAACTCCACACTTAGAAGAATTTCCAAGTGAAACCAGTCAATGTTAGCCTATGGAAGGAAATTCAAGTTACTGGTAAGTACGGTTAAAATTACTTTTCAGGATTAGTGCTGGGCTCAAAGATGCAGCACTGTGGTCTCTCCTGATAACAGGTGAGTAAATCGGAATTCGTAGTTCGGTTGATTTTAGAGGAATATTATAAAGTTCCAAAACTCCACACTTAGAAGAATTTCCAAGTGAAACCAGTCAATGTTAGCCTATGGAAGGAAATTCAAGTTACTGGTAAGTACGGTTAAAATTACTTTTCAGGATCAGTACTGGGCTCAAAGATGCAGCACTGAGGTCTCTCCTGATAACAGGTGAGTAAATCGGAATTCGTAGTTCGGCTGATTTTAGAGGAATATTTGCACAATGGTGAAGGAAGGGGTGGGGCCTGAGGTGACATGTCTGCAAACACGCCCTGTGGCGCGTTTTAAGTTGGAGAATTAATTCCTCCTCAATCCCGAGGGTCCCTAGGGGCCAACTAGCCCACCAGGAACCTCCAGTATGCGCCAGGAGGCTGCGTTGCAGAGAGGTGTACAGAGGCCACGCCCTTTTACAACACTCTGCAACGCAGCTCCGTGGCGCTTACTGGAGGTACCTGGTGGGCTAGTTGGCCCCAGGGACCCTCAGGATTGAAGAGGATTTAATTCCCATCTTAAAACCCGCCACGGGGCCTGTTTGCACACATGTCACCTGAAGCCCCGCCCCTCCCTTCACCACTGTGCAAACGCGCCCGTGGCGCGTTTTAAGTTGGGGGATTAAGTCCCCTTGAATCCTGAGGGTCCCTGGAGTCCAACTAGCCCACCATGTACCTCCAAAAGCGCCACAGAGCTGCGTTGCAGAGAGGTGTAAAAAGGGGCGTGGCCTCTGTACACCTCTCTGCAACGCAGCCCCCTGGCGCATACTGGAGGTTCCTGGTGGGCTAGTTGGCCCCCAGGGATCCCCAGTATTCAAGGGGAATTTGTTCCCCATCTGCAAACGCGCCAGGGGGCGCCAGGGGGCGCGTTTGCAGACTGCTGCAGAGAGGGGGCGGGGCCTCCGGCACGATGCCGGTCTTTTTTCTTTTTTTTTTTTTGTATGGGAGGGGGGCTGCGTGGTCCCCCTTCCCTTGGCCACTTTTGGCCCCGGGGACCCCATCCCCCGGGGCCTGATGATTTTTTTTTTTAAACAAAACGGGAAGGGGGCCGCGTGGCCCCCCTTCCCTGGGCCTCTATTGGCCCCGGGGACCCCATCCCCCGGGGCATGCCCACTGTTTTTTTTAAATTTACATTTTTGGAGGGGGGCTGCGTGGCCCCCTCCTCAGGCCATTTAAGGCCTCGGGGACCCCGTCCCCGGGGCCGGCCTTAACGTTTTTTTTTGTTTTTTTAAATTTTCTTTATGGGGAGGGGGCTGCGTGGCCCCCTCCCAGGCCACTAATGGCCCCGGGGACCCCATCCCCCGGGGCCTGGCCTCTGGTTGGGGACTGTGGGGGTCCCCAATCCCCCACAGTCCCGCCGGCTCCCGCGTCCTACGGGAGCCGGCATTGCTTTTCCATAAGGGAGCTGCTGACATGCAGCTCCCTTATGGAAAAGCAATTCTGCTTGCTTCATTGAAGCGAGAGCAGGTTTCCCTGCTCTCGCTTCAATGAAGCAAGCAAGTTTGCAATGGCAGGACGGGAGCCGCGAGGCTCCCGTCCTGCCATTGCAAACAGCAGTGTCCCGGGGGTAGGCACCCCGGGACACTGCAGGAGCCGGCCCTGGGGGTGGCGGTCCCCAGGGCCACCACAGGCTCCAGGAGGGGGGCCGCGCGGCCCCCCTCCCATGTCTTTAAAGCCCCGGGGAGGTGGTGGTCCCCGGGGCTTCGGGAGTCCGAAACGGACCCCCACATTTATTTTGTTAGTGCCCCGGGGAGGTGGCGGTCCCTGGGGCGTGTGGGGGGGCTTGAGCCCCCCCACACAGGTACTATTAAATTTTAAGAAAGAAGCCCCGGGGAGGTGGCGGTCCCCGGTACTGCGGGAGGGCCGAGAGCCCTCCCGCACCATTTATTTTTAAAGCCCCGGGGGTGGCGGTCCCCGGGCTTGGTGGAGCCTTAGAGGCCCCCACATATTATAAATAACCCCCCCGCATGCCCCCGGGACTTGGCCCACCCGGGGCCAATTAACAACGAGCGCGGAGACCGCGCTTCGTTTTCTCGGCGGGATCCGCGCACCCTAAGCGCATCCCGCCGATTTTCTTTTTTTTTAAATGCTTTTTCTGCCCAGGGGTCCTTGTGGGACCCCTCAGCAGACCTAGGGAGTCAGGGTGTTTCTACCCTGCCCCCTTTGTGCGTTTTGCGCACTTGTTTCTTTTTTTCTCGGCGGGATCCGCGCACCCTAAGCGCATCCCGCCGATTTAAAAAAAATATGCTTTTTCTGCCCAGGGACCCCCTGAGCAGACCTAGGGAGTCAGGGTGTTTCTACCCTGCCCCCTTTTGCGCTTTGCGCACTTGTTTCTGTCCCTCGGTTCTACCGAGGGACAAAATGGCTGCCAACACTTCCTGATTTGGAGTGTTGACAGCCAATTAGCATGCAGCTCGTGATCGGGAGGGTACGCGGATCCTACTCGGCCATAGATATATATGTGACTTTACTTTTGATTTTCTCAGGAACTACTGAACGGATTTACACCATTTAAGCAAAAGGCACGACACTGAACCAAGGGCTACCTCTTTGCCAAATTTGGTGTAATTCCGTTCAGCAGTTCGGGCTGTAGCTGCGACTAAAGGTTCCTATGGAAAAATAAATGGGGAAAACGCGTTTTGGGACCCCCTTTTTCTCGGCCCCCGCTTGACGAATCACCCCGAGACTTTCAGGATAGGAGCGGACCGGAGCGCCCCAACAAGTTGGAAGCTTTCGCGAAGATTCGTCAACCGGCGCCAACGTTATTGCAAATAGAATGTTGCGGATTTCCTATGGAAAATAGGTCCTAACTATCTACTGGCGACCGCCAGTAGATAATATACATACATATATATGTGTGTATGTAAATATATATACATACATATATATGTGTGTGTGTGTATGTAAATATATATATATATATATCCCCGACCCCTCTAAAAGGAAAATAAATGCATGAATATACACAAAATGCTCTGCTCTAGCAAAGGCGACTGAATGCCAACACCCTGAGCCACAAACATGAAGATCAACCCAATTGCCAACGTGCACAAAGTGCAGTCCTCAAATGTGGCAGCAAAAATCCTGAAAAGCAGGCACAGCAAATATATACTCAGACTCGCATAAAGAAGAAATTGCTATGGCAATGTAGTTAGGTAAAGGAGATGCAGTATATGTTCCACTGCTCATCAACCACTGTTAAGAAAAATAGTTTTCTTAATTTCCCTTATCCGAATTCTATAGGCTCCCTCAGTCTGTGGTGGGAATTCTGCAGCTAGTGGTCTGACCATAAACTGCTTCACAAAGCTACTCATTCTTCGTATGGCCAGGGGTGCATGTGTAAGCGGTTATGTGCAGTCAGTGCACGTTGCACAATGGGGATTATGTGATAGTTCTGAGCAATGTCAGAGGGATCCACAGAAGCGTGTTAAGAAATGGAAATAACATAGGGGCTGTAAATAACAGTCACCACAAAGGTTTACCCTACTCCTACATCATGGTTGTCTCATACTACCACATTGTGAGTAAATTCTACAGCAAGAGAGTAGAATAAAAGGAGGAATATAAGGTAACTGACAAGGATACATTATGCATGTTACTGACTTTACTTTTAGCAAACTCATAAAAATGTACAAAATTGGATAATACATAAAATACATCGAGATTAAACACACTTTAAGAAAATTTAAGTATTACAACTTTTAAAAACATGGCAGCATTTAAATATATTCTGTTAATATTATAGGAAAGAGCGTGCAAACTTCCACATCAATAACAGCGCATTATAATTATTTTGTTTTGGATTCTAAAATATTCTAATAGATGTTCAGCTGTAGCAGTAATCAACTTACCCATAAGACTCCAACTAAACTAAGCCCGACCAGAACCTGGGACATTGAAATATGGGCAATCATCAAAAAAGGAACATCGCAAATAAATTTCTCAGCTCAGGACCAAATTTCTCACTGCAGTCTGGCTGAAGGCCGTTCAGCCAACTAACCTCGGGAAAACTTACGTTTACTTATCAATTACATGTAGGCAGCGTCAAGTGTACACTGCGTATTTTATATTTACTTTACATCAGTTATTTGAAATAGGTTTTCAAAATTGAAGGGTGTTAAAAATTCCAGCCCTAGCCACTAAATTTGTTTGGACAATTGGTGTGCTGGACATGGGATGCTCCTGTTTTGTGCTCGACTGGGCATACATGGAAATCTAATGTGAAGTGTGCTGAATTTTGTGGAGAGATTTGCAGAGCGGAATTGTGGGATTTCACCCTTTCTATATTTTACTCAAATATTTCGCCCAATCGAAGCTGTCACCGTTTAAAAAAAATGTGTTTGGTTCGCCCAACAAGAGTGTAATGGAGGTGCTAGGAAGCAATATTGGTGATACACAGAGTTGGCAGCTTACTAGAAATAACGAGACTGTAGGTTTGTAAACAGAATTAATTCATGTGGCACTGAAGAAGAGGTGAAAGAGAGAGTTTGTGGTATGTACTGTCATTTTATTGTCTCCATTTCTGATGATTCTTCCCTCTACTCTCTATGCAGCAAATGAACAACATCAGTGCCATGCTGGTGCTAGCACGGACTGCCAGGGGACCACGAGAGTTTGTGCTGGATCTGGAGATGGAAACCACCAACTCTCTGATGAGCTATCGCTCCAGCTCTGTGCTGAGGCTCACGGTCTTTGTTGGAGCTCATCCTTTCTAAAGGCGATAAGTGTGGAGAGTGGACGAAAATTGATAAGTCATCACTGGTGGGGTTAAAAGTGGCATTCCCAAGAAAAGCGTGCGTAGTCGGTGGGAATTCATTATCCTTTCCCATTTACAATAGCTCTTGTAATACCCTGTTGTATTCCGTCCTCCCACTTGAATACTATATTTTAAGGGACAAGTACAGTTACACGGGCAGGGTTTACAATTAAGGCATCATTCACCGATTACCTGATGGCAGACTGTCAGCGTATGTACCCATCTCTCTGGATATAGAAACAAGGTTCTTTCTAATCATGCTGATGGTCTGCGATATTCTTAAAACTCTGCAAAGACTGCAGCAAAGAGGTGGAAGGCTGAGAGATGCTAAGACCTCTCTTCGCTACTCTGCTAGACCACTTCAGATGTTCAATATCTTTTCAATCACTTTTCCTTCCTCCCAACTACAGCTGTACTCTACAATTTCTTGTCCCTTCCCCTCCTAGATAAACATCAAATTCAGACTTGTTCACAGCTATTTACAAACCTTTAAAAAACAATCAGGAAGGGTTTGTGAAAGAAGCGTGCCTTTGTTGTACCGTACTAAAGGTGATACACTACTGTTCTTCAGCAGCACTCTCAATCCCAGCAAGCAGGTGTCACTGCAAGAAAATTACGTGTTCTGACATTCCCCCATCCGCTAGAGCCGCAGTTTCATTTTCTAACCAGCAGGTGTGGCTGAAATCACAGTATGTCTGTTCTTTGTCATTGGGTTGTGTTACCCCAGCAGCACTCCTGACTTTCCAATATTTATATAGTTTGAGAATATAAGGCAGTTTCCCCACAGTTGGGGCCTTTGAACGTTACTTTACCAGCGCCGCAAGCCTTTGAGCCTTGCGTTACAATAGATGTAATTCCTGCCTCTCCCACCCGTACTGGCTGCTAACATTACAACAGCATCACTCATGGCCAGCAGGACTAGCTTTAACGTTAATACCAGTCTCTTCCACATGCAGGAACATTGAGGGCGCCATTTACTTAGGACTTATTCAGGTATTCGAGTGTCGCAAAGAACTGCATTGATTTGCTTAACGTTATAATAAGAGCCTGCAGGCACAACATAAAATTGCGAAATGTCACACGAGCCCCCGGCAACCTTTAGTAATTAACACTTATAGAGTTAAAGAGCAGAAGAACTTTTAACAAGGTTTATGCCCTTTTCCCTCTTGAATTGCTTTACACGTACTTTCACTACTTCAAAAGGATTAGCCAGCTGTCACTGAAAGACTTTTCATTTGAATGAGACACAGAAATGTAACTACTCAACATTCCCTCTGTGGCAGTGAATGCAGCCCTCTCGGAAACCTATATCTGTGCAATTCCTAAGCATTAATTCAGTTGTACTCATTTTTAATTTCTATCTGTGAGAATATTTTTTGGGTGATTTTAAGAAATAGCTCATATTCTATCTTATGTCTCAACAAAACAGACCAAATTTTGCAAATGTTCTTTGTCCAAATCCCAGCATCTCATTTGTCCAAAATATCTGACAACCTTTGATGGCAAGAATTAACTCACATTCTTTGAGTTGTTTTGCTTCGTCTCAAATGTCTAAATCTTGTTTTTCTGTCCACAAATTATGCTCATAGCTTTTTGTTTTGAGCCTTTGAACAAGAGCAAGCCTGCCTTCTCTGCCTTAGTTTTAATACTGTTGCCTATAAAATCATTTTCTTCCTGTGCAAATTTTGGGATTTTGGGCACGTGAAAAAATGAAGCCAGGGTTCATAACTCACAACTTTCACTTCAGTTGCCTCACACTTTTTCAAAATAAAACATTGAAGTGAATAGGGAAACTGAAGAAATTAAATAGTGGGGATTGAACTCTTCTGTGGCCACCAATGGACTCATGGATGCGGAGTAAAGTCACTCTTACTTTTTTCTTTCTAAAAAGAATCAAGACTGTCCTGCAGGCAATATGGTTCACAAAGTGTCAAAAGAGGAAAAGAGCATGAGGGGAAGGAAGGGAGCACCAAACTGTTGTGCAACCAAACTGTGTTTTATTTAGTTTTCTGTATTCAGTCCCAAGACGTTCTCAGTGTGTTTTTTGTTTGTAAAATATGTTGTTCGTATAATCATTGTTTTACAAAAAATAACTTGTAAAAATACAAAAAGAAACCTAATAAAAAAGTAAAAATATACCGTTTTAAATTACTCTCCATGTTACGAAATATGTGTTTGATGGTATGTGTGGCTGTAGATATACATGCTTAGCAGAAGTCTGCCATCTAGTGTTGGGCTTGGAAGTGTGCAAGTTGTTTTTCTTCAAAGAAGGCTTTCAAGTCATGAGGTGTAGTGACTCCTCCACTTGCCTGCAATGCGCATGGTCCTGAACTCCTTTGTTAGATTGTTTTTCTTCGCCTTCAGGTTCAGATGTGTTTTCCTCTGCTATGGTTTGATACAGTCATCAAGCTCTTTTCTGATACCGTTGGTATTGTTTTTCATCACTGCTTCCCTGCTTATACCATTGGCGTCTAATTTGTTCGGGGGACTCGCTTCGACCGCGGGCCCCTGGGGCCTTCACCCTTCGCGGTGGAACTTATCTTCGCCATTCACTCCAACAACGTCCAATTGGTGATGGAACGGATGACTTTTCTATTTTGCCCTTCTTGTCACGCCAAATTTCCACGCTCTGACCTACACTAGGTGTGTAACTTGTGCTTATCTCCCGAGCACGTGGAAGCAACCTGTGAGGCCTGCAGGTCTTTTCGATCTAAAAAGACACTGAGTGATCGAAGGGCAAGAAGATTACAAATGTTTCAATGGGGCGTCCACGATACATAACATAACGTGTATTTGTAAAGCGCATGTTCACCCAAGGGTATCTTGGCGCTGAATAACAGATGTTTATTGTTACCCAACTCAACGGTACTAATTTTATCGACCTCAGAAGGATGAAAGGCTAAGTGGACCCGCCAGAATTTGAACCTGTGACCATGATTGCAATGTATTGTAATAACATTTATAAAGCACTTACTACCCCTGACGAGGTGTTGAAGCGCTTTTTTGGTGAGTAGCACTCTACTCTGGAACCCATAAAGGATTAGTGGTGAATTAGTATACTGAAATATGGAAGTAATTTGAGCGGTGGATATGTTAGTCTGTTATTTCGATTGAGAAGGATAGTGGAGGGTTAGAAGAGGAAAAGGTTTGCATTTATCTAGCACTTTCTACCCCTGATGAGGTGTTGAAGCGCTTTTTTGTGAGTAGCACGCTACTCCGGAAGCCAAATAGGATTAGTGGGGAATTAGTATAGGGAAATATGAAATTAATTTGAGTGGTGGACATGTTAGTCTGTTATTTGGATTGAAAAGGAATACTGGAGAGATAGAAGAGGGAAGGGTCTAGAATTTTTTGATTCTTAGTAAGACAAAGAAAAGTTACTAATGGCTTACAATAACTAGCTAGAAGAAATAGTAAAAAAAAGCATTGGCAAAGCCAGCAGGTCTCACCTTTGGGTCAAATTGAATTTGACAATGATTTTAAGTGATGCTGTCCAGCATGGCTAATGAATAAAAAATATTTTTAAAAAGAGATATCTGGCATCAGCCTGCCTCTTTTTGTAGGTACTGGCAACACATTTGCATACCTACAAAATTAGATCATAGAAGAAAAAATAAAAAGTAGTGCAAAAGCATTTTTCTTTTTTTTGAGGCAAGGGTAGGGGGAAGCAACACTGAGGTCATGAGTGGGAAAGGAAGCAACACAGGAGATGGAAGGAAAACTGAAGGTGGCAATAACACTGAGGATGCGTGGGAAGCAACACAGGTGAGAGGAACATGGAGCACGGGGAGGGAGAAAAGCAAACAGGGTAGAGAGTAGCATATTGCTTTTGTGGGAACCACACACAAGAGAAAACAACACAGGGGAGAGGCTCACGAGGGACAGCAAAACAGAGTGTGGCGGGGGTACACAGTACATAGGAGAGACAGCAGTAACACATGCATTCTGATGGAGTGTTTAACCAAAAAGAAAAAAAAGTAGTGCTTCAACAGTGACCAGTGGAAGGACACAGGTAATGTGCCCATGAGGGGAGGGACAAACACAAGAAGCAAAGCCCACAAAAGAGGATGAATACATAACAATCAAATGATTAACAATAGAGCCAGCAAATGGTAAGCAGTGGGCGGGCTTTAAGCCCACTGTAAGCTTATAATAAATCTTTTCAGCAACAGGCATCCTGCGCTCTGGTAGACGACCTAAAAGACATAAAGAATTGAAAGGAAAAACTATTTGCATGTCAGCCTTAGTACTAAGATGAACCTCTGATCAGGCAAAAAAGTGGTCACTCAATGCAAGAGAACCAATGGCTGAAGTGGGAAGACCCTTTGTGCCATGCTGTATGGAACTGTAAATAGGACCTCAACAGACCAATAGATGAAGAGGATTGACAGAAAGCCCCTTTATAGATAGGCAGTTAACAACCAAAGCAGTCTCTAAGCCAGGCCTTAATTAAAATAAACATTTAAAAAATAAAAATAAAAAAGGAGGGCAGAGTTTATTACCTTTAACAAGACTACTGAAGGAAATGCAAGCAAAACCTTGGTACAAGCGTTGGTCATCAGACATTTGGATTGTGGTAATGCCCTATTGGCCTCGGCAAATGAGACTTTGCTTTCCAAACTTCAAGTAGTGCAAAACACCGCCGCCCGCCTTATCTGTAATCTTACATCCGGTGTCCCCTCTTTTACGGTCATTGCATTGGTTACCAATCCGTAAAAGGATTATCTTTAAAATTTGCTGTCTGAAACACAATTTCTTACTTGGATAAAGTCCCAGTTACCTATCGCCTAGACTATCGCACCACCGCCCTCCTAGACTGCTTAGATCCATTGACAAAACACTGCTTACAGTTCCACGAGTCAGAAGTACCTGCATAGGAGGCAGATCTTTTCCCTACTTAGCCCCTATGTACTGAAATAGGTTACCCCTGCACATCCGCAGTGTACGGATCATCTCCTATTCCGAAAATTACTGAAGACAGTGCTCTTTTAATGCAGTAGTCTCTTGCCTGGATTCGTGTTGATGTTAACATTTGATCAATAAACTGTTTAAAATGAAATTTTAAAAGCTTGCTAGGCAGTGCCGTTTAAAATATGTACATTAAAATGACTTCAAATGAGAAAATATTAAAACTTCGAACCATGAATACGTACCACAATTGCAGGCTGAGGTTTCTGTCCAACAGAAGATAACCTTACTCTTTTTTTGTTAATCATAACAGGTACAATTTCACTGAACTTTATTGCAGCAATTGCAGATCTTCTAAAGCTCATTTGCAAGTACACCTCATTTTTACATGCCAATAGACCCGATTCAGACAGGAGACTCCCGATTTTTAAAGCCCAAAATGACTTTATTTTAGCTGCCTCACTCCCGAAATTGCCTCTGATTCAATAGAAGTCAATGGGGAAATACATTCTCTGGATTATTTTTTTTTTTATTTTTTTAACACAGGCCTCTACAGTGGACGCATTAGTCCACTAAGCCACCAGACCCGGATACACCAGACCTCTTCGGTTCGGATGATCCAAAACTCGAGGTAGAGGCACATCCATCGGCTGCAGATGAAGAGGCAACATCTCTCATGGAGTTACACAACATCACTCCAGGGCAACAACTTGTGAGAACTGTGCCCAATACACCTCCACCTCCACACCGACCACAGCCGGCACAGGCAAAGCCTCACCCATCTCATAAGCTAAAGACTGTTACTGTGCAACCAGTACTTAAGAGACTTCATCAATCAATCAGGAGGTTCTTGTAGAGCGTGACTTTTCACCACCGGGGGGACTCCAGGCACTAGTTTTTGACGTCCTTGGTGTAAGAGCCACGTCTTGAGTTTTCTCCTGAATTCCTAAAGAAAGGCAGGTGCGCAGATTAAGGGGGAGGTCGTTCCAGGACTTGGTGGCTAGGAAGGAGAAGGAACGACCTCCGCAGCGGCTCCGGCGGATGCAGGGGGTTTGGGCCAGGGTGAGGGAGGTGGAGCAGCGCTCCCTGGTGGGTTGATGGAACGTAAGACAGTGGTTGATGTAGGTGGGCCCGGAGTTGTGGAGGGCCTTGTAGATGTGAGTCATGAGCTTGAAAAGGCATCTTTTCTGTACGGGGAGCCAGTGGAGGGCTCTGAGGAGGGGGATGGTGCTGGTTCTCCTGGGGAGGTTGGGGATGAGACTTGCTGCCGTGTTCTGGATGGTCTGGAGGCAGCTTCTTGTTGGTTCTGGCATAGAGTGCGTTGCCGTAGTCGAGGCGGCTGGCGATGAGGGCTTGGGTGTCTGTTTTCCTGGTGGAGATTGGGATCCATTGGAAGATCTTGCGGAGCATGCAGAGGATGTGGAAGCAGGAGGAGGAGACTGCGTTGACTTGGTTCTTCATGGTTAGTTGGCTGTCCATGATTATTCCGAGGTTGCGTGCATGGTTGGAAGGAGCAGGTGCAGGCCGATTGCGGCGGGCCACCAGGAGTCGTCCCGGGTGGGGGGAGGGGGGGAGTTGTTTCCTAAGATGAGTACCTCTGTCTTTTCCGAGTTGAGTTTTAGACAGTTGGATTTCATCCAGTTGGCAACGTCAGACATGGTGTTCTGGAAGTTTGCTGAGTCCGTTGATGCGGGCGATGTCTGCTAGATGTGTCATGTAGGTGTTAAAGAGGGTGGGGTTGAGGGAGGAGCCCTGGGGGACGCTGCAGATGATGTTCTTGGGTTCAGAGGAGAAAGGTGGAAGATGGATCCTCTGTGTTCGGCCGGAGAGGAAGAAGGCGATCCAAATGAGAGTGTTGTGTTGGATGTCTAGGTAGTGGAGTCTGGTGATAAGGGTGTGATGTGAGACAGTGTCGACGGCTGCAGCGAGGTCAAGGAGGATGAGGGCTGCTGTTTCCCCCTGGTCGAGGAGGCATCTGATGTTGTCCGTAGCTGCGATCAGGGCAGTCTCGGTGCTGTGTTTGGCCCGGAAGCCTGATTGGTAGGCGTCGAGAAGGTTGTTCTGTTCAAGGTATTCTGTGAGCTGGCGGTTGATGGCTTTCTCCAGGACCTTGGCTGGGAAGGGGAGTATTGAGATGGGATGGTAATTCTTGAGTTGGCTGGGTCGGCAGAGGGTTTTTTCAGGAGAGGCTGGACCTCCACATGCTTCCATGCGGCTGCGGCAGGGACGGTGGCTGCTGTAATGGACGTGTTGAGGATGTCTGTGAGGTTGTAGATGTGGTGTGGGCAGGGGTCCGTGGTTGCACCGGAGAGGATTGAGTTCATGATGGAGACTGTGTCTTGGGTTGAGTGTTGTTTCTAGTCTAGGGGAGCGACCCTTGACCTTGCCAGGTAGGTCGCTCCCCCACCACACAGCTCCGCCTGTGTTGTCTGCCCGCTGCTTCTGCAGGTAAGATCGCCCTCCGCTTGTGGCCCCGGTGCCCGTATTTTCTGCTTGTCTCCCCATTTTCCTTTCTGTGCCCCTCGCTGCCCCATTGTCATTGTGCCCGTGATTTTGTCTGCTTGTCTCCCCATTTTCCTTTCTGTGCCCCTCGCTGCCCCATTGTCGTTGTGCCCGTGATTTTGTCTGCCTTTCTCCCCTTTTTCCTTCTGTGCCCCTCGCTGCCCCATTGTCGTTGTGCCCGTGATTTTGTCTGCTTTTCTCCCCTTTTTCCTTCTGTGCCCCTCGCTGCCCCATTGTCGTTGTGCCCGTGATTTTGTCTGCCTTTCTCCCCTTTTTCCTTCTGTGCCCCTCGCTGCCCCATTGTCGTTGTGCCCGTGATTTTGTCTGCCTTTCTCCCCTTTTTCCTTCTGTGCCCCTCGCTGCCCCATTGTCGTTGTGCCCGTGATTTTGTCTGCTTTTCTCCCCTTTTTCCTTCTGTGCCCCTCGCTGCCCCATTGTCGTTGTGCCCGTGATTTTGTCTGCCTTTCTCCCCTTTTTCCTTCTGTGCCCCTCGCTGCCCCATTGTCGTTGTGCCCGTGATTTTGTCTGCCTTTCTCCCCTTTTTCCTTCTGTGCCCCTCGCTGCCCCATTGTCGTTGTGCCCGTGATTTTGTCTGCCTTTCTCCCCTTTTTCCTTCTGTGCCCCTCGCTGCCCCATTGTCGTTGTGCCCGTGATTTTGTCTGCCTTTCTCCCCTTTTTCCTTCTGTGCCCCTCGCTGCCCCATTGTCGTTGTGCCCGTGATTTTGTCTGCTTTTCTCCCCTTTTTCCTTCTGTGCCCCTCGCTGCCCCATTGTCGTTGTGCCCGTGATTTTGTCTGCTTTTCTCCCCTTTTTCCTTCTGTGCCCCTCGCTGCCCCATTGTCGTTGTGCCCGTGATTTTGTCTGCCTTTCTCCCCTTTTTCCTTCTGTGCCCCTCGCTGCCCCATTGTCGTTGTGCCCGTGATTTTGTCTGCCTTTCCCCCATTTCCTTTCTGTGCCCCCGCTGCCTCTCGCCATTCCCGCCGCTGCGTCCCCTGCGGCCCCGCCCCCTGACTGCCCATTCGCTGCCCCTGCCTCCCGCCTCCCAGCTGCTCCTCCCTCCCACCTCCCCATAAATGGCGGCCGCTGCGCGCCGCGCAGCGGACGTGCGCAGCGGGCGCGCCGCTGGCGCGCCGAAGGCGCACCTAAGGCAAGCCCGTCTGCGCCCGTCCGCGACTGGACCGCGCCCAGCGCCAGAACCCCTGGATCCCACCGATGCAACACCACTCGACGGACCTACGACGCCGCCACACTCACCGCACTCAATGCCGGCCGGAACCCTGCCTGCTACCGAGCCTCACCGAGACGCACCCACGGACCCTTCACCTGCCAAACCTGCCGATTCACCTGCCCCCGGACGTGCACCACCTCCGCCAAGTCGAGCACCAGCAGCAACCACCTGAAATGCATCCTGCTGAACACCCGCTCCGTCCACAGGCACGCCGTGGAACTCTGGGACCTGCTCGACGCAACAGCACCGGACATCGCCTTCCTCACCGAAACCTGGATGAACGCCTCCTCAGTGCCCGACATCGCCATAGCCATCCCGGACGGATACAAGATCACCCGGAGGGACCGCGTCAACCAGACGGGAGGAGGCATCGCCATCGTACACAAGAACACCATCCGCATCTCGACTAACTCCGACGAGACCTTCACCGCCGCCGAACACCTACACTTCCAGATACACACTGACCCCAAGACCACCCTCCGAGGCACCCTCATCTACAGACCCCCGGGACCACGCACACTATTCAGCGAAGACATCGCAGACTTCATCAGCCCGCACGCCATGCCCTCCGCCGACTACATCCTCCTAGGGGACCTCAACTTCCACCTGGAGAACAACAACGACAGAAACACCACCGCCCTGCTGGACAACCTCGCCAACCTCAGACTCAAGCAACTGGTGAACACGCCCACCCACTACGCCGGCCACACGCTTGACCCCGTCTTCTCGTCCAGCAAGCACATCTCCTTCAGCCACGGCACCGGACTCCACTGGACCGACCACAGCTGCGTCCACTTCAGCTTCAGAAAGACTGCGACCCACCACCCGCAACAGGCTCCCCGCCGGAGCTGGAGCAAGATCACCGCCGAGCAGCTCACCGCCTCCCTCAGCCAGAACACACCCACCAACACAACGGACCCAAACGAAGCAGCCAGCAACCTCGCCAAGTGGCTGACCGCCTGCGCCGACGACCTCGCACCACTAAAAACCCTCCCAGCAGACCCGGAAGCAAGAAAACCCCTTGGTTCACCAACGAACTCAAGGAATCCAAGAAGAACTGCCGCACTCTCGAGAAAACCTGGCGACTCGACCAGACCACAGACAACAGGACCGCCCTCAAGCACGCCACCCGCAAACACCACCAGCTGATCCGTGCCACCAAGAAGTCGGCACTCAAAGAACGACTGGACAACAACGCCCATGACAGCAAGGAACTTTTCAGCATCGTCAAAGAGTTCTCCAACCCCAGCGCCGGAAACAACGACATCACCCCCTCGCAAGACCTCTGCAACTCACTCTCCGCGTTCTTCCACCGCAAGATCACCGACATACATAACAGCTTCGACGCACAAACCACGCACCCTACCGCCGAACCAACGCCCGCCACCACCACCCTCTGCAACTGGACCCCGATCAGCACCGAAGACACCACCCGCACGATGAACTCCATCCACTCCGGATCACCAACCGACCCCTGCCCACACCACGTCTTCAACAAAGCCGACGCCACCATCGCACCCCATCTCCGGGACATCATCAACTCCTCCTTCCACACCGCCACCTTCCCGGAGAGCTGGAAGCACGCCGAGCTTACCGCCCTCCTGAAGAAACCAACGGCGGACCCCACCGACCTCAAGAACTACCGTCCCATCTCGCTCCTTCCATTTCCGGCCAAAGTCATCGAGAAGACCGTCAACAGACAGCTTGCCGCCTTCCTCGAGACGAATGGATCCCTCGACCCCTCGCAGTCCGGGTTTCGGGCCAACCACAGCACCGAGACCGCCCTTATCGCAGCCACCGACGACATCAGAACCCTAACCGACAACGGGGAAACAGCTGCCCTCATCCTCTTGGACCTCTCCGCGGCGTTCGACACCGTCTGCCACCGCACCCTAGTGAAGCGCCTCAGCAACATCGGAATCCGAGAGAAAGCACTGGAATGGATCATCTCGTTCCTCGCCGGAAGAACCCAGAGAGTCCGCCTCCCCCGTTCAGATCCGAAGCCACCGAAGTCATCTGCGGCGTTCCACAAGGATCTTCACTCAGCCCAACCCTCTTCAACGTCTACATGAGCCCCCTCGCAGCCATCGCACGCCAACACAACCTCAACATCATCTCCTACGCCGACGACACCCAGCTGATCCTCTCCCTCACCAACGACCCCACCACCGCCAGAGCCAACCTACACGACGGGATGAGAGACGTCGCCGACTGGATGAGGAACAGCCGCCTTAAACTGAACTCAGACAAGACGGAAGTCCTCATCCTGGGCTCATCACCCTCCGCCTGGGACGACTCCTGGTGGCCCCCGGCCCTGGGCACCGCGCCCAAGCCAACGGACCACGCACGCAACCTGGGCTTCATCCTGGACTCCTCCCTGTCGATGACCAGACAAGTCAACGCCGTCTCATCTTCATGCTTCAACACCCTGCGCATGCTCCGCAAGATCTTCAGATGGATCCCCACTGAAACCAGGAAGACCGTCACCCAGGCACTCGTCACCAGCCGACTGGACTATGGGAACACCCTCTACGCCGGAACCACAGCCAAACTTCAAAAAGACTCCAGCGCATCCAGAACGCCTCCGCACGACTCATCCTGGACATCCCCCGACACAGCCACATCACCGGACACCTGAAAGACCTGCACTGGCTCCCCGTCAGCAAGAGAATCACGTTCAGACTCCTCACCCACGCACACAAGGCCCTCCACGACCTGGGCCCAAAGTACCTCAACGACCGCATGACCTTCTACACGCCCACACGCCAGCTACGATCAACCAGCCACGCCCTCGCCACCGTACCACGCATCCGCAGAACCACCGCCGGAGGAAGATCCTTCTCCTACCTGGCAGCCAAGACCTGGAACTCCCTCCCCACTCACCTTCGGCGAACCCAGGACCATCTCTCCTTCAGGAAGCAGCTCAAGACCTGGCTGTTCGAGCAGTAACTTACCCCCTCCCCCAGCGCCTTGAGACCCTCCCGGGTGAGTAGCGCGCTCTATAAATGCCGTGATTGATTGATTGATTGATAGTCAGATAGTCTGTGGGTGTTAGTGGCGTCGGTATGGGCGAAGGGGTGGATGAAGTCGTGGGATGGGGGTCGAAGTTGTTGTAGATGTCTGTGATCTTTTAATGGAAGTAATCCGCTAGGGTGTCGCAGAGAGTTTGGGAGGGATGAATCGGGTTTTCTGTGGCAGCTGGGCAGGAAAACTTTCGGACTACGGTGAAGAGCTCTTTAGCGTGGTTGACGCTTGCCTCGATGCGGTTGGTGAGGGCGTCCTTCTTGGCTTTCCTAAGGTGGTAATTGTTGAGAACGGATCGGAATGAGCGGAGATCGGAGGGGTTCTTGTTGGAGAGTCAATGTCTCTCTAGTTTTAGTCACGTTTGAGGGTATGTAGTTCGGAGGTGAACCAACTGGCGTGCTTTGCGGGTCTGTTGCAGGGGGTGTCTTTCATGGGGGTGATGGTATCTGAGGTGGAGGAGACCCACTTTGAGAAGTTCTGGACTTTGAGTTCGAGGTTGTTGGAGGGGTCGAGCCTGGATGCTTTAAGGGCGGAGGTCCAGAGGGGTTCTGTGACTCTGTTCCACTTTCGGCGGGGTCGGGTGGGTGGTCTGGTCAGGGGTTCTGGGGAGCCGGTGAGGGTCAAGTGGACGATGCTGTGGTCTGTCCAGGTCAGTTAGGTAATGTGGTATAACTTGATTCTGTCGCTGGAGAAGAAGATAGGCTCCAATGTGAGTCCTGCAATGTGCATGGGGGTGGAGACCAGCTGCGAAAGATTAAGGTTGCTCATGTTCTCCAGGAGAGTGGCAGAGGTGGTGTCTTTGGGGTCTTCGGGCAGAAGTTGAGGTCTCCCAGGAAGGTGTAGTGTTTGGAGTTGATAGCCAGGGAGGCGATGAAGTCGGGGAGGGCGTTGCAGAAGCTTGGACGACGGCCCTCCGGTCTGTAGGCGAGGGTTCCTCTGATGGTGGTTTTTGCGTTGATTCTGATCTGAAAGTTGAGATGTCCCATGTTCGGCGTGCTATCATCTCCTGAGGCAGTGGATTGGAGGGTGTCTTTATGGACCATGGCGATGCTTCCACTGTGTCTGCCGACACGGTCTTGGTGTAGCAGCTTGTAGCCAGGGTGTGTCGCGGTGGCGATGTCTGGCGCTGATGAACATCATGTAAGGGGTGAGGGTGGGTATGGTGTCTCAGACTTCCCTGGCGTGCTTGCAGAGGGATTGGACGTTGAGTAGCGTGCAGTGGAGCCTCGGGTCGAAATCGGCTAGATAGAAGTCGCTGGAGAGTTGGTGTTGCAGGTGAAGCAGCAGTTCTGGCAGATGAATGGGCCTTCTGTGGTTCTGGGCAAGGTGATGCAGCAATTGGTGTCTCTCTTGGGGCTGAGGGACTGTAGCTCGTCGGAGGTGTACCAGTGGGAGAAAGGAGGGCCAGGGGTCCTGGAGCTGGGCACGGTCCAGGCGCGGATGGGTGCAGACGGGCTTGCCTTTGCCGTCCCTTTCCCACGCCATGCTGCGGCCTTCTTTAAGTAGGTCCTGAGGGTGGGAGGGACGCTGGGAGGCGGCGAAGGTGGGAAAAGAACGGCAGGAGAATGGGTGACGCGGGGGAGCCTTACTGGTGACACTTAACTAGTACAGAAGCAAAGGCTGACTAGCGGGGGACAGGGGTCCACAACTAGAATAGTACAGAAAATAAAGGCTGACTAGCGGGGGATGGAGGGCACAACTAATCTGAACAAGAGGGCTGGCTTGGGGGAGAAGGGACACTATAGCACAGAAGCAAGGCAGCCAGAAAGGAGCTGCGACCAACGGTGTGAAAGGGGGGGGAGGGGCTGGCACAGGACCTGCTCAATGGGGTCGCGCTGCAGCCTCTATTTAGTAGGTCCTGGGGGTGAGAAGGGTGCTGGGAGGCAGCAAAGGCTGGAAAAGAACGGCGGGAGAATGGGTGGCACGGGTGCCTTACTGGTGACACTTAACTAGTACAGAAGCAAAGGCTGAATAGCGGGGGACAGGGAGGGTACAACTAGAATAGTACAGAAAATAAAGGCGGACTATGGGGGGCGGTGAGCACAACCAAACTGAACAAGAGGGCTGGCTCTGGGGAGGTGGGACACAGGAGCACAGAAGTAAGGCAGCCGGCAAAGAACTGCGACCAACGGCATGAGGGGGGAGCTGGCATAGGACCATCAAGAATTGGACTCTCATCAAAGACATCTGATGATTAATCCAGATACAGTTTGTATCCTCACCAGGCCTCTGCGTTCAGGGGCACAGCCTGCGAAAAGGCAAATATCTTTTCAAGCGGCAATTGATGTTCTTGTTCATCTAAAGAAAAAGAAGAGGGAAAATAAAGCCACCAGCCCACTGCACATCAGTCAATCACCACTGCCTCCTGTGCACACTTCCTCACCACAGCTTTCACCGGTGCACCACACTACTAAATCACCTGAGGGTTCACTGCACTCCTTCACAATGGATGGGGGAGGGGAGGGGGGTGATCAATTTTCAATACCACCTCAAGATGACTGGGAGTCATATGATGCAGATCCACACAACAACACCGATTCAGATCTCTACCCATCAAAACCTTCCCCTCCTGATGACACCACTATTTACCACAACCTTATAAGAAGGGCAGACACTTTCCACAATGTGCTACTTCACACTGAGCGGCTAGAGGATGACTTCTTATTCGAGAGTCTCTCGTCCACTCAGCGTTCAACGCAATACCTCCCTACGCTCAATGGCATGCTCAGGTACACACAGGGCATTTTCAATGAGCTAGTTAGATGCAGGATCATTACTTCCAGGGCTGGTAAGAATTATAAACCTTCCCCAGTCAACCAACATATATTAAGGGCCAGCTTATGCTGACTCCCTAATGGTGGCCACAGCCCGTAAACAGGCAAACTCTCAATCATCTGGTGATGTGCCCCCAGCAGATAAAGAAAGTAAAAGTATAGACGCTGCGGGTAAGAGAGTGGCAGCACAATCTGCCTACCTTTGGAGATTGCAAACTCCATTAGTCTCTTATCACACTACGATAGGGCCCACTGGGATGAGATGGAGGACATTCTCCAGCATCTCCCAGAGGAGCATAAAAAAAGGGCATACCAGATTGCCTCAGAGGGCAAACTCCTATCCAACACAACTATATGTTGTGCAATTGACGTAGCTGATACACCAGCTAGAGGCATTAATTCAAGTCTCCTTCTCAGGAGACATGCCTGGTTAAGGGTAAAAGGTTTTTAAAATGTCTTTTTTATTGAATAAGAAAAACAGAATAATAACAGTTGACAATAAAGTGATACAGTGCATTTGTACATTTTCCATCATTTTGTTGCCACAGACCAACATTTTCCATATATTACATACAGTCATCTCTACTTTGTGACCGCCTATATCCCAGGATTTATTCATTCCTGCAGGGGGGGATCATTAAACGGTACACACAACATTCCTCTACTTTTATTCCACGCCCCCCAAATCTTAGTCCATTTTTGTGGGCACCCTCTCCCTTCATATATCACCCTCTCCGTCTGCATGCACCAATCCATGTCGGCCTCCCAGTCACGGAGCCGCGGCGCTGTGGCTCCCTTCCAAGTTCTTGCTATATTACGTTTTGCCCCCACACTTCCAAGGGAGACCCAGATCCTCTCTTTTGCCGTCAGATCAGTTGCATCCCATATATTGAGAAGGCACAACCGGGGCGTGACTTCCATAGTTTTCCCGCAGACTTCCCACATTTTTTAGGTTATTTTCTCCTAATACGGCTGCACAATCGGGCAATCCCACCACTGGTGTAAATACGTCCCAACCAGACACAGCCTCTGGGGCATAGTGAGGAGCTTGTAGTACCCATTTTAACCAGCGCAACACTGGTATAATATACTCTGTGTAGGAGCTTAAGCTGAATTAATTTGAACCTGGACCGAATTGCCACCTCACGAGGGGATGCCAATGCCTCCTGCCATTCTTCATTGTCTAAATCACCCACGTCATCCACCCACTTGGCTCGGATTTTCCCCAACGCATCTGGTGTATTATTTAATATTTTCCTGTAAGTCAAGGAGATTGCTTTTTCCTTTAGATAATCATCAAGGAGTCTGTCCTCCAGTGGTGAGGCGGCCGGAAGATCTGTACCCTTAGGGACTGCCTTATATAGCGCGTTCCGGACTAGGAGGTATCTAAATGTTTCCCTCGCGCTTAGCTCATAATCTTGTTGAAGGTCACTGAAAGGAACCACTCTACCTCACGCCCACACATCCCGACCCTTGATAGCCCAATGAGGTCCCATTTATCAAATCCAGAACTTTTTGCCAGGAGCCCCAAACGATCTGTCTCGAAAAGGGGGGTAGCCTGTGTAATCTTGTTTTTCCATCCCAAAGCGGACATCGCCGCGTGCCATACTGTAACCGTGGTTGCGGTTGGGGTATATACTGGGTCATTTTTCCTTCCTCCATATAATGCCCTTTGATAAGACCCTGCTGTCATATTATATCTGTCCATCCTATAAGCGGGTTCGGTCACTGGCCAGTGTACCCAGTGATTTGTGACTGTTAACTGGGAGGCCCAGTAGTAACTTTTGATTGCTGGGAGGGCAATTCCGCCATCACACCAGCTTTTCGTGAGCTTTTTCAATGAGATGCGGGGGTCCCATTGTTCCAGAGAAGGGTCCGGACTTCTCACTCCACGGCCTGGAAATATCTGATTGGGACAGGGTAAGGTGTGTTTTGTAGAGCATAAACAAATCGGGGCAGAGCCATCATTTTATATAACGCCGCTCTACCCAGTAACGTGAGTGGCAAGGTCTTCCAATGCTGCACATCGTCTTGTAAGCGACGGAGCAGGGGGGCCAAGTTGTTATCATAAAATGCCACTGGATCTGTCGTGACATAGATCCCCAGGTATCGAAAGCCCTCTGACAACCCTAGCACCGCAATGTATGGGCAACCTAAAACCCCTCCCTGAAAGTATGTAGATAAGTGATTTATCCCAATTTATGGTATAACCGGAGTATTTTTGAAAAAGGGTGACTATATGTAGTATTCTGTGTATTGAGAAATATGGTTTGGCCAAATAAAGTAAAATATCATCGGCATAGAGGGAGATTCTATCCTCCCAGTCCGCCGTCCAATTTAGTCCCCTTATAAGGGTGTCTCCTCTAATCCAAACTGCCAAAGGTTCAAGGACCAGAGCAAATATCAACAGGGAAAGTGGACATCCCTGTCGCGTCCCCTTCTGTAAGGTGAAGGTTGCCGCACCCATGACAGGAATTTCGGTCCGAAGCCATAACGTTCAAGCACCGCAAACAAGTAGGGCCATTCAATCAGATCAAAAGCCATTTTGGCATCCAGGGACATTATCACTGCATCCTCTTTTATGGTCCCAGCCCTGCCCAATACCCCATTACGACGTCGAAGATTGAGTGCAGTATTCCTGCCCGGCATAAAGCCGGACTGATCAGGATGAATCAATTTATGGAGTAGGGGTGACAACCGCATGGCCAAGATTTTTGCCAGGATCTTCACTTTTGTGTTTAGCAACGAAATCGGCCGGTATGACCAGCATCGCTCAGGAGGGTTTCCCTTCTTATGGATCACTACCACATTGGCCAGCCGTTGTGTTTCAGGGAGGATTCCCTTAGCAACACTTTCTTCATACATATCTATCAAGTAGGGGGCAATAGTTGATGCACTCATTTTAAATAACTCAACAGGAAGACCACTTGGTCCCATTGCTTTTCCCGATTGTAATGCTCCAATTGCCTTGGTCACTTCTTCTTTAGTAAGATCTAACTCTAGCTCTTCAACCTCTGTGTCGTCCAAAACAGGGAGTTTAAGGGTGGCCAGCAACTCCCTCGCTTCTTTGTTAGTAGATGTACCTGAGGGCTCGTATATCAATTTAAGGTGTTCTGCGAAGGCCTCTGCTATACTGTTCCTATCTTTGAGTCGTTTCCCCCGTCCGTCACAATCTCAAACACCCATCTGGAGGCCTGCTCACGCTTGTCCAGCCATGCCAGCAGTTTGCTCGCTTTGTCCCCTGTCTCATATACACGACATTGTGTGGCCCGGTAATGAGCCTTAGCCGCCTCTTCGGCAATGTCTCTATATTCTTTTTGTTTTAGGAGCAATCTGTGTTTAACTTCGGGGGTTGCCAGGTTCACTAGCACGCCTTCTAACTGGGAGATTTCTTCTTCTATAGTACGTAACTGCTTTCGCTTTTCTTTTCTGTATCCCGCAATCACTGATACTCCCTGCCCTCTGATCACTGTTTTATATGCCTCCCATAGCGTGGAGGCCGCGTCAACCGACCAATTATTTTCTTTAAAATAATTTTCTATCACTTCAATAAGCCCCTCCCGTATGGTCGGTATTCTTAAATACCAGGGATTAAGTGTCATCTCGTGTCTCTTGGAGGAGGGGTTACCTCCAAAGGTAACTACAACTGGAGAATGGTCTGAGATACCTCTGGGTAGGTGTGCCACTTCTCCGAACATAGAGAGCAGTTTGGCTCAACCGAATATATAGTCTAGTCTTGACAGACTCCCATGTACTTCCGAGTGGAAGGTATATTGGAGGGATGACGGGTTGCACGCTCTCCAAACATCCATCAAACCCATTGCTTTTAAAAATTCTCCTAGCGCTCTTCCAGCAGGCTCTCCCTGTTAAGGGTATCAGGTTTTAAACCTGAAGATCAGCAGAACTTGTTAGCCCTTCCCTTTGAAGGCAAACATGTTTTTGGTCCCCACGTGAATATCCTTCTAGAAAAGATCAAAAAGATAACGAGACGACGATAGCGATGGGAGCGTTGCAAACACCAGCAGAACTTGGCTCCTTTCGCCACTCATCCTATCGTGGAGGGTCCAAAACAACCACCCCTTAGGCATACATGTCTTATAGTAAGACACACACTCATAAATTCTCCCCAAAATGATAGGGGTTCATATAGGGGAACAAATTCTCGAGGCAGAGGAAGAGGAGGTTTTACCAAACCATCCACTTCCACCACCAAGCCTTGACTTGCCCACCATTCCCGTCAATCACACTACACCGGTCGGAGGAAGACTACAGCAGTTCTTTTGCACATGGCGGAATATCACATCCGACCAATGGGTGCTGGATATTATCCAACATGGTTATTGCCTGAAGCTCACTTCCACACCTCCAAACATTCCACCTCGCACCCACAGACTTTCAACAGACCATCAACAACGGCTCAAAGAGGATGTTCAAGCTCTTCTACTCAAGGGAGCAATATAACTTGTGCCATTACACCAACAAGGCACAGGGGTCTATTCACTTTACTTCCTTATCCCCAAAAAGGATGGGTCTTTAAGACCAATCCTCGACCTCAGACCCCTAAACAGGTACATTCTCTCACAGCACTTCCACATGGTCACACTTCAAAATGTCATCCCGCTAATACAACAAGGCGACTTCATGGCCGCACTAGACCTAAATTAAACCTACTTCCACATTCCAATTCACTCAGCACATCATCAATACCTCAGATTTGTGCTAAATGGACAACATTTTCAGTTCAAAGTACTTCCATTCGGGGTCCCCACAGCCCTCAGGGTGTTTACCAAGTGCCTAGCATCAGTAGCAGCTCACTTACTCAGGCAAAACATCCACATTGTCCCTTACCTGGACGACTGGCTAATCAAGAGAAATACTCATCAAAACTGTTTGCAACACACTCAAACTGCCATAAACCTACTTCACCAACTAGGGTTCACGGTCAATGCAGTCAAATCTCACCTCCAGCCCCTTCAGATACAACCTTACCTAGACGCCATCCTCAACTCACACATGGGGATAACTTGCCCAAATACTGCAAGGATTCAATCCTTCAAAACACTTATTCCACAATTCAACCACATGGGCAGAGAACAATGAAAACAGTCATGCGCCTCCTAGGCATCATGTATAGCCATAGTACCTCATGCCAGACTCAATATGCAAGAATGCTAAGCGCATCAATGGACTCAAGCGAAAGGTCAGCTACAAGATCTAGGTTTGATCAGCCGTCAAGCTTACCAATCTCTGCAGTGGTGGAATTCCAACAATCTTCTAAAGGGACAGCCTTTTCTAGATCCAGTTCCGCAGAGAACCATAACAATGGCTGCATCACCCACTGGTTGGGGAGCACACTCATAGGAATTGACTGTACGGGGCCACTGGACACCCAGTCAAACTCATCTCCATATCTATGATCTAGAGTTGCTAGCCGTTCATCTAGCGCTGAAAGCATTCCTTCCCCGCTTCACTGGCAATGTGGCTCTCATCAAAACAGACAACATGACTACCATGTATTATTTGCAAAAACAGGGGGGACCAGGTCACCTCAGCTATCTCATCTAGCCCAGACCGTCTGGAGGCATGCTCTCGGACACATTTACCTCTTAGCGAAGTACCTACCGGGGCTGGACAACAAGTCCTCCACCAATTCTTCTAACAATGGGGCCACCCAGACATAGACTTATTCGTCACAGCAGAAAACACCAAATACCCAAACTCCCTCCAGGTTCCCCCACTCACAGCCCAAGGGCAACACACAATAGATGAGTTGGTCAGGGATATTTGTTTATGCTTTTCCACCTCTCCCACTGCTTCCGTTTGTGATTCGCAAACTTCGGCAAACGTCTCCAACACTCATCCTAGTTGCTCCCACATGGGCCAGGCAACCGTAGTTCACCACACTACTAGAACTCTCAGTAGTTCCACACCAGGTACTTTCCAACTGGCAGGACCTTCGAACCCAAAATCTGGGAGCAGTAAGACATCAAACCACAGATCTCTCAATCTTGCAATCTAGCTCCTGAGGTCTTACTCGGATACTTAAATCTACCTCAACAGTGTATGGATATTTTAAAGAGGCAAGAAGACCCACTACTAGAGCCTGCTATGTGGCAAAGAGGAAACACTTTGTTCACTATTGTCATTCAAAGGATATTAACCCCTTAACAGCAAAGCCTCAAGACCTTGTCTGTTACCTTCTCCATTTACAAACCTCTGGGTTAGCCTTCACTTCCATAAGACTACACCTAGCGGCAGTCGCCGCATAACCGCAAAACAGGGAACAAACTTATATATTCAGGATTCCTGTCATTAAAGCTTTTCTAGGGAGCCTCAAAATAGTTATCTCGCCTAGGTTCCGCCAACACCAGCTTGGAACCTCAATGTTATGTTAACAAGATTAATGGGTCCCCAATTTGAACCTTACACTCATTCCCTTTCCAGTTTATATCCTGGAAAGTTAATTTTCTCATTGCGATCAATTCACTCAGATGTGTCAGTGAGCATCAGGCATTAAGTCAAGAAGAACCACTCTTCCAACTTCATAGAGACAAAGTGGTACTATGTACCAAACTTAAATTCCATCCAAAAGTGGTCACACAGTCCCACTTAAATCAATGTATTGAGTTGCCAGTATCCTTTCCATAACCCGATTCCATTGCGGAAAGAGCTTTACACACACTGGACGTAGAAAGAGCTCTCATGTATTATATTGACAGAACTCAATAATTTAGAAAGACACAACAACTATTTGTTGCATTCTGAAACTACATAAAGGAAGGGCCATCTCTAAAGCAAGCGTTTCACATTGGATTGTAAAATGCATCCACACTTGCTATGCTAAAGCTAAACGAACTCTATCTATCCTTCCAGAGGCTCACTCTACTTGCAAAAAGGGAGCCGCATGGCCCTTTTAGGCAATATACCATTGGCTGACATATGTAAGACAGCTACATGGACTACACTGTATATATTTACAAAACATTACTGTGTAGATGTTATGGCCTGTCAACAAGTCAATGTGGGCCAAGCGGCTCTAGGTACAAGTGCAACCCACACAGGTGAGCCACAGCTTTGGGAGGAAAACAGCTTTACAGTCTATGCTAAGCATGTGTATCTACAGGCACACATGCCATCAAACGGAAAATGTTACTTTCTCAGTAAGCATCTGTTTGTGGCATGTAGTGCTCTAGATTCACATGTGCCCACCCTCCTCCCCGGACACCCGTGTTGCTTGCGGTTATCTACATTAAACATTACACTATTTTCCCATGGCCAGCTCACTAGGATACATCATCCTTCACACTCCTTCCTCACATGCCAAGTGGACAACAATCTAACATTGGAGTTGAGGACCATGCGCATTGCAAGCAAGAGGAGAAGTCACTACACCTCGCGACTCGAAAAACTTCTTCGAAGAAAAACAACTTGCACACTTCTGAGCCCAACATTAGATGATGGACTTATGCTAAGCATGTGAATCTACAGCACTGCATGCCACAAACAGATGCTTTCTGGGTAAGTAACATTTTCCTTCAACTCAAGTTATAACCTCTCCATGGATGGCACCAGAAAAATTACATCAGGGAAAGTCTGGAGTTATTCCCACTCACATGTAGGTTTAGGCTCAACCCATCTATGTTGAAGTTAAATTTGCACTCACAAATATGGATGCTGAATCTCCTCCCAATCTATATAGATAGACGCTCCATGACAGGGGCGTAAAGCATGCCCCTGAGAAGCAGGGTGGCCCCCAACTCACTAGGGGCTTCCAAACCTTCAAGGGGCACCCCATTAAGCCCAAGGTCAATAAACATCTGTGAGATATGCGAAATGCAAGTGCCCGCATCACAATAAGCAGGGGGGGGCCATTATTTTGTGTTACACGACTGCTCCATGATCTACTTCTCCTGAAGTTGAAGTTTCTCCCACATATATGGAGTGAGAGGCTGCTAACACTTACAGCGAATAAGGGATCATGCCACCACATAGAGGTTGCTGTTCCTCCAAAGGGATTTGTGGCAGTCCCACTGAGGTTGTGCAATGCCAAAGTTGACAGACTGAACTCAAGGCATGCACTGTTTCAGATGGAGGTTGTTAGAAATGGGATCTCTAGTTGGCAAGGGCTTGCACCTTTGTCCAAGTAGGGACCCTTCTTCCTAGTCAGGGTAAGGGTTGTTACACTCGTGAAGTAACCCCTGCTCACCCTCGTGGTAGCTTGGCACGAGCAGTCAGGCTTAATTCAGAGGCAGTGTGTAAAGCATTTGCACATAACCCACAGTAATACAGTGTAAGCACTACAAACGGACACCACACCAGTTTAGAAAAATAACCAATATTTTATATACTCAAGACAAGACCAATTACGACAAAAATCCACAATACTATACTTTACGAATGAATACTTGATACGTTAACTTCTTCTTTGCAGGAATAGTTCAAAAACAAAGTTCGATGCGAGTCGGTAGCTCCGTCTGAGCCTACCGCGATGCTGAAAACCCCAGAGTCTAACAGTTCCAGCCGACCGCGTCGATACGGGCCAGCAGAGTCGTGAACAGACTCGGTTACAGTACCTTTCTCGTTGTGGCTGGTAGGGAGTGTACGAGCCGGTCGGCGTTCGTCGCGGTTGCGGTGCAAGACGGAGCGATGCAAGGTGCGGTGTCCCTCGATGCGGTGCAGGCAGCGGCTCGATGAGCGTCGTGCAGACGGAGTCGGTGAGTCCAAGGCGTGCGATGCAGGGTGAGACGATGCTCGATGCGGTGCTGACAGGTTGCGATGCAGGCAACCTAGCCGGAGTGCGGGAGCTGGCGTCGGACAGCGGTGCGAGTCGGAGCGGTGCGTCGCAGACGTGCGAGCGGTGCCCCAAATGCGGTGCGGTCTCGACTCTTGAGCCAGTTGCAGCGACCGCGTCGGTCGGGTCCGGTTGGTTCAGTGAAGCGATGCGATGCGAACTGCGGTGCCCACAGGTCACGGTGCAAGCAGCGGCTCGATGTTGGCGGCGTCGGACGTCGCCCACGGTGAGACCAGGGTTGCGATGCGGGGCGATGCGGTCTGCGGTGCAAACAGGTCACCGGCCAGGGATGGATTCGGTTGACGGAGTCGGTTGCGGTTCCCTTCCTCTGTGGCAACTGAAACAGCGTTCCAGAAGCGGTACCCAGAGGCTTGTGAAGTCTTTGCAGTCCCTGAGACTTCTTAACAGGAGGCCAGCTCGGTTTCTGGCCCTTGGAGATACTCAGCACAAGTTTGGAGAAAGTTCAGTCCAGTCCTTTCACTGCCCAAGACAGAAGCAGCAACTGCAGGCCAACCCAACAAAGCAACAACACAGCAAAGGGGCAGTACTCCTCCTGGCAGCTCTTCCAGCTCTTCGTCTTGGCAGGTTCCTTGATTCCAGCGAGATCTAAATTCATGGGGTCAGGGCCCCAATATTTATATCCCAAATTCCTTTGTTCTCTGAAGGCAGAGAGGCCTTTGCCTAGTCCAAACCAGTTCTGGAGCACTTTGTTGACAAGTCTCCGTCCCTTCTTTCAGTGAGTAGGCCAGGGACATCAGACGCACCACAGGAGGTGGAGCCAGCATTGTGGAGGGAAGGCACTGTCCTATTCAGGGCCCAGGTGCGACCCCTCCCACCCATCTAAATGTAGATCTTGCTATTCAGCCCTGCGCTGACTCACCCTGTCTCCCGGCATCCCCCAGCCCCTGTCACTCACACTCCAGACACGGAATACACAACCTCACAGAGGCAGGCTTGGATGGTTAGACAAGAAAATAACCACCTTCTAAAAGTGGTATTTTCAAACACAGAATGTTAAAACCAACTTCACTAAAAGCTGCATTTTATCATTCTGAGTCCAGGCATACTAAACTCGAATTTCTACCATGTTCCCGGGGTCAGTTAGGATTATAAGCTGTAATAATCAAAACTGCCCATTCTGGCCTAGGGGGAACAGGTAGCCTTGCAATAGTGAAAAACGAACTAGTTTGTAATTCACTATCAGGACATGCCGCACACACCCGGGCATGTCCTACCTTTCGCATACACCGCACCCTGCCCACAGGGGTACCTTGGGCCTACCTTAGGGGTGACTAACATGTAGCAAAGGGAAGGTTTAGAGACTTGCAAGTGTGTGCACTTGCCAAGTCGACATGGCAGCCCCAGGCTGCGCACAGGCTCTGCGTTGGCAGGCCCGAGTTACACTTTACGGGCTGTTTGCGTGGGTGGCACAATCCAGTGCTGCAGCCCACCAACAGCATTTGGTCTATAGGCCCTGGCACTCGCGGTGCACTTTACAAGGGACTGACACATAAACCAAATAGGCCAATCATGGAAACACCAATCCATAACACATTTTATACAGGAGCACTTGCACTTTCCCACTGGACCGCAGTGCGGAAAGTGCGCAGAATCATTACACCAGCAAAAACAGAGTCAAAACCGGGAGGTCAGAAAGCAAAAAGTCAGGGGAAACACGCCAAAAGATGCCAAGTCTAACACATGTCCCCTCCAGCTGAAAGTAGGGAGAACTACCCAACCCCATTGGAGTTCTCTTCACTAAGGCGGAAGAACCTGGACAGACCATCTGCGTTGGCGTGTTCTGTACCAGGACGGTGCTCCACCGTAAAGTCCATTCCCTGTAGGGAGATGGACCACCTCAGCAGTTTTGGATTCTCACCCCTCATTTGCATCAACCATCTGAGGGGCCTGTGGTCTGTCTGAACCCGGAAGTGAGTCCCAAACAGGTATGGTCTCAACTTCTTCAGCGCCCAGACCACAGCAGAAGCTTCCCTTTCTATGGCACTCCACCTCTGTTCCCTGGGAAGTAGTCTCCTGCTAAGGAAAACTACAGGCTGATCCAGGCCCTCTTCGTTCAGTTGTGAGAGCACCGCTCCCACACCATGCTCTGAAGCGTCAGTCTGCACGACAAATTCTTTGGAGAAGTCAGGTGCCTTGAGCACGGGCGCCGTGCACATGGCTGCCTTCAGGGCATCAAAAGCTTTCTGGCAGGACTCAGTCCAGATCACTTTCCTGGGCTGCCTCTTAGAGGTCAGCTCTGTTAAGGGGGCAACGATGGTGCCATAGCCCTTAACAAATCTCCTATAGTAACCGGTGAGACCTAAGAAGGCTCTCACCTCTGTCTGGGTCTTGGGGGTTCCCAAGCCAGAATGGTGTCAATCTTGGGTTGTAGGGGCGCCACCTGGCCGCTTCCTACCTGGTGTCCCAAGTACACCACAGAACCCTGCCCGATCTGGCACTTACTGGCCTTGATCGTGAGGCCTGCACCTTGCAGAGCCCTCAACACTTTCTCAAGGTGCTGTAAATGTTCTTCCCAGCTGGAACTGAACACAGCAATGTCATCCAGGTAGGCGGCACTGAAATCCTCCAGCCCGGCCAACACCTGATTGACCAACCTCTGAAAGGTGGCAGGGGCATTCTTCAACCCAAAGGGCATCACCCGGAATTGGTAATGGCCTTCTGGGGTTGAGAATGCTGATCTCTCCTTGGCCCCATCGGTTAAGGCAATCTGCCAGTACCCAGACGTTAAATCAAACGTGCTGAGGAACCGGGCAGCTCCCAACCGATCAATGAGCTCATCAGCTCTGGGGATGGGGTGCGCGTCAGTTCTGGTGACGGCATTGAGCCCACGGTAGTCCACACAAAACCGGAGTTCTGGAGTGGCACCGGGCGCCGCAGCCTTTGGGACCAAGACCACTGGGCTGGCCCAAGGACTGTGGGAGGGCTCAATCACCCCTAACGCCAACATCTTAGAGACCTCCTCCTTGATGCTGGCCCTGACCCGGTCAGTCAACCTGTAAATTTTGTGCTTCACAGGAGGGCTGTCACCAGTGTCCACGTCATGGGTACACCAGTGAGTAACACCGGGGGTCAGAGAGAACAGTGGGGCGAACTGTCCCAACAACTGGCGACAGTCCCCCTGCTGCTCCTGAGTCAGAGTAGGGGAGAGGATCACACCCTCTACTGACCCATCATGCTCCTTGGTAGACAGGAGGTCAGGGAGAGGCTCACTCTCCTCTTCCACCCCATCATCTGTCGCCAAGAGCATACTCACTTCGGACCTCTCGAAGTGGGGCTTGAGGCGGTTCACGTGAAGGACCCTCAAAGGGTTCCTGGGAGCCTGCAAATCCACCAGGTAGGTGACGTCACTTTTGCGCTCCTTTACCTCATACGGCCCAGTCCACTTGTCCTGCAAGGCACAAGGTGCCACTGGAGCCATGACCCACACTTTCTGCCCAGGTTGAAATTCGACCAGAGTGGCGTTCTGGTCATACCATCTCTTCATTTCTTCCTGGCTGGCTTCTAGGTTCGCCTGAGCGAGTTTCCTGAAGCGGGCAGTTTGGTTTCTAAAGGCCAGCATGTAGCTAAATACATCCTGGGGAGTTTTCCTGGGAGCTGCCTCCCAGCCTTCCTTTACCAAACTCAGAGGTCCTCTGACAGGTTGGCCATACAGGAGCTCAAAGGGGCTGTACCCAAGAGACTTCTGAGGCACCTCCCTGTATGCGAAGAGTAGGCATGGCAAGAGGACGTCCCACTTACGCCTCATGGGTTCTGTTAGACCCTTGATCATGCCTTTCAAGGTCTGGTTGAATCTCTCCACCAGACCGTTTCCTTGTGGGTGGTAAGGAGTGGTGAACTTGTAGGTTACACCACACTCCTTCCACAGGGATGTCATATACTTCGATATGAAATTGGTCCCCCTATCAGAAACCACCTCTCTGGGGAATCCCACACGGGAAAAGATCCCCATTAACGCCCGGCCCACCACTGGCGCCGTCGTTGTCCTGAGAGGGATTGCCTCCGGGTACCGGGTGGCATGGTCCACCAAGACCAGGATGTACCTGTTGCCCATGGCTGTCTTGGGATCCAGTGGCCCCACAATATCCATCCCTACCCTTTCAAAGGGTGTTCCAACAACCGGAAAAGGTTGGAGAGGAGCTTTGACCTTCCTCCCACTCTTACCACTTGCCTGGCAAGTTTGGCAAGACCTACAGTGTGCATCTGACTGCCTTCGCATTTGGGGCCAAAAGAAGTGGGTGACAAGCCTGTCAAAGGTCTTGTCCTGCCCCAAATGTCCTGCCAAAGGCACGTCATGAGCCAGACCCAGTAGGAAGGTCCTGAAGCGCTGGGGTACCACCAGCACACGGGCTGACCCAGGCTCAGCAACCTTAGGCTCACTGTATAGGAGACCACTCTCCCAGTAGATCAGATGTGACCCGGACTGATTACCAGCTGCCTGGTCTGCAGCCTGCCGCCGCAGACCCTCCAGAGTAGGGCACTCGTTCTGCTCCCTGCAGAACTCCTCCCTGGTGGGACCCCCTTCTTGCTGCCAATGGGTCAGCTCAGAGATGTCTCCCAGTTCGGCTACCTGCTCCCCTGTAGGCACCGGGGCGTCCCCCTCGAGGTCCGCCTCCTCCCGGTCCGTGGGAACTTCGGGGGCCGGTTTCCCGCGCCCCCTGCCCTTTCTCTTGGCAGGGACTTGGGCCACTGTTTCAGACTCCAAGTCCTCTTGATCACCCTTTCTGGCTGCCATTGACCGAGTAGACACGCATGCCCACTCTGGCAACCCAAGCATCTCCAAGTGAGACCTGAGCTCAACCTCCTTCCATGAGGACTGCTCCAGGTCGTTTCCTAGCAGACAATCTACAGGCATGGTAGGGCTCACAACCACCCTCAAGGGACCTGAGACCCCCCCCCATTCAAAGGGAACCTGCGCCACCATACATTGGCGCTCTGAGTTGTCGACAGCAACTACTTGGTGGAATGCTCCTGGGACTACTTGCTTCTCAGACACCAGGTGACACCGGACTGAGGTCACACTGGCTCCAATATCTCTGAGAGCCTCTACCCTGTTCCCATTAATGGTCACCCTGGTGCTATATTTCTTTGTGTTAGGGGGCACCTGGTTTCCGGGGACCATCTCACTGTCCCCTAGTGAGACAAGGGTCATTTCTGCGGGATCCCCACCCTCCTGTGGGCACCCCTCCTCCCCAAGCGCTACACTAGCCAACACTTTGGACTGTCCACCGGTGGGCGGCTGTGTCCCCTTCGGGCACTTGGGGTCCCCCTTAAAGTGACCTACCTGGTCACATGCATAACACTTGCGGGGGCCGGTCTCACCAGGCTTCCCTGTAGAGACCCCTTTCTTCTTATCACCGGGGGCTGGGAACCTTTACCCTGGGTACTAGTTTGGGGCCCTTTAGAGAACTCCTGTGCTTTACCCTTGTCCCCCCACCTTTCTGCTGGGGACCCTGCCCACCTTTGGCTGAGTCTCCCCCAAACGCTTTCTTGTGGACCCTGGTACTCACCCAGCGGTCCGCTTCCATAGCAAGCTTCCTGGGGTCAGTTAGCTTACTATCAACTAGGTGCTGGCGCAGATCTGCAAAACATAGACTAGACAAGTGCTCCCATGCAATCAAGTTGTAGAGCCCCTGAAAATCTGTTACACTACTGCCCTTCACCCAACCATCCAGAGACCTGCAGAACACATCCACACATTCCAACCAAGTGTTGGCATCAGACTTCTTACTGGACCTGAACTGATCCCTGTACTTTTCAGGAGTAAGACCATACTTCGTGAGAAGGGCATCCTTCATGTCAGCATAGGTGAGGTGATACCCCTTACCCAAAGCTATCAGAGCATCCCTTGCTTCTTCAGGGAAAAGCGGCCACAATCCTGCTCCCCAATTCTCCTCAGGGACCCCATTCATGTGTATGGCTGCCTCATAACCCTGAAACCACCTTTGTATGTCATCCCCCTTCTTGAACTCCTTGCCTACGTTCTTGGGAATGTGCACAATCCTGTCTGCCTTTCTGGACGAATTGCTGCCACCATCTGAGCCTGACTTACTCCTAAGTTCTAGCTCCTTCAGTTCTCTCTCATGCTCTAAGAGCATCTTCCTCTCCTCTATGGCCAATCTCTTCTCCTCCCGCTCACTCTCCAGTCTGAGCTTCTGCAGCTCAAACTGCCTTGCCTCCCGCCTGTCCTCCAGCTCCTCTGGGGACAGACTGCTGCTGCCTGATCTGGCGGGTTCCCCCCTACCCAAAAGCACATCCACCCTGGAAATAGGCTCCTCCACCTCCTCACTGAGATCACCAGGCTGCCCATTGGCATGTCTGGCTGCTACCCAGGCCCTCAGCGCCTTCTGTAGCTCCTCCTTCCTTGTGAGGCCTTTAATTTGGACTTTCAAGTTTTTACAAATCGCTCGTAGTTCCTTTACGGCGTAGGATTCCAACCTATCCTCCTCAAAGATAACTTCCAGAGATGCAACGGATGATGCAATTGATTCGGGCATGACAAAAGTAGTGAGTTGAAAACTGGCGAGATCAAAAATAGGCCAAAAGAAAAAGAACCAGTATGTGGTACGTAATGGTCTGCGATATGGTAGTAGTGCACACCAATCACTGTAAGTCAAGTGCAAACACAAGTCCTATCCTCACCGCTGACGACCAATGTTAGAAATGGGATCTCTAGTTGGCAAGGGCTTGCACCTTTGTCCAAGTAGGGACCCTTCTTCCTAGTCAGGGTAAGGGTTGTTACACTCGTGAAGTAACCCCTGCTCACCCTCGTGGTAGCTTGGCACGAGCAGTCAGGCTTAATTCAGAGGCAGTGTGTAAAGCATTTGCACATAACCCACAGTAATACAGTGTAAGCACTACAAACGGACACCACACCAGTTTAGAAAAATAACCAATATTTTATATACTCAAGACAAGACCAATTACGACAAAAATCCACAATACTATACTTTACGAATGAATACTTGATACGTTAACTTCTTCTTTGCAGGAATAGTTCAAAAACAAAGTTCGTACGAGTCGGTAGCTCCGTCTGAGCCTACCGCGATGCTGAAAACCCCAGAGTCTAACAGTTCCAGCCGACCGCGTCGATACGGGCCAGCAGAGTCGTGAACAGACTCGGTTACAGTACCTTTCTCGTTGTGGCTGGTACGGAGTGTACGAGCCGGTCGGCGTTCGTCGCAGTTGCGGTGCAAGACGGAGTGATGCAAGATGCGGTGTCCCTCGATGCGGTGCAGGCAGCGGCTCGATGAGCGTCGTGCAGACGGAGTCGGTGAGTCCAAGGCGTGCGATGCAGGGTGAGACGATGCTCGATGCGGTGCTGACAGGTTGCGATGCAGGCGACCTAGCCGGAGTGCGGGAGCTGGCGTCGGACAGCGGTGCGAGTCGGAGCGGTGCGTCGCAGACGTGCGAGCGGTGCCCCAAATGCGGTGCGGTCTCGACTCTTGAGCCAGTTGCAGCGACCGCGTCGGTCGGGTCCGGTTGGTTCAGTGAAGCGATGCGATGCGAACTGCGGTGCCCACAGGTCACGGTGCAAGCAGCGGCTCGATGTTGGCGGCGTCGGACGTCGCCCACGGTGAGACCAGGGTTGCGATGCGAAGCGGGGCGATGCGGTCTGCGGTGCAAACAGGTCACCGGCCAGGGATGGATTCGGTTGACGGAGTCGGTTGCGGTTCCCTTCCTCTGTGGCAACTGAAACAGCGTTCCAAAAGCGGTACCCAGAGGCTTGTGAAGTCTTTGCAGTCCCTGAGACTTCTTAACAGGAGGCCAGCTCGGTTTCTGGCCCTTGGAGATACTCAGCACAAGTTTGGAGAAAGTTCAGTCCAGTCCTTTCACTGCCCAAGACAGAAGCAGCAACTGCAGGCCAACCCAACAAAGCAACAACACAGCAAAGGGGCAGTACTCCTCCTAGCAGCTCTTCCAGCTCTTCGTCTTGGCAGGTTCCTTGATTCCAGCGAGATCTAAATTCATGGGGTCAGGGCCCCAATATTTATATCCCAAATTCCTTTGTTCTCTGAAGGCAGAGAGGCCTTTGCCTAGTCCAAACCAGTTCTGGAGCACTTTGTTGACAAGTCTCCGTCCCTTCTTTCAGTGAGTAGGCCAGGGACATCAGACGCACCACAGGAGGTGGAGCCAGCATTGTGGAGGGAAGGCACTGTCCTATTCAGGGCCCAGGTGCGACCCCTCCCACCCATCTACATGTAGATCTTGCTATTCAGCCCTGCGCTGACTCACCCTGTCTCCCGGCATCCCCCAGCCCCTGTCACTCACACTCCAGACACGGAATACACAACCTCGCAGAGGCAGGCTTGGATGGTTAGACAAGAAAATAACCACCTTCTAAAAGTGGTATTTTCAAACACAGAATGTTAAAACCAACTTCACTAAAAGCTGCATTTTATCATTCTGAGTCCAGGCATACTAAACTCGAATTTCTACCATGTTCCCGGGGTCAGTTAGGATTATAAGCTGTAATAATCAAAACTGCCCGTTCTGGCCTAGGGGAACAGGTAGCCTTGCAATAGTGAAAAACGAACTAGGCTGTAATTCACTATCAGGACATGCCGCACACAACCCGGGCATGTCCTACCTTTCGCATACACCGCACCCTGCCCACAGGGGTACCTTGGGCCTACCTTAGGGGTGACTAACATGTAGCAAAGGGAAGGTTTAGAGACTTGCAAGTGTGTGCACTTGCCAAGTCGACATGGCAGCCCCAGGCTGCGCACAGGCTCTGCGTTGGCAGGCCCGAGTTACACTTTACGGGCTGTTTGGGTGGGTGGCACAATCCAGTGCTGCAGCCCACCAACAGCATTTGGTCTATAGGCCCTGGCACTCGCGGTGCACTTTACAAGGGACTGACACATAAACCAAATAGGCCAATCATGGAAACACCAATCCATAACACATTTTATACAGGAGCACTTGCACTTTCCCACTGGACCGCAGTGCGGAAAGTGCGCAGAATCATTACACCAGCAAAAACAGAGTCAAAACCGGGAGGTCAGAAAGCAAAAAGTCAGGGGAAACACGCCAAAAGATGCCAAGTCTAACAGAGGTGTAGGGACTTGGGGGCATATTAACAACGGCCAGCGATAATTATCGCTGGCCGTGCTTAGCGATAATTATATTATCGCCGCCTATCTCTGGTATTTATCGCCCTGGTAGCGCGTTATTAACAACGCGTTACTCCAGGGCGATAAAGATTCCAGAGATAGCGAGGTTATCGCCCTTTTGCAGGGAACATCGCTGGTTTTCCAGCGATGTTCCCTTCAAAACGGCGATAACCTTGCTGATACGACCCTGTGGTCGTATCAGCAGAATCCATCTCCTATGTCTAACATAGGTAAGTCAGGATTATAGCAGACGTTAGATTTTGGCGAAAACTGCCGTTTTCGCCAAAATTTAACGTCTGTTATAATCCTGTGGGCTGCCTTGTAAATATCGCGATGTGCACATCGGCGATATTTGCAACGTAGCCCATCCGGAGTACGCCAGTAACGCCCACTTTGCATCTCACTAGAGATGCAAAGATGGCGTTGGGAGAAAGGGCGATAGTGCAAGGATTCACGCGATAGCGTGACCTTGCTGATTAGGCGATAAGATTATCGCCGCTTTTCGTCCGAAAACGGACACTAAAGCGGCGATAATTGTTTATCGCCTCGTTGTTAATATGCCCCCAAGTTCTCTCCCATTTCTCCTCACTCCAGCCTCATGTTACCTCAATCAGCTTCACCTTCTCTTTCGGTTTCTTCTTCCCTGCAGGTTCCTGAATCCATTCCCTCATAACTGAGTGACTTAATCATTTGGTAAAGGTCGAAGGAGTTTCACCATTCTAGCCAACGGGTAGCTCCAACTTGGCACCAATTCTTTTGCCATCTCATCAGGTAGTATCCTCAATGTTTTGAAACATCAGTGCGTGGCTTATTCAAATTTGTATTGGGCCAAGTGGTGGTACCTCAGAATGATCACTGGCCAAACATCCGCCTTTTTTAACAGTCTCTCAGCAGAAAAATCTGCAGCTGAATGGGTAAAGCAGGTGGACCGATAACATTTAGTCATGTTGTGTTGGATTGAAGCACACCTTTGGTAAGTGTGGTGGAATTTTATCAGGACTCCCGTTTTCATTGCTCTCTAGCTTTTTTCACAAGAACTAAAAATTCACATAAACAAGCAGACACTGACTGGGGCATATGTCACGACATTGAGAGACAAAATATTGTCCTGCAAAAATGCAGGTTATTGACTGCCCTAATGTATTGTTAAGGTAAGGATATATAGGTAGGGATACATTTACTGTTCTCAACTCCAAATCTACAGACCTTGATGATAACGTTGCAGCATGTGTTGTTGTAGAGCACATGGTTGTGCACTATCCTGCCATCTAGTGTGTGGTTTGGAATATTAAAGGTTGTTTACTTAAAGAGTTTAAGTTTGTTTCGAGAATGACTTGTGATCCCGTATTCAAAATCCACACTGCATCAGCACGCAGACTCCTTCTTAGATAATTTTTTCCCCTGGTTTGGGAGTTAAGGTTTGGTGCGCCATCTTCAGAGCTGCATTTCAACTAAAAAAAGTGGTATTTTACATGGCAAAAAATAATAGATGGTACCGAAAAGATCAATAGCCATTGCAGAATGTAGAATTCCATGACAACTACTAGAGAGACTGAATCAAGGAATCAATACCTGCTGAATCCGTCACCCTTCATATTAACCTTCCAGGTTGTATGGAGATGACTCCTTAGGTATTGGAGTATGGAAAATATGCCATTTCGATTTTGTCCTCTGTTAGTTACAACAAACGCTTTTTGAGCGTAAACGGACTGTCTGTAACCACTGTGATCGCAGGCAGGCTTATAAGGCGCCATGGATTGGAACGATCAGATGAAGTAGCTTTGGTGACATATGAGGACAGTGACGTAATCTAGCATTCCTATGTGTGTTATCTGCACAAATGTATTGGAAATTTGGTACAGAAGACTCATAAAATGAGGAAGTTGCTTAAAAATCATGATTGGAATACAGAATGTGAAGACGAATTTAATAATATTAAGAATTGCTTAGCTAAAGCACCCAAGTTGATTGCGTTCATTCCAGACCGAGAGGTTATAGTTGTGACTGATGCTAGTTCAAAAGGTCTAGGAACTGTACTATTACAGAAAGAAGGTTGTAGTGAAGTAACCACAGTGTTTGCTTTCAGGTCTGGTCACAGTTCAGAGATAAATTATTCGGTGATTGAGAAAGAGGTACCTGCTGTACATTGGATCAATTTAAAAATGCAATTTTTCTTGGGGGGGGGGGGTACTAGAATTCGGGTGTGCACCGATCACAAACCATTGAAAAAAATATTCACCAGAAAAGTTTTAGAGGCGGTGTCTAGTAGAATCAGGAGATGTGAGAGTACACCTTTGAAGTTGATTATATCCCTTGCACCAACAATAAAGCAGTAGACTTTTATCTACATTTGTTGATGAAACTAGTTGTCATGAAGAAGTGATTGCAATGCTAGCAGAAGAAGAATTAGGGGCTTTAGAAAAGGTTTGTGTAATCACGGGAGGAATAGTAACTGAAGACGGGTGGAAAAAATCCTTAGAAAAATATCCTGTACTAGAAAGAGATATCAAAACGATAAAGAAAGGATGGAAACAAGAAAAGGATGCATGGGAACATAATAGACCATTTTGGATGGTCAGAGAGGACTAGTCTGAGCCAGATGTGTATTTATTTTGAGGTACTAAATTAATCCTTCCTAAGATCTTGAGGGATAAATTAATTGAATTAGCCCATGAGGGTCACTTTGGGATGAGTAACACTAAAGAGAGACTGAGACAAGATTTTTGGTGGCCAGGTATGGGTATTTTAGTGAAGTGTAGAGTCAGAGATTGTATGTGGTGTAAAAATAGTGATAAGATATTACATACATTCAAACCACCACTGCACTATTTTCTGGTCCACGGAAAGAGGTAACAATCAACATCATTGGTCCAATATCAAGTGAAAATAGTACTCCTCATCGGATTCTTTTGGTTGATTTATTTGCTCATTGGCCTAAAGTTAAATGTGCAAAAGACATTAGTACGTGTTCTGTAGTGACATTTTTTAAAGAGTTATTTCTCAGGGAAGGTTTTCCCAACTCTATTTTAATCGATAATGGTTTACAGTTCTGCTCTAAGGAGATGTTATCTTTTTTAAAGAACTATGGTACTGAACATTGCTTATGTGCATTATATCATCCAGAAACACATAGGGTTGTTGAAGGATTCAACAAAACTATCAAATAATCCATTCAATTAACTAGAGCAAATGGTTTGCCATGGAAGGATGAGCAAAGAAAACACTAGCTGCATGCAGATTGACTCATCGTCAAGCCCCATAAAAACTCAATTTCAATTGTTTAGAGGCAGAAGGCCTAATACCAAACTAGCTCCAGCATGGATGAAATGGCAAAATGTTTGGGTAAAAATAGACACAAATGAGGCTTGGAGAAGCAAAGAGCTGTACTTGCAAACAAAACACAAAGAAAGTTATGATGACAGGAACAAGACTGGTTTAGCAAATATCAAAGTAGGTGACTGTCAAAGCACCCACTAGGTGCGAAAAATGGTTAAACTACACAAAGCCATGAGAGTGTTGAAGCGGTTTCGTAATGCGATAAAAACGCAAGATGGAAGATTCTGGAATTTGGGAAGAGTAGTCAGGTACACTTAACAATATGGATGTTCCCAATGAAAATAATACTTGTTGTGGCCAGTCAAGTTGGGGTGGAGGCACGTCTGGTCGCACACTATAAAGATTCAGTGGCTGTGTTTCTTACCCTCCCAGAGTTCTTAGGGATTATGTTACGAATTAGTTGTGTACATCTTTTTATTTTGTTTCAAGTTCCCTATTAATGTTTCTCATCTTGTTTATGTTTTCATAATGTTATTATACTGCTATTTAAATTTGAAGCTTTGCTGGTAAAAAAAATTATACAAGTAAGAAATGTTTATCTTCTGTTGAAAAAAAAGAAGATGTGGTATCTGCCTCCCCATCTTCTTTTATTCTCCCTGTCTAAGTAATGGTGTCTCCCTGACATTACATTCTAATGATGTTTACTTCTAGATTGTTGTAAGGCGCAAAGGAGAACTGGACGTTCATGGAGAAAGCTGTTGACCTAGCTGTGGCTATGGTGCCTAAATCAATAAATCTTCTCCTCATTTGATATTCCTGTATTTATTGGAGAGGATCTCACACTATATTCTTTCAGGGGTTACATACCTGGAAGAAGAAGCACATTTTTCAGAAGACTCTAAAGGTGCTGAGCTGACTCACTCAAGTCTTGTATTCTTTCACCTGAGTGTTACAGAGAACCTGCCTCACAAAACAAGAGGTTTTCACCCCAGAAAGTAACTTTGATGTTAAAGGAGGATCCACCTCAAAAGTCTACATCTAAGGTCACGCTCCTCTTCTGGTGCTGTTTTGGAACTAACTGATATTCAGCAAAGAAACAACATAGGCCTAGAAGAGTGAGAGAACAAAATTCAAGACGCCTTGATATCTTCAAATAATGACACAGCAGATAGTCAAGACTTGAGACAAAAAACACAGCCAAAGGAACCAGTCTTTCATAACAGAATCTATGACCTCTGGGAAAGGCTGGTGCCACATGAAAAATCACAAAACTCAAAGGACGATCTGCATTGAAAGCCTGTCTCCGAAGGCACGTCTTCTTCAAATACTGCTTTAGAACTTACTGAGATTTGACAAAAAAACACCCTCAGCCTTGAAAAGAGTCAGAGAGCAAAATTCAAGACTCTTCAACACTTTTGCACAACGACACAGCAGATAGTCGGGACTCTAGACAAAAAACAACCAAATCAACATGACCTTCCTCACAGAGTCTAACAGCTTGTGGAAGGCTGATTCCAAGTAAGAAATCAAATTTGAGGATGGTATTTCATCCTAATATATGCCGTTATATTACTAAACAGACAATGGACCCTGAACCAGACATTCAGCCCATAGTCCCACAGGAACTCTTACCACAGGCCCCAGTACTATATACAGTATATATGCTATCTCATGCATAGATGAAGAGGAGGACCAGTAGGCAACCATGTGAGGACCTTGTACCACCTTTCTAAGGTGCACTGAAAAATTACTTAGTAAAACCAGATGAGGAACCTCTAATCCAGTATACCATTAAATCATCACTTCCAGACAAAACTTCAACCTATCATGCTGTAATTCATTAGGCTGCTTTGGAATATGGGGTTGAGTGCGGCCATAGAACAAGCAAAGAATGATTTCTTCATTGAAACAGTGCCCAGAACTGAGAGAACAGTCTATTTATCCATGTTAAAAACATTCTTAAAAAACTGCAGAACATTTTACAAATCCAGTATAGACATGGTATATGAATACTTAAAACAGAACCCAAATATAAAGCTTTGCCCCAGGGTCCACTTCATATTCAAGTCCAGGTCTCTCCTGATTCTATGCTGATTCACAATGCCCTAAACAGAGCCATCAATCAACCGCCAGGCAAAGAAAGCAAATACACTGATGCGGGGGTTGGGGGGATTGGGGGAGATGTGGCAAAAGGTGTGGCAAACTCGTGGTGCTCTGTTAATTCCCAGGCACTCCTCAGTTAATAGTACCATTTCCAGTGGGAGGAACCAGAGACCTCCAACCCTTTCCAGAACGTTATTGAAAGAAGTGTGAAGAAATAGTTGCTGAGGAGAAAATCATGTTCAGCACGGAATACGCTGGTCTCTAGATGCATACTGCCAATTCAAAAGCTGTCAGTTCACATCACTATACCTGGCTCTGTATTTTTGGGTTTCTTGAAGTACAGCAATTTCCTTTAGATCTGCCATTCAACTGTATTCATTTTTTGACACGCATCCTGATGAGGCCATTAAAATGAAAAAAGGACACTGTTGTATTCTGTACATGAAGACACTGGTAGCCATGTTGTAAGTTTCTAAGTCTTCTTTATTAGTTCCAGGACATGTGGTATCAATCAAGGTTCAACCATGTAGCAGCTACTACATCTCCTACACCAGTCCCACCAGGAGCAGCCTGCCTAGCTGCTCAGCCCATCTCCAACTGTCATCCACACAGGCACCCAGGCATTCCATTCAGCACATTCACACCAACATTCCGTTGCCATCTCTCACTCTGGCTGAGCAGCTAGGAAGACCTCGGCTGATTACATAAGAATGTAAAACTCAGGATATAACATTATCCCTTTCCTTTAAATAGAAACCAAAAATTACAATACTAAAGAAAACTATACACAAAAAACAGAAATGTACATAACTCAGGGATGCAACTAAAAGTAAAACATCACAAGAGAATGAACATGCAAGTCAAGAAAAGATGGGCAAAATGCGACATAAAAACATGCATCAATATTCCCCATCCTCCCTCATAACAAATTATCAAAATATTTAGAAGCATAAACTTGTAGCAATCAAATACACATTGTAATACTTTGAAACAAGCTGTAAAATATATACTATAATGCAAAAGGTAAAAACCCCGCAACGCCAATCCCAACAACAAGGGAAACTGCCAAGAAATGGGACAACGACCCATAACACTGTGTGAGGGGCAAGCACCCACACCCTAGTTGTACTTTTGTACTGCACGCAACTGTAAATGGGGTGTACCCTTTATGTACATTAGTACTGCGCACAACAGTAAATGGGATATAAACCCATAACTAACCCTGTGAAAAGGTTACCGTAAGAACGATTGAGTATGGGAACTAACCCATGACCTAAACCTCATGTAGAGGTTACTAACTGGGACTCAAACCCAACACTGTGATAGGACTTATTCCATAGCCCCAAACCCATCCCTCATTAAAGAGATCACCTGTGATGTCCACCCACTATGAGACTAGGACGTCCCAACCATTAAACATTGTATAACTGTGGCAACACTACATAATAAACTTTGATATTGGTAATACAATTCCATCTAGTGTTAAACACAAGTGACCTGTGCCCCACGCCGGTGAGCGACCTCTCACCCGAGTTGTAGAACACTGTGCACACTCAGATACAGTGCACGCAACCAGAAGCTTGTTGTAAAGCAAACACAACTTGTGTAACAATGGTAACAACACTTTGGTTGGCAGGACTCTAACAATACAGAATTGCCAAGTTGGAATAAACCAAAACAGAAAGTTTCTGAAGCTGTAAACCCCAGAGCAGTAGTATGTAAAAGTCACAAAGCACTGTAGAAGCCATATTAGCAGATGAAACCATTTCCATATGTTGTACATCAAAAACCGGGTCTTCTCCAAAATAATCCAAAGCTAGTGCAGCAAACTGAAACACATGGTCCTTGCGACGTGCGTAGTTTTAAACATGCTTCAACCCGAATGTGCAGAAAACAGATAAATGGCTCCGCAAAGAAACCAACAAGATAAAGCTGGAACGATACTCAATGCACATTACCTCCGACATACATGAAACGGAGTACTTCACCAAAAATGAATCCTTTGTGGAAGACTCTTCAACTTGATCTGCCGAACCCCACATAGTAGTTTCCTCACTTGTGCTGCGCAAACAAACCCCACGTTGTCCCGGACATCATGTTGAAAAAAAAACTTTATTCCTTTGACCGGAAACAACGTGGTTGGCAACACGAAAGAAAACATCCATCAGAATGTGCCAGCCCCAAGATGGCGGCACGCTTTTTGCGTTGTGCCGGGTGGTTCATGGTGCGTACATGCACCAAAACGTCCTATCAGCCGAGAAGCATCGCCAGAGCAGAGGCAGCCCTGCACGTCAGAATGGAGATGACGCAGGGCACATCGCAGGAGAGACTACCAGCTGGAAAGAGGTAGGCACGCGAGTTGCTTGGCTCGTGCCAGGTTTTTTTTTTAAACTGAGCAAGGCGGTTAAACGGGCATTAGCGCAGCTCTAATGGACGCATGTCCAACTTGAATAAAAACTTTGAAAACCAGCAACCGGCACCAAACAGAGAAACAACCCTGTAGACGGCACAAAGTCCAACATCAAATATCGTTTGCCTTTTGCAGAAACTGGCATATTAGTAAAACGCAGGCCACTTTGTAACATGCCATAAAATAAAGTCCATTGAATGGTACCACTATCAATACACCATCTGTGTAAACACTGCACGGAGTATGTTGTGACAGTAGATCCAGGGCAGTCACCATGTAAAAGAAGCACTCCCACAGTAAACACAAACAAAGACACAGTGGTCACAGTGGCTTGCGCACTCCATGTTCATCCAAGGCAAAGAATGCGTGTTAGAATTAGAGATGTAGCTTCCAGTCATCCACTTTGTAAAATGTCCTTACTTGTGCTCTAATTGAGACCAAAGCACAAGACTTAGCAACACCACACTGCTCTTGTGTTGCCCATGTGAATTAGCTTCACAGAGTTAGACTATAACTCACATCTTGAACAGCCACAATTCCTTTACGCTACAGATACATCCATACGGCACATTAAAAGGACATGGTAGGGCAGACATACCCTAACATAAGAGACCGTACCTGTGGTCAAGTCCATGGAGCAAGTTCAGGCTGGTGGGAGGGCCGTCCGTTGACTTGGACACTGTGGGACTGGCTTGCCTGTTGCTCCATACACGACGCTCTTTACTTGGTTTCATGTTGATTTCTTCCGTCAAAGTTCTCAGGTTTCTCTTGGTCTCTTGGTTTCTGTAATCTTTAGAATATCTTTGTTTCTGTTTCAATCCTTGAAGACGCATGAGTCCAGGTCCACTCGTCGCCAAAAAGATGTTGTATTCTGTACATGAAGACACTGGTAGCCATGTTGTAAGTTTCTAAGTCTTCTTTATTAGTTCCAGGACATGTGGTATCAATCAAGGTTCAACCATGTAGCAGCTCCTACATCTCCTACACCAGTCTCACCAGGAGCAGCCTGCCTAGCTGCTCAGCCCATCTCCAACTGTCATCCACTCATCCACACAGGCACCCAGGCATTCCATTCATCACATTCACACCAACATTCCGTTGCCATCTCTCACTCTGGCTGAGCAGCTAGGAAGACCTAGGCTGATTACATAAGAATGTAAAACTCAGGATATAACAGACACCAAGTGGGCCAAGTCAACAGGTCCCCTTTTACAAGCAACGGCCGTTCTATTATTGTCAACAAACACAGAGTCACACCGCTCAACCGACCAGCTTTTCAAGTCATGCAGTCTTTTCAGCAACAACTGCAATACTAAACCCTTCCATTTTTCGCCATGTCAGGGGCCATCCAAAGTGGATTCTACTGGATCAAGTACTCACTCTCACCACACACAAAGTCCTACTACCTTGCAAGTATAGCACACTAAAAGCACATACACCCACTCAGCAAGTATACAGAATGTCAGTGAAGGGTCGGGAATTCAGATATCAGCGGAGTTCTGCGAGGGGAGTCAGTCCAACTGATCTCTCCTTGCCACGGAGAAAAATGGTCTGATCATACTAATCATTCACAAAAATTCTGCATCACTGCTTAGTGGGACCCACCAAAGGCAGAGATAGTAGTCCAAAATCTAACATGAGGATATGTTTATATGTTTTGTGTGTCCCTCCAGGTCCCAGAACAGGTTCTGGACACCATATTACCAGAAAGAGGCCTATGCATCTGTGCCCACTATAGATCAGCTGGATGCCAGGGCCAAACAAATAGTCAGGATACCAGTCTCATATGTAGTGACGCACTCAGGGTAGAGGTACACACCAATTTACCATGCAAAGCACAGTCCCATCCAAACACTGCGTCAGAGCTAGGGAGCACATATGTCCCATTTCCAAGTTAGAGAACACTGAACAATGTGGAGCAATGACTCTACATCATAACCAGTTCGATTTAAAACCTGTGTACTAAAATCAGAAATTGAGAGGGACACACTCCCTGCTTCTGTCTCTATTTCTGCAAAAGATGTGGCATTGGGCTTTCAAACCCCCCTTCCATGGACCGACAGATAGAAAGTTAGGAAATAAATCCAAAGATTGTCTATTGATACTTCAAAAAGTGGGACACACCAAATATATATTTGTTCGTCACATTCCTAAACAGAAAATGCCTACACTTCTGGTCAAGATTTCCACAACACCAATCTCCATGGAATGCCTTGAGGATAAACTGGTCAGGGATATTTTTTTTATTCGGCTCTTCCACCGATTTGACAGTGGTATGTAAAATGCGACATGTACCTAGGACTTAATTCTGGTTGCACCATCACAAGGCAGACAAGTATAGTACTCTCAGTTACTCGAATTGTCCATAAAGCTCAAATACAATCTTGTTGGCAATGCAAAAAGGCAAATTTATCATGCCAACCCACAGTCACTCAATCTAGAGATTCGATCCTGAAGTATTAGAATTTGGATTCCTCTACCACAGAGTGCACAAGTATTCTTAAGAAAGCACGTCACAACACCATACAGAACGTGGCCTCTGGGAGGGGGGAATTGAGCAGAAGAGCTAGCACTTCCACCTCATTGGCTGAAGATTGGATTATTTCAAATGAGGTGGATGTGCTACTAAATTAAAACTGTAGTTGAGGTCAAGGGCCAGTTTAATACTGTTGATTGCTATTTAGGATTACCAGGGAATCCCAGCCTGGCCACAGGCAATCATTCAAGCATATGAAAATATAAAAGATATCAACATTTGGAGAATTGGAGTTACAAGTAAGTAACTAATTTCTTTTTTTTTTAAACTTCTTTTTATTTAAACAAGTGTCAGCATCCATATACAATTACACAATTATAGGTTGAATTACACAGTTCTCAGCGGTTTACACAAGCTGCAACTCATATAAATGCTGCAGTAGTCTTGAGGCAAGTCGAGTCCTCCTGTAAATCATATACCTCCCCCCACCCCTCTCTATCTAGCTACGCTAAGTCCCTCCATACCCCCTATACCCTTCCCACCCCCGCCAAATTCTTCCCCATTTCTTGGGTGCCAATTGAAATTCTATCTGCAGGTCTGAGAACGATTTCACTGCCTGCCGCCTCCACACATCTCCCAGTCGCATAATATCTATGAGCTTCCATTTCGAGAAGCCCTGCAACCGACCCACCTCTCGAAGCATGACGCTAGTCCACAGCGGAGTCTGCTCCGTTAATCGGCTGGCCCAACCCAGAAATCGATTAGCCTTGGCCCATATTGTCAGTACTATCTGGGTGTGCTGGGGTACGTTGCCCTGCCTTTCCCGCCCATATAATGCCCCTATATAGCCGACAGATCCCATTGTCCAGTGATCCACCCTGTACGCCGGGTCATTTCTATCTGCGAATGCCCAGTCATTAATGACCATTAGTTGCGACGCCCAGTAATACTTTTGGAGGTCTGGGACGGCTAAGCCTCCCTCGTACACTCCCTTCTGTAATTTGGCTAGTGCGATTCGTGCGCCCCCCCATCCCATTGCAACTTTCGCAGCTCACTATCTACGTCCTTGAAGAATTTGTCTGGTATCGGACAGGGAGTATTTTGTATGACATACAATAACCGTGGTAGAGACATCATTTTGAAGAGGACCGCTCTTCCCATCAGGGAGATCGGTAGTGTCCTCCAGTGGGTAACATTGCTCTTCAAGCGCTCCAACTGTGGCCTTAGATTCCCCGCCAAAAACGCTGAGTCTGTTTTTTCTATCTGTATGCCCAGATATTTAAAACTATCTTTAATCTGGAGCTTGGAGTTTGCACCCAGCTGTGGAGGTGGCCCATTCGATAACATATACAGGAGGGACTTGTCCCAATTGATCGGGTATCCAGAATACCCCTCAAAAAGCTTAAAAATCTGGAGTAACCGGCTAACCGTGAAACGTGGTCTCGTTGCATATAAGAGAACGTCGTCTGCATACAAGGAGATCCTCTCCTCCCACTGATCTCCCCCGTTTATACCCAATATCACAGGGTCCCCCCTGACCCACGCCGCCAATGGTTCAAGTGCTAGTGCAAATAAGATTGGTGATATGGGGCACCCCTGTCTTGTACCCTTCTGGAGAGCAAATGAGGGAGACACCGAACCATTAACTCGAACTCTGGCCAGGGGCTGCGTATATAATAGACGAATCCATGAGAGAAACTGAGGGCCAAAACCAAACCTCTTCAGAACTTCGAACAAGTAATTCCACTCAATACTATCGAACGCCATGCGGGCATCCAGCGACAATAGTGCAGCTTCCACCCCCGGTCTAGTCTTTACCAGGTGCATCACCCCGTACAACCTGCGGAGGTTGAGTCTGGTACTTCGGTGGGGCATAAAGCCCGACTGGTCTGGGTGTATCAGAGTCGTAATGGGCATCAGAAGTCTGTTCACCAAGACCTTAGCCAGTATTTTAACTTCTAAATTTAATAGTGATATCGGTCGGTACGAACTGGACTGGTCCGCTGGTTTAGCGGCTTTGGGGATTACTACTATAGTGGCTGTTCTCTGGTCAATTGGCAGACATCCCCGGTCTCTCGCTTCGTTGAATATATCTAATAGATACGTGGCCACGGTGCTGGCTGTACATTTAAAAAGTTCAACGGGCAGACCATTCGGTCCAGGCGCCTTCCCTGCCTGTATGTCTTGTATGGCACCCACAATTTCTTCTACCGTTATCTCCCTTTCAATCGAGTCCCTATCCTCCTCTGTCAGTGTTGGCAGCCGCATTTCCGCCAGCAGTTCACGACAATCCTCCGCCGACCTAACAGGGTTTGATTCATAGAGCTCCTCGTAGTAATCAGCAAATACTCGTGCTAGGGTCTCCCCAGTCGAGTGCCCATTGCCACTTTTGTCCTTTATTTCCGCCACCCAATTCCTCTCTCTATCACGTTTTTCTAACCAAGCGATCATCTTATTGGCCTTATCCCCCAAATCGTATACTCTTTTCTGGGTGGCCAGTGCAGCCGACCTTGCGGCGTTACCTGCCATCTCCTGTAATTCACGTCTCCGTAGATCTAATTGGTGTGCCAGATCCTTATCCTTTCTTCCGCCCGCCAGGTAGGATGCTTCCAGTTCTAGCACTTTCGTCTCCAACCGGGTCCATCGCATTTCCCTTTCCTTATTTTCTACACCTATACAAGCTTGGACATACCCCCTTACCACCGGCTTAAACGCTTCCCAGAGAATGCCGGCTTCCTCCACAGACCCCTCATTTTCCTGAAAGTAAAGCTGCGCACGTTCTTTTACCTTTTGGGCATTATCTTTATTCTTAAAAAACCAAGCGTTTAGTCTGGGTGGCAGAGTATTTTGCCGTATCGGCCCTCTCACCATTATTTCCACCGGGGAATGATCCGATATACCTCGTGGGCCTATCCGAGCATTAGAAAGCCACCCCTCCCCTCTTCTATGGGTCAATATATGATCTAGTCGTGAGTAACTACCATGGGCAGCAGAGTAAAAGGTATATTGGCGGGTATCAGGGTTATGCAACCGCCAGAGGTCGATCAAACCGAACGCCTCAGTAAAAGCATGCAACGGTTCTACCCCTCTGTTCCTCATTGTCATATTGTCCCTGTCTTGCCCCGGGTCCATCGTAGAATTCATGTCCTCCCCCAGCACTAACACTCCCGGAGGTAGGCCCAAAAGCAATGTCCCTAGCGCCGTAAATGCCTCGGAACGCACCGTCGGTGGGACATATCCGGAAACCAAATTAACAGCTTGTCCCTCCCAGCGCCCAGCGATAGCCACAAACCTACCCAGGGGATCATGCCAAATTTTATCTATCACCAGTGGGAGACCTGACTTCACCAATATCCCCACTCCACGAGAGCCGGACGTATAACCGGCGTGTGCTATCAGTTTATAACCATATCTATCTAGTGCACGATATCTGTGACCCTTAAGGTGTGTCTCCTGAAGTAATACAATGCTCGGGGAATGGCGGTGCAAATACTGTAACACAATACTACGCTTAATACGGTTTCCCGGTCCATTTACATTCCAGGACAAAATACGTAGGTTAGTATTTCCAGGTGATCCCGTCCCCTGCCCTCCACGAGGTGCCCTTGCTGGTCCCTGTCGGATTACCCTCTCTTGTGCAGCCATCCCTGCTTTAATTGCCCCATCATGGAACTACCTAATCGTAACAACCCATTGCCTTGCATGAATAGTGCAGAATAGCGGACATGTAAACTGAAAAACTCTACTAAACATTTCTCGTCCTGTCCCAACCCCCCTCCCTGCTACCCTGCTAGCGAGAACAACAACTCCAGCCACCCCAACTCACAGAGTGCCTGTCGCCCAAAACAAAACTAACAAAATGGGGTTGGTCGCAGCCGAGCTCGAAGAACCCCCGACCTGGGTCCCCACCCCCTCATCCCTTTGCAAAATAAGTATTTCAGTCCAATAGCAACCATCGATACGTGTCTAACACTGAAGTCGTCGTTAGGCAGCGCACCTATAAACATTTTTAACACGTCCCACCCCACATCATCGTTCACACCCCATATTCTTATCTGTACAGTTGGTGTGACGTCCTGGCAGTACAGTCTCGAGTTCCAGACCCTCCATCCGTCATTCGTTCGATTGGGCCATTCAATCCGATTCTTCTCCTGCCGTTCTAAGTCGTTCTCGCCATTTTCCTCGTTGAGAGTTGGAACCCACCATGCGCCATCCTTCCAGCCAGGCCATAGCATCCTCAGGAGTGCCAAAGAACCACGCTTTGCCTTTGGCCTCGACTCTCAACTTGGCTGGGTACATCATAGAGTACTTGATTTCCTTGGCCCGCAGTTCCTTTTTCACAGCGTCGAAGGAACGCCTTTGCCGCTGCACGTTAAGTGTGAAATCCGGGAAAAATCTAATCACCGCATTTTCGTGCATCAAGTCACCGTGCTGGCGCGCTGTTTGCAGAATGGCGTCTCTATCACGATAATTAAGAATACTTGCTATGATTGTCCGTGGTAGTGCTCCTGGCCTAGGTTTCGGGATAGGGGCCCTGTGCGCCCGCTCAATCGTGAAGTGAACTGAGAGACGTTTCGGTTTGAGGTGGTTCATGATCAAGTCCTCTAAAAAGAGGTCCACACTAGGCCCCTCCATGCCCTCCGGTACTCCCACCACTCGAATGTTATTCCTTTGCGCCCGTCCTTCCTGGTCCTCGAGCTTAGCCGCCATAAGTTCTTGCTGCTTCGTGAGGGCCTGGACCTTCTCTTCCAGACTCTTCGTGCTGGTTGTCAGATGCGTCACCTGGGTTTCCGTGGCAGCGACTTTATCGGACAGTTTCCTGAAGTCCACTCGCAGGAGATTAACATCGAGCATTACCGCATCAATTTTAGGGTCTATTGTCCCCTTAAGGTCCGCCATGGCCGCCATAATGGCGCTCAGCGAGGGTTCCACCTGTTCTTCAGGCGTCTCAATCTGCGATACCGCCAATGGGAGCGGCACCGCATACTTGTCCATCTTATTTGTTTGCGCCCCCGCCTGACCTTTGGGCTTCATTCGGTTGAACTCGTGGGCAGCGTGGCGATCACACAGGAGGGGTTCTATACAGTGCGCACCGTTGGTAACTGCTCCCGTTGTGTCCCGTGCTGCCCCGGTCTAATAGGTCCGATTGGGATCTCAGTGCACACTCCCCACTGGTGCTTGATAATTGACCAACTGTTCCCACGACTGCTTGTTATGTGGGGTTGCACCCCTCAGCCAACACTGCTTGAATATGGGGTTATGCTCACTCGTTATTCAGCTCGAGTTCCTGCCTCTGCTGCCCTTTGTAGGAACCTGGCATCCACCAGTCACCTCACGATGAACGCCGCACCCACTGCGGGTAGGCCATTTGCGATACACTCCAGGCGCCTTCTGCCACCACATGCACCGCTTCCCTGGGCCTCCTATACACACATTGCCAGCAGCCGATATCAGTAATCGCCCTTTTGGCTCCAGCGGGGATCTCCCTTCCGAGTTCCGGTCTCACCTCTATTCCGGGCGCAGGGCCTGCTGTTTGTCCATTCAGCAGCCCGCTGAAGGGTCTGGTTATGTGCCGTTTGTGCCACACCCCGGGGCCACCAGACCGCCGCGATATGGTATTACGCCGAAGTACTCACATGACCCCGGGGCCGCCGGTCCGTTCCCCCGACTGTCGCTGGTAGCAGGAAGGCCCAGGCGACGCGTCTCAGCTCCGGCAGTTGCATGAGGCCATGGCCGCTCTTCACTCTCTCTCCCGTGGTCTCACCAATCGATCGCGCTTCTGCAACGCGGCTGCCGCTTGCTTCTTTGCACCGTAGCGTTACTCCACCGCGCCACTAGCCGTATCTCGTCCTGCCGTTTGCCAATGTTAATAGGGTCGCCTCTCAAGTCCAAGGGTCTACGCTAGTGCGGCGAACGCTGCTGCGTCACTCCGGCCAGCAACCCGGCAAGCGTCCGGTAATTTGTTTTTCTTCGGTTCACTGATTGTTTTAGTGTTCCGCTTGTCGATGCCACTTAATTGGTTGCTCTTGGACGGCTGGAAGGAGCGGATATCTCGGGTATTAGGGACCCAAAGGACGGAGCCCTCTCAACATGCCGCCATTTCCCTCGGCACCAAAGCCACGCCCCAAGTAACTAATTTCTTATCCCACCTACAGCCATGCTGGTATAGACTTCAGATCTGAACATTGCACTGACAAGACTTATAGGTTCTGCATTTTGAGCCACTGCACTTATGTTCACTCCCGCCATTAACATCGAAAGTTAAATTTTTGTTAGCTGTTACCTCCCAACATAGACTTAGTGAACGTCAAGCTCTATCAGCGGAAGGACCTTTCATTCAGGTCCTCAAAGACAAAGTAGTCTTGCACACATAGCCATGAAACACACAGGAATAGATGCACACAAAAGCCAATACGGTTATTTGTCTCCTACACGCGCACACAAACGCACACCCACACCCACCGCCCTTTAGGAACGCTTTTCTAAATGTGCTAAAGACAGATGCATTGTGAATTTAGGTTTGTTGTGCATGTTTAGAAGAAGCCCATATGAGGTCTAACAGTTTTAAAAATATGATTTACTAACACTACTTAAAGGGATGGTGAACTAATTTTAAGGAGCATCCAATCTCCAAGGATATCCTGCAAACAGAAAATGTTACCTACCACTAGTGAACTGTTTACATTTTTTCTCTTAAGGATTCCCATGCACCAGGTGCTCGGAGAAAATACTGAGTTCAAAATATCAGTAAAACATTATCGTGATGCAAAAATATTGTGGTATAGAATACTGTTGTCAGCAGTTTTTGGTAAGTAATATAGTTTTTAAGAATATTGTTTTTGATATCGTTTTCAGTAATATTGTGGTAAAAAATATAGTTTTTTTAATTTAATGTGTGTTAGTTAATATATTAATTTTATGTATTAGTATTGTTGGTATAATTGTTATTGATTTTATACAACGTAGTTTGTAATTATAAGTGATTTAGTATTTTGTTTTTACGTTAGTAGTGATTTATAATGTCATAGGATGTTGTTGGGTTTGTAGGGGTTACGGTGGGAAGCTATTTAAATTGGAAATATTTTTAAATTATTGCTAATTTGTTTTTTATTGTTAATTTTTTAATGGTTAATTATGTAAATGTTTTTAAGTGTTATAGTTTGATTTTAAAACTGAATTTTGTATTTTTATATTTAATTTTAGTAATAGTAATTTATATTTTGGTAGTGGGTTGTTGGGTATGTAGGGGTATAGAGTGTGAAGTTAATTAAGTGATAATGTTTTTTAAATTATTACGTTTTTAATTGTTAATTATTTAACTGATTGTTAATTATGTAAATAGTTTAATACTGATTTATTTAAGGTATATTTTAGTAGCAGATTGTTGGGCTTGTCGGGGTATTGGGTGGGAAGTTAATTAAGTTATAAGAATTCATCCAAAGGGGCCCATACTTCCGAGATAGGCACTTGTTAATATCTATGTATGCCGACGACCTGCTGTTATTCGTAAAAGACCCTGAGGGTCATCTGGCCCCACTGATCCGAGAGGTTTTCTGATTTGGCACTTATTCCAGTATTTCCATTAAATGGGCGAAATCTGACCTCCTTTCTCTCAGTCAAATGTCTGGGTATATTTCTACATAGACTGCTGGTACAGGAAGTCAGGCTTAATGACGGGCCAGTGCTGGATGGCTTAGCGAGTCGGTGGATCTGTGGCTTTGGCTTCCTCTCTTGCTGGCTGGCAGGGCAGCCCTGATTTAGATAGTGGGCCTCCCTAAACTACTCTGCTTATTCAAAAACATCCCCATACCCCTGAATAAACAGTTTTTCATTACGCTTCGCACTCTCCTGATATGGCTACTCTGGGCGAACAAACCAGCAAGAAATGATTGGGATATGCAAGAAATGATTGGGATATGCTGGTCTTGCCATTTGATCGTAGAGGATTAGAGATCTCTGATCCCAAGGTCTACTATTTAGTGGCACAGTGTCAGTTTGCAAAATGTTGGTACAACCCTGATGCCTGCATTCCGTATTTGATCCCAGAGCAAGCTCAAACTGACTGAGTTCCACTGGCATCACTGTTACCCAAAGGCCTGCCTAGGCCGCGTAGGGAGATACACACAGTGGCCACTACCTGCTGGGCCTGTAAAGCATTGTGTTGCAAAGCCAGTATGGCTGATCTTTACTCCTAGCTCACTAAACTGCACTCAAATCCAGTTCTCCCACTTACGCTTGAGCATACGGTGCAAAATACGTTATCAAAAGCGGCTCTGATGGACCTGGGTCAACTTTATATTAATGGCAATTTTCTTTCCTTAGGACAATTCCGCTACCGAGGAAATGCGACCACCTTAGACATATTCATATATGCTTGTTTACGGGACACGGTGAAAGTCACATGGCCAGAATTCCCGCAGGAACCCATTGAATTTCCACCCCTAAAACAGTTTCTTCCATCTGCAAACACAACCTGTTAGGTCACTAAGTTTTATTGTCTGGTATCACAGTTCCGGACAGCCAAGACCGATGTAGTTAGAGAGGCCTGAGAGCAGGAGCTTGGCAGGCACCTATCTGCCGAGCTGTGGAAGAGCTGCTGTAAACAGACAGGTACTGTGTCTACGAACTACAGGCATAAGTTGTTACATTATAAAGTCCTTCATAGGGCCTATATCATCACCCAAAAATAACATAGGATCGACCCTACACTTCCACACAGTTGCCGACGCTGTAGACAGGACAATGCCGATTTTTTGCATCTGGCCTGGGAATGTCCCCCCCATCCTAAATTACTGGCCTGGGGTCCTAGGGGTGATATCAGACTTAATGCAACATACTATGCAGACTAATCCACTAATAGCCCTGCTGAGATATGTTAAGGAAATTCCTTTCAGAGTCCGGCGCCTCATAGAGATGGCCCTAGTGCTGGCCAAACGTAGTGTGACAATGACTTAGGGGCATGCTGGAACACCCACTGTTGCTCAATGGTTAAGGGATATGGCGATCTGTAATTAGTAAATGATAGCAATCATCCACATCACATCCCTGAGATTTATAGGGACCATATCACACCTATCTTCCATAGCTGCTGAGACCTGGCCGGCTGAGTTGCAAGATGACTCCGACCAAGACACTGTGCCTCATACTATCCAGCCTCCCTACAATAGTGATCCGGCTCGCTGGCCTACATGGTTTTGACTGTAGCCTAAATTATGTATGGAATACATTTTGCTTTTCCTTATGTTTTTGAGGATGCCAGTCGCATATGATCCTCTTCATTGCTTCCTATATAAATAGTATGGGACGGTATGGTAATGCAATGTATACTGTCTGCCTCAACTGGGGATACTCTTCCCCTTTTTTTCTGCATGACCATGGGTTGTCAATGTGTTTATTGTATAAGTATTATTGCTAATAAAAAGAAAGTTATAAAATGTAACTATAGTGTTAATTAGTTTTTAATTAATTATTTAAATGCTTGTTAATTTTGTAAATAGTTTAATACTTATTTATTTAAGTTTTATTTTAGTTGCGGGTTGCTGGATTGTAGAGAACAAGGGTGGGAAGTTGATTTAAATTAAAAGTATTTTACTTTAATGCTATTTTTAAATTAAATATTTGAGTATTCATTATGTATATACTTATTGTATTTATTATTGTTGTAATGTTTTATTTATTTTAATTAGTAATTTAGTTTTAATACGTTTATTAAACGTGTACTATATACATGTACAACACAACTCCTTTCTTTTGCATTTTTTAAAACTATACAAGAAAATAGGAAGAGACAAGAATAAAGGAGAATGGAAGAAAAGTAATCAAGTCACAGAAACATTATTATCTAATGACTAACAAAACAGGAAGAGAGGGAGAAAACTGAATAAAATATTCATCAAACTAATGTAACAAATTTTCTAAAACTAAGTGGCAGATTCTGTTGGCAAAGACTTCTACGAACAGGATGAAAACACCTTGTTGGCGAAGTTCCCTTCTTCAGGACAGAACTTACCAATAGTTTCAATACTTAAGGTCTTTCCTAAAGAGAGATGTTCATTAACATATTCATTATCACTAGATTTCCCACCATCTAGAATTTTCAGAGGAGAAACCTTCTCTACTTTGGAAATATTCCTCAGTGACCACCACTCCCTTTGACAGTGTTACCACAAACCTTAATGATCATGTCCGGTTCACTACACTTACCCTCACCCTTCTAAACATGAAATGGTTTCTTTATGCATGCCAAATCCAGCTGGTGCCTGCAACCAAGGCCAACGACTCTATCATTTTTTGGCAAAGGGTGTGAATCAATCAAAATTAGGCTGCTAAGATCCACACATAATCTCACTTCACTGTTCCATTTGCATGCTACTAATAAACATTACAACCAAAGTGGCGTATCCATTGGTTCAATATTACCACTGCCACAGAGTGTCAGTAATTCCTATTCTATATCTTCCTTCACACTGAACGGTAACCCTCTTAACTTGTGTTTGACTGGGATGGTACCTTCTTTGATTTTGATCCTGTGATTAAACCCTTTTATTTTGCTCAGCTCTCCAGAAAATACTTTAGGAAATTCACATGCCAATTCTTCAGCTGCCTCATTACTTCTAATGACTAAAACCTGTACTGCGGCTCCTGGCTTCAATACCATCCCAAATAAATCTTGGTGCAACCATCCAAGAATGTTGAGACACTTGACAGCTACATACACCGTGCCCTCAACTGATCTACCGTGAATTCAAGTATATCTTCAAAATAACCCACAAACTTAATTTTGAGCACTACATAGGACACAGGAGTACTGTACGGCGTGAGTAGTTGCCGCTTTCGCCATATGCTTGTAAAAAGTTCCTGGGTGATCATAGTGATTCTCACACCAGAGTCAACTAAAAGATGTGAGTTATCATTCCTCACCATTATATCAACATAATGGTCAACGCTTTCAGAGGGATCCCCTTTCCTGATATGATCCTTGCTAACAATTAGCTGAACATCATGAACATTCTCTACCATCTTCGTTTCATCATTAATCTTGCTCTTGTTGTCAGGCACATAGGCAACGTTTCCACGAATGTGTTTAGCACTCTCACACTTTGGCAAAATGATCAAGCTTATTGCATGTCCTGCAAACAAAATTTCTTGCAGGACAAGGCTTCCCACTTTTTGCACGAGATCATCTGCCACATCTAATGCAGATATTAGTCTGTTTAAAAAAAATGTTGTATCATCTTGCAACATTTTCCTACCACTGTCCAAATGGGGCCGTACAGGAGCTATAAGTTCAACAATTTTGTCATCAAGTTCCTTAGCAGAGATTTGTGAAGCCTTTATGCTCTTTGCAGTTCTGATAGTTCCACGTAACGTCAGGTTGCCCATCGGAAGGAGTTTCTGGTGAATGCCTTTGTCACTGCAATGACTGATAAATTGGACATGGACTAGTTGATCACTAAAGTTTTCAAACTGGCCTTCAGCAACTAGTTTACGAAGTAAAGTTATATGTATGTCAACATCTTCTTCTAGTCTATGTCCTCTTTTGGAACATTTGTGTCTTGAGACAACCAAACTAGACTGGACATCAAATCTAATCTGGAGTTTTTTTTTGTTTTTCTTATAGCTTCCTGGTATCTATCTATTGCTTCTCCCTCATCAAGACCCAAATCTTGCAGATTTTTCAAGTCTATCTTCCTTAGAACCGCAAAGAATGTAAAAGGTGATTATTTTTCTTTCTGCCCTGAATTTAGATGCACCTTTTCCTCCAAGATAAGGCTCAAAGCCGTCAAACCATTGTCTCCATGAAATTGGTGGGTCACCAGCCGATTCCAGGAATGGTTTTGGTGGATTTACAGCTTGCATGGTGATGCCTGATGAAGGTAAAATACTGTGTTGATGTGAAAATTCCCTAAATAAGAGAAAAGTAAGAAAGTGTAATACGTAAAAGCTGTGTTAAAGTTTACAGTGTGGTTACACGCATGACTTTCTGAGTATTTGTCAGGAACAAGTGTATAAAGAAAAATGGCCTGATAACAGCATCAGAATAAATATATAGATTTATATCAGAAGAAATGGCCAGAGAGCACCAAACAGAGTAAAAATGTATACAAGGTAATCCTCCAAGGTGTGTGCGTCACCACAGAAGTTTTATCATGGAGGTTCACAGATCAGTGACAATGTTAAAAAAAAATATCACAGGTTTTGTGCAGTACCTTGCACTCTTTAATGTGAAAACGTGCGCAACACCACTCAAAACTTGCGGGGAACGTGTCATATTTGCCCAGTATGCTGCTCAAGAATATTCTGAATTTGCTTTACCATTAAAAAAAATTATGTCAATCACACTGAATCGTGATTGTGATATCCCTCCTTTCAGTGCGCCAGGCATGACATTTGATGGCTGACGATCAGCAGTGAGGAGAGATCACAGTTGGAGTGCGCCGGTTTGAAAAGCAATTTGTGTTCCACCGCTCCTTAATGAGCAGTCTTTCCTCTACTACACTACTGAAGTAAAGATGTTGGTGCATTGAGATTGTGGAACGCATGTAGTGTTTCAGGTGAGACAGAAGGCCTGAAGGTGAGGCAGCGTCAAAGTTGGGTGCGTCCCATAGGCAACCAGATGCGTTTCAGGCCATGAGCTTTGTAGGCTTGAGCCCGTTCCAGCATAGGAGGCGGTCCCTACGAATAAACAAGCATTGGCAAAGCCAACAGGTCTCGCCTTTGTTAGAGGACTATATGGTTTTGGCAATGCTTGTTGATACACTCGCCTCTACCACTCATTGGTATGTCATTCAATGATACACCCTTCCCACATCCCGGAAGGGGTGCGCTGGGGGCAGAGCAAACTCTCCTTCACGCCTGAACAGTGAAATGTTGACACCAGGCAGGTCTCATGCACATTTGAGCGAGGAGGCGGCGGTGGGGGTGACACATCAGAAGCTGGCAGACGGGCACACTACACACACAGAGGGGGCAGCAGTCATCTCTGAAGCAGCCAGTAACAAGCAGATGGGAAAGGGGGGATGGGAGGGCCCTGGCTTCTCCAAAACACATTACAGTGTCACACTCTCTCACCACAAACTGACAATGTAAACAAGCTTACGGGAAAGAAAAGTGACTATTTAAACTTTTCACTGGTAATGTATGACAGAAAACCGGTTTAGCTTTTAATTAAGGACTAGGCACCATGTGAAAAACCTTTGCTGGATATTTTGCTAATATCAATTGAAATCTATTGTATAAAAATAAAAAGCAACTGAACTTAACTCAAACGTCCATGTTTTGCTAGCGTCAATTTAACTGGTATAGTGTAAACATGTGAATTTGCAACTGTTTGCATTGCTATAAACTTTTTTGGGGTTGAAGGTTTTTTTGGGATTATATTTGTTTGACAAAAAAGGGAAAAAAACATATCTATGATGAAAATCACCAGAAGTGGACTGGCTTACTAAGGAACCCTGGATTTTTTCCTATGTGGGAATGGCTCTTTTCCAGCTACCAGTCTTTCAAGCACTGGCCAGGCTGCCCTTAGAAAGTACTGTGAAGACAAGGGTGTTTGTTTACCAAGCTCATATATATGTATTTAAGCAGGACTTTAAGTGGGCCGGCTCTTGCTGGTGCTCAGCACCGGCGGTTCTAAAAACCAGGTGCTGAGACTGGTCCCTATCGGACTCTCCATTTTTGCCCTCACCCACCGGGTGAAAAAGAAATCTTAAATCTGGAACAGTACCACTGTTCAAAGCCTTTGATATAACTCCAAAGAGACTCGTTATAGTTATTTCAGTCTCATAATTTCAGAACTGAAAAATGTTCAATATTATATACAACGAAGCCATAGTTGTTACATATTTATCTTATGCAACTAACAACTATTGACAAAGTCAATAGCCCTGGCTTGTTGTAGGTATAATGTTACTTGCTGTATTATATATCTGGATGCAATAACAAACAGCAAAATACCAGTTGGGCGGCACACTATGCTAAGGACAGGTTTTTGGCCTAGATGTTTTTAAGCCACGCCCTTAATTGCATAGGCCACGCCCCTTTGAGAGATCCCGATCCCACTTAAAGCCCTGTGTATAAGCCTGGTCAGTAAAATACTGAAAAACTTGGAGACCATGCAGAATTGATCAATTGCAGACAGCAGGAAATTCTCACCACACGGGGTGGGTGTGGTGGGGCCTGGGAAGCAGCTCTGGAAGAGATAGCACGCAGGAGAGGCGTGTGCATGAAGGACAACATTTCACACTGCAACAATGCAAATTTAAACGAAATAACGGTGGACTGGTACCGCGAAAGGAAATTTCACGTTACAAATCTCACTGTTTTCCAGGAACATTCTCGGCGTCCCAGCTGTGAACTAAAATTGTCGGTTTCAAATTCTTTTCATCTTATTCACTTTATAAAATAAAAAAAAGTTCAATACTCCAAAAAGTCAGGTGGAGTAAATACACTTGTGTTGATAGGCATAAGACAGAAAGAGCACTTGGTCGATAACTCAAAGATCTGGGGGGAGGGGACATGACAAGGTAGGATGCGAGCTCTTCCAGGAGGTGAGATCTGAAAGAATCAGGGCTCGTAAATTACCCAGTTCCTTGCATGCCTCGCGCATCTAGTCCAGTGTTTTTCCGCGGCATACTGGGAGTTGTGGTCCTGTTTAACCTATTAGAAAATCGGGCCAACATGTCCCACAATCAAAATAGAAATCCTGGTCTACATGACCCCCCTCGCATGGAACTGAAACTTTTATGTTCTGAAGTATACATATTGTAAAAAATAATAATAAAGACCTGATTGCGAAACACCTCAATACAAAATCAGTAATCCTCTCACAAGCCGCCACGAACTTTGAAATGGAAGTTGTCCTTGCACCTGAAAACCAGGATGCACGCAAGACCTCTCTTGACCCCTCTGCTCCTCTACCTGGACATGAAGAGGGCTATTTCCAACTGAACAATGTCCATCTCGCAACTGACAAATATGACGGAGGAGTCTGTGTAGCAAGAAGCCGACAGCGTGTGCCTGTCTGCAGGCTAATTAAAAGATTGTTAAACCTAATTGTTTATTTGCTCAAAAGGTAGAAGCGCACTGCATTTGCTTGAAACCTTTCAAGCAAATAAACAAAAGCGCTTTCCAAAGCGCGCACACGCTCCCCAATGATGAAAAACAAAGTTGGTGTACCTTTGCCAACAGCACTCACTTTCCAACATAAAACAAAATTAGAAACAAGGAGATTCTCGAAGACTTTAATGTGCCACAAAACCTCTAGCAACATAAAACGAATAAAATCTTCACCAACACTACAAAGGACGAAAAGAAGACCAATCTGAAACAGACAGAAGCCCAACAAAACAAGAAACCAGCGCGGTCGTGAAAGTCATAGCGCCCGTGCTGGGGAAACTAGTACAAGTAACCTGATACTGGAATGCAGCCTGCCGTGCAGCTGGCACACTGCGCGCCGCTAATCACTGCGCTCGCTCCCGAGACACATAGGCTATGGGAGGGAACATTTAAAGATAAGGCGGGACCTACCCACGCCTTTGGCCATTTGCGTGCTTTCTTTTGTGAAAGCCTTACGCAATGGCCAATCAAATGCGTGGGCGTAAAAAAAACAACACGGGATAAAGCTCTAGGGAGTTGGGAGTGCTTACAAGAAGCCTCCCTTAGAGCAACGCATGCGCGCTGCGCTAGGCTCGACCTAAAAAGGAATCCAGGGACCTTGGAAGCAGCACAGAAACCAGCAGGAGTCCGAACACAGCAGACGACTATGTGATAGACAGTCCAAAGTTGTACAGTATGTTTTGTCTAGTTCTCAGGAAAACAAAGGACAACGACTTTGGATGAATGGATTCCGAAGGTGGTTTAGACAATTCGTCCCACATTTTTCTATGTAATGATCCTTCACACCTAGCGATAAAAGTTCACTCAGCCATAAGCCACCTATGTGTGCGCACACAAGAGGTGAACTTGTAACTGCTAAAACAGTTCCACCTAATAACTGAAAAAGAACATTCTAATGGAACACACGCACCAGAATGCTTCTATGATTACACACACTATATAAGGTTCTACATCCAGGAAATAAATTGACAATTCGCTGAGTTCTAAACCCGAAGAGGCTTCCATACATACTTCATATTTCTATAGCACTAGCACAGCTGCTTAACCTTTCACCTTCTGTGGACCCTACTGAAACACTACTGGAATCAGGGGCCCCCCATTAAGTCATTATTGGAAACCGGGATCCCCATTATAGCCAATTTCTATGATTTGAACTTCTAAACAATACACAAAAATACAAAAACAAGTATATACCAAATAAATGCTCAAATATTAAAATATGTTTTTTTAATTCACAATCAAATATAGAAAAAGGTTTTTTTTTAATTTACAGTGTTGCTTCTTTATTTGTATATATTTTATTAATTTTATTTTATTAATTTTTGGTATTTAAGTTTGTAAAGCAGTCATGGAAACCCTGAGTAGGCCATGTGGACACCCAGGGGTCCTCGGATCTTAGGTTAAGAACCACTGCACTAGTGTGATCATGACAAATTCAGCATCTGAATGGGAAGGAGAGAATATCACATATGACTTTATGAAAGACACCAACAATGGAGAACTGTAGCTACAGATATATAAAATTTCTTCTCCAGCACTGGATAGTCCATAGATTTATATACTTAAATTATAATCGCAAGCAGTAATCAGTAAACAATCTGTCACGTGGCCGATAGGGACATTGTCGACATCACTAAGTTAGCATGGCTCGTGCAGGCATGATGTTGCTTTTGCGCACGTTACTACATAACTTTATTTTTGAAAGACTCTGTTTATGCCTTTCACATGAGAACTGTCTGCTGTGTTCGTTCTTTGCCTGTTCCTGGAGTTTAGTCTGAAAATTGTGAGCAAGGTCGATAAACAATGCCTCTTGTTATTCTGTTCTGGTCAGGCCCTAGCACCTAGACAAAACATACCACTGCAGCTGCGGCTGGAGACTCTTGCTTTGATTTTACGGGGTACAGGTTTTAGGTGGAACACACTTGGAGAGGGACCTTTCCAGGGAGAAGAGCAACACCCACCTTCGATGTAGAAATCCCATCTATACTCTAAGGTATGGGGTCTGCTAACAAAAACCAGAGATCTTCTATTATATAATAGTACTTCTTTTTCCAAGGGGAGGGAGGTTAGGCACTAAAGTCCTTTCTCCATTGTCTTTATACGATGACATCTCCCTTCATAATGTATGGACTAGCTGCGATGCTAACTGAATTTCTGTTATGCATTTTTCTGCTTGTTGTGGCACGTATACTGCATGTTAGAGCACGTTAGTTAAAATAAACATTTTAAACTATATTCGTGACTCGGTCAGATCTTATTGTGGACAGGTGCGAGACTGTGAGCGAAAAGGTGTGTCTTGTTACCACGATTCCTGAGAGATCCGGGAGGGTTGTGTTCTGGGTTGTCTAATCATTTGCCTCTCCGTGTTTGTGTAGGAGAGCGAGTGAGACACTAAGGCTAGTCGGTCCTGGGTTCGTGGGTACTAAGGTGGTAGGAAGGCTCAGCCCCTATACACCAAGGTCCCATAATCCTGCGCATAGTTCTGTTTATGTGCAGAATCCCTGTGCCTCCAGAAGCATAGCTGGGCAACTTGCATGATATTCGATGAAACTTTGTTGCATGAGGCGCCACGCAGCCTCACAGGTATTCCAGTGCCTCCAGAAGCATAGCTGGGCAAATTGTGTTATATTCGATGAAACTTTGTTGCAGGAGGCGCCGCGCAGCCTCACAGGTATTCCAGCGCGCCAATACTCCAAGTGCAGCCGCACGCATCAAACTGCCGTCCCCAGAACAGACCTGATCATGGGCCAGTAAGGGAGCCACTACCAGATCATAATCCAGGTCAGCACGTGATGTATTGGAGAGGCAGACATCCTGGGCCCAGTAGAACGGGCACCGTCGGCAATAGAACACAGGTTGCACGCAAGTAAAATAGGCGAATTGGTAGGTAAGCCCATAACTCACTTCCAGCGTCGCCAATGGCAAGCATCCAAAAAGTTGTTGCATTCGCTCATGGTACAGACGCAATTGGCCAGGTCTGTGCAGGACCACAGGACGGGCAGCCATTGCGTAACAGGAGCAGAAGCACCAGCACACCACACGTCAGTAAGAGGATCAATGGAAACCATCCGAAGGCGCTGGAAGAAATAGAATGAATAAAAGCCGGTATTACTCCCAAAATCATCTGAAAAGATGAAACAAGGCTAGATCCCACAAGTTAAAAAAAAATGTTCAAGGCCTTCAGTATCAGACGCATTAAATATTTGATGAATTAGTTCCCCAAAATGCAGTGGGCGATTCGTATTCAAGAGTGACTGAATCTCGCTAGATGTTCTAGCCAACTACAATTCGAAGGTCTCTCGAGCTGAAGCGAGAGCGACTTCTTGTTGAAACAATAGCGCTTTGAGTCTGCTTAGTTTATTGAAGTCTGTTTTCAAAGTGGGAATGGAAGGCCACAGTGAAATATCTACACTCCTGTGTGGGGGCGGAAAAAGCACATTGCTGCAACAAGTAACACGATGGGAAACTGTTACTATATACAGAATGCTGGCCCGTAAACCGCAGCAGTTGTGGTTATTCAGGATAAGATAACTCCCATTAGAAAGCAAAGTTAACTTGGGAATAATTGAAGGGACTGGTGTTCATTTTAGAAAACAGGCCAAATTAGGTGCTGATACGTTGCAAGCACCATGAAGCTGAACTTGTGTACAAACTAAAGCAGGTCCCACTGTAGAATCACAGTCCTCCCCTGTCAGGAAAACCTCCTTATCTTCACGTAGACAATGAAATGTGAACGGTAACAACCACAATTCGTGCAGGAAAGTACTACCAAGGGGTTCAAACCTACCGATTGGATAATGTTTCATACATGCTGTAAACTGAAACAGGGAAATGGGCAAAGAAATAACCCAGTATATTAACCATACTGAGGAATCAGTCTCTGCTATAGAGACTGGTAGCTGGTCTAGTTTCTCAATATGTAATAGTGTGTATGTCGAATCTTTCATGGAGATAAGCTTTTGTTTATCTGTCAAATTAAAGGGCAGAAGCGTTCAAATAATCTCAAGGCACTTTCCCATTTTTCAATGTTTGCAAAGTGCAGCCGAATTGCATTACAGAGCACAATTGATTTTGACCATGATACAATACAGACACATCATTCTGCACAATGTCAATAACATGAAACAATATTGTCCAAAGTGTAAATACGAGAAGACAAAGTATTAATGCTGTTGTCGACCACAACTAAAACCTTACGCAAGGTGTCTTAATCAAGTTGTCGCAATCTGAAAGCTGCCTCCATTTGGGACAGTTTCCAGATTTCATTACATGCCGCATATGCAAAACGTTTTGGGCGATGGGATTTTGGACCTAAAAGGAAATCTGCCAGATCAATGTCGCCAGATAAACATGAAAGATGTTCCTTCACAGACGACAAAGAAGACTGTCCCAACCATTGTTGACATAATTTACCCACAGAATATGTAGTAACTGAATGCGAGTGTTGGAAACGAGGATCTGGTCTATTGAGAGTAAAGCCAGTGGAAGCATTAGAAAAGCGCAACTGGCAAGCATTAGTATTGAGGGGCCATATTAACCAGCCCAAGGGATTAATCGTGGAAGCGTTAATGGTACCATTTTTTACTATATCGTTTAATTCATCTAAAGTGCAATTTGTACACTGCTGCCAGTCATCATAGGCTGCCAACGACGAGAATGAGGGGGAATTTACATTTTTAGTAGTAGCCAAACCAAAACACGTAGTCTGTTGGACAGTCTGATTCAGGAATATCAGCTGCGTTGGTATCAAACAAGCACGATGCAATGATTGAGTTCCTTGCACCTACCAATCTTTGGTACCCCAAATGGATTTTAAACCAATCGTGTCCTTCCAATAATCATAACCTTTCAATGATAAACCGGCAATGAAAGTCGAAGAATATATCAGTTTAGTATGGGTCAACATGAATTTTGTATGAGTCCTTGCATTCAACCTATAACAGTAAGAGGCTGGGTCTAAGAGATTATAGCCTGAAAAATAGGTAAACTTATTTTTCTGTGTCTGGGAACTACCATGAAAGGGTGTAGGACAATGTTCCCATTGATATGCAAAAAATGATGACCATAATGTTGGCAACAGAATAAATCAGCAGAATTAGCAGAATTTAAATACAAATCCTCAGTTTCAAAAGCAGTGTAATATTTCAAATCGGAAAACAGCGAATTTACGGCATTAATATCCCAGTCGTCGGAATGCAATCCTGGCGTAATGACGTCATTTCGTATGGCACTTTATCCCAAACTATGCCATCCCGACTGGAACAGCTGAGATGTTAACGTTGGGTTGGTTCCTTTTCATTTTATGAGAGGAAGTATGTTGTGCCAACACCCCATCGACTGAATGGACAGCAGAGCGTTCAGGCAAATAATGGCCACTGATTAAAAGGAAAAAGACTGTCACAAATCCTATCGACATGAAGAGGAATACCATCGTTAGCACCATCCAAATGTATGTCCGTGGAGGGACCAGATAATTCTTTCGAAACCATGAAAAGAAAATACAAATTTTCATTGGTGGAGCCGCCACAGAGGATGTTGATGAAAAAGATGAAGAACTTGAAGAAAGGTTCTCTGTCCATGTAATAACCACTAGTTCCCACGCGAAACAATGGGGGTTGGTCAGCATTAAAAGATGATTGTACAGCAGTAGCGGGAATATCAATAGTGTGTTCCAGTGGCAGAGAAGCATACTCATGGGACGTAGTAGCTGTAGATGACGACAAAACAGGCAAAACATCGATAGAGGTTTCCGCCTTGTGTTCCTGGATTGCAGGAATCGCTGTGGACGACGTCTGTTGCAGAGAAACACCCCGCCGAGGAATGCTATTAGGCATAGAGCCCAAGAGGCATAGGCCCAAGAGCTGGGGGCCTGTCCCAGCCCAGCACCAGTGGTAAAAAGCTTGGGAATCAAGATCGACTCCGAGCTCTCCATGATTAACCAAGTCAACTCGGTAGTGGGCACTTGCACTGGTCTTCTAAGACAGCTGAGGAAGCTGGTCCCACTGCTCTCAGTTTCATCTCTGAAAACCATTGTATTAGCAACTATCGTCTCGCGACTCGACTATGGCAATGCGCTTTATGTCGGGCTCCCCCAGAAACTTATGAATAAGCTACAGGTGGTACAGAATGATGCTGCTAGGCTGATTTTCAGGCTGCCCAGAAGAACTCATGCCACTCCTTTGCTGTGCAAATTGCACTGGCTGCCGGTTAGGCAAAGAGCGAAGTTCAAGGGACTCTGTATTGCCCATAAAGCCTTTCATGGACACGCCCCAGGGTACATAAGGGAACGCCTAATCAAATATGTGCCTGGGCGGGCGCTTCGCTCAACAGAAGCCGCCCAGATGGTCTGCCCGCGGGGTAATCTCGCTTCTAAGGGAGGACGAGCCTTCTCGGTCCTCCTGCCACAACTCTGGAACCGGCTGCCCGACACCCTCCGTAAAGAACCTGGTCTGCTCCCCTTCCGGAAACAGCTTAAAACCATTCTCTTCAGGGAAGCTCTAGACACGACCTAATTCTTCTTAGTAACATGGTGACCACCCTGCCCTGATGCCGTTTTTCTTCTTCCGAAGCGCTAAGAGACCTGTCGGTATACATGCGCTATATAAGAACAAAATAACATAACATAACATACTATTCAGTATCGGCCAAATGCTGTAACTTGACATGTTCAATGGAAATGAATCGATTCTCCTTCCGGCCAGGCAGTGGAGGTAAAATCACTGTACGAGTACCCTTTAATCCAAGAACTGGTACTGGTGCACAGTAGGATAGACCAAATTCTTTTTTGTTCTCCACCTTCTCCCGGACCAGATTACCCACTTTAGGAAGCCAGCTGGATACAGGAATCAGCACCACTGTATGCGTGGACGAGGGCATATGATCCTATGCAAGGGCATTACGAGTGTTTTGTAGATCCTGTAACATAGCACAATGGTTACCTACGTCAAATGTTGCGGCAGCCGCCGCAACGTCTAGACCATCAAGGTCTAGCACAAACATTTTAATGCCAGAGAGCATTTCGTATGGGGTCCACCCACCCAGAGATCTTCTAGGGAGATTATTTAGTGCATGTTGGACACCATACAAATGAGTCAGCCAACTCCGACCAGTACCTAAAACCCTAGCTGTCAAAGACTGCTTTAAGTCACGGTTCATTCGCTCCACTACGGAATTGCCCTCAGGACTGTATGGAGACGAAAATTGCAGCAGCACCCCCAACGACCTCATTGCGTCCTTGTAAGCCTTGGAGGCAAACGCTGGACCTGGGTCAGAATGGAAGGTGCCGCAGGCAAATGTTCCGACAAAGACTCGCAAGTCCCTAATGACATTTTGAGCGTCAGCACAACGTTGCGGCCAAACCCAAAGGAATCTTGTGCACGAATCCACTGAAACCAAAATATATTTATATGCAGTGTCTGACGACAAAAGACCGCAGTGATTAAGGTAAATACAACCAAATGGATGATTTGAAATGTAAAGTTACGTATGTGGTGGTCGTGCAACTGTGGACGGCTTAATCTGTTGACAAATGTCACAATACAGAACATAATTACGAGTCTGTCTATACAGACCACGCCACCAATAACGCTGCTGCAAGAGGGACACTGTCGCTGAAACTCTAGCATGAGCAGGTGCCATGCACTCCTGAGCGGCTATGATCAAAGGAAGCCTGCGGTCCTCGTTGGGAATCAGCCGATCCCCAACGGACGGTATTGTTGCAAACGGGACTTGCTCCGGTGACAAATGATAAGAATATTTGGAAGGAAAACCTTGTGGGAACGACATCCCATCCTTCGTTGCAGCTATAGCAGCAAGTGTGTCATTGTCTATTTTAGTCATGGACCTTGTTACAGCTGCAACTGAACATGTGGAAACTGCAGATTTGGCTGCCTCATCAGCCATAGAATTACCTACAGCATGTGCTCCCACATGCTGATGGCCAAGAGTATGGATAACATGTGTGAGCGGTAGACTCTCCTTAAGAGCTGCCACTCGAACCCAAAGCGTTTTATGCTTTATTGCGCTGGCTTTAGAATCTCGATAATCATATTGAGACAAAAAGAACAAATTGTCATTAAAGGATTGCACACAGTAAAATGAATCGCACACTATAAGAGTGGGCACTGCGGGATCAGCGAATTCTAGAGCCAACAACAAAGCACGCTGCTCAGCACATTGAGCTGTACAGTCTCCTAGAGTTTGCGTATGCACCAAGGAAGACTTAAACTCACCGTCAACCATAGAGCCTGCCACTATAGCGCAGGCAGCCGAATAAGCATGCTTAAAGCCCACGGCAGGTTGAGCAGATCTGTTGGTATAAATGGCACATTTGTACCGATCCAGAGGAAGGAGAGACGACAGAGGAGGATGAACCTGTTCGTATTGTAAAAATCCTGTGTCTGTAAAGATGGGTGAAAGATAAAAGTGACATCAGCCAATGTCAAGGAACTTGCCCATTGAATGCAACGAGGATGCAAAGCTTTAGAATTCGGAACACTCGCCTTTGTGACCGTCTCAAGAGCTGGCACAGACGAGACCATAAGAATGCATTTACCTTGAGCAAGAGAGCGTTCTTTAAGAATTGCCATCTGGACTGCTGTAAGAATTTTTTCAATCGAAGAGAAGCGCATCCCCCCTGAAGTGTACAAGTGCGATTTGTATGCAATGAGGACTGTATCACCCTCATTAAACGTTAAGTATCTGAAACCCTCTGTACCCGGTACAATCCGTATGACTAAATTTGTAGAATTGTCTCTTGTTAAGAGGAAGTTGGTTGCCAGCAGATCAGACTGAAAAGACTGAAGAATTGCGGTGTGCTCCGGAAGCCAGCTGGAAGACGAAAAAGTGGGTTGTATCAACGCAAAAAGTGGCTTGATACGCTGGGCATAATCAGGAATATATGTTTGCCCGAAATTTTAAAATCCCAGCAAAGATTGTAACTTCTTTAAAGTAGAAGGAGGTTGCAATTGTGCACATTTCTCCAAGAAGTGAGGGGCCAAGCCCCTACCTTCATTGTTGAGTTCGTAACCCAAGAAGAGCACCGCCAAATAGGCGATGTGAGATTTAGCAAAATTAAATTTGTACCCTAGGTCGGCAAAAGACATAATGATGCGATCAACGCAGACAAGATGCGGTATCAACTCGTCATCTGTCAAATAAATGTCATCAACTTATGAGAAAGCATCTGGGTATATGTTATGTAAAAGAGAGACCATTCGCGCAGCAAAAGCCCCTGGACTATTCTTATAGCCCATAGGCAAACGCGTAAATCTTTTTTGATTGCCGACTGCGGTAAATGCGGTCAAGTCACGGCTGTCAGGAGCCAGATTGTGACTGTAAAACCCATTGGAGATATCCAGAGTTGTCTTATACTTTTTACGTACTATGTTATTGATCAACGCAGAGCTGTGTGTGTTTTGTACGGCAAACGTGCGAACATGACTATTCAAATTCCTATAATCCATCACTATACGATAGGACCCGTCCGGTTTCACTATCTGAAAAAGAGGATTATTCATTGATGAAACACAGGGTTCAATTACGCCCTAATATTCCATTTGGGTTAAGATTTCACTCACGGAAACTTTGGCATCTCGTTTGATTGGGTATTGGGCTTGTGGCTGTGGCATAGAACGTAAAGGTATCTCATTTGCCGGTGAAAGTTTTTCCTAGCCCACTTGATTACGATACACAGCCGGCGCTAGGGCCAAAGCCCATTCCGACGCGTAAGCCTGTTTAGCCTCCTCCGAGACGTAACAGGAAAAACTTGGAAGTATTACGTCTTCCCCTCGTGAAGAAGCCAAGACGAATGGGGGAGGCCAATCAGCCTCCGCCAACAAAATGTCATAAGAGGAAGTAAGGTTTTCCCAAAACATTGCCTTAATTGTCAGTCTGATATCACCCTCAATTTGGAGGATTATCTCATAAAGTCTATCCGGGGGTGCAACTCATGTATCTGCTGTTTCCACTGTTATAAAAGTTTCAGTTGCTCTCGACTCCAGACAAGGACGGAGTGCCTCCCGCACTATGGTAACTTCCACTGCGCTGTCGAGGAGTGTCACAGCCCATCTGCAATCGAGGAGCAGGTTTACCGTCTGAGGCATATTTCGCTGTCAAAGGGGCAATTTTTTTCTTCTGAAATGGGGCACGGTATGGAAGTTGGCCCTCCTGCTTTGTTTTTACGTCAAACTGCCGTGGCGGATCACGTCTTTGTTGAGTGGCCTCGCCTTGTCTGCGATCCTGCCGCTCCCCTCCACCGAACTGTGGGTCCGATGATTCCTGAAAGGAACGAGGAGAGCGTGGATCAGGAACTTGAAATCTTTCTGGTGTCTTAAGTTTAGTGCGGTCACGCAAATCATATCTACGTTCAGAAGTATCAGGTGTCGGCGAACCCGCACGCGAACCTTGCTTCTGTTGTTGCTGCCGCTTATTTTTATTACAGGTCTTTTTCGGAAAGACTGGACGCCCCTCTTTCTCTGGCGGGGGCTTATTTTTATTTTATGTCTGAGTAAAAGGTCTAATTCCCAAATTATTGCGCCCCAAGGATTTATATACTTTAGCTATAATCTTTGGCAATTCACATTGTTTATCCACGTCAGCCACTGCCTCAAGGCGCTGACTCACCTGCAAGCTAACTGCTTCCCCCTTGACGTTAGCAAGAATCATGTCGGAGACTATAGGGAATGCCCCAACTAGTCTCATCCCCAACTCCAGGGCGGCATCCGCCCCGTGTTCATCCTGAACTTTCTTAAGAACCGTAGGAAGCACAGTCATGAAGGGGGTGCCAAAGCTCAGGGAATAAAGCGCTGCAAACACCTTCCCCCAAGTGGTGCAATCTGCTAAATTGGGAACAAGGCCTTTCGGTAAGCTCATGGTAAGTATCCTGTGTTTATCCACAGGAGACTTGTGTGGAAAAACAGCTTCGAGTTGCTCAAACTTTTCGGCCAACCAAAAAGGGAATTCATCCCTATTCTGAGGTTGCTTCCCCATCACAGAATTAATCATGATAGGACTTATAACCACGCCACCATGACCTGGTGGCTGAGCGGCACCCGCCGGTACATTACGAGAAAGATATTGTATGACACCTCTGTGTATATGAATTAAAGACGTGTGTAATGTTCATAGCTCTGCGTGTGAAACAGCAAGATAATTTGGATGTGGAGTAAAGCCTGCCAAAACGGGCCAAGTGGCCCCGTCGACCGACAAGGGGCCGAGACGGACACCTGAAACAGGGTGAGGAAGGCCACCATTAAACCATATGGTATGCTCCCAAGCAGACAACGGAACTTCAAGTAAACGATACGGATGGTAAATTTGTGGCACTGCCCCACGTTCATATTCATGAAAGAAATGATCATCGTTTCCATCAACCGCAGAAAACTTAACCCAGGTGTAGAAAACCTCGAAGCGGTAAGCAGCATCTGCCTCTACGACAAATATAAAATCCGCTCCTGCAACCGGGACTCCGTTTGAGGTCAAATGCGCAGTAACCGCAGCACGGTTAGGCGCAGCAATGACTATCGGTTGTGCCATTATAGACACTGTCAGTGTAACTGCAGCGCAACACTGGGCTAAGAATAAAGAGAACCTTTTAGAATGCAAGCTTGAAAAACCTATTGAATTTCCAATATAGGAGGTAAACTCCCCCGCACCACGGACGTCTCCGAAACCGGTGCGAGGGTATCATGGACAAGCACAAGCGCTACTCAGGGGTCTCGCGAATAAGTACCAAACCAAGCATTGGTGGCGCCATGTTGCAGGGATTCTGCACATACACAGAACTATGCGCAGGATTATGGGACCTTGGTGTATAGGGGCTGAGCCTTCCTACCGCCTTAGTACCCATGAGCCCAAGACCGACTAGCTTTAGTGTCTCACTCGCTCTCCTACACAAACACGGAGAAGCAAATGATTACACAACCCAGAACACAACACTCCCGGATCTCTCAGGAATCGTGGTAACAAGACACACCTTTTCGCTCACACTCTCGCACCTGTCCACAATAAGATCTGACCGAGACACAAATATAGTTTAAAATGTTTATTTTAACTAACGTGCTCTAACATGCAGTATACGTGCCACAACAAGCAGAAAAATGCATAACAGAAATACAGTTAGCATCGCAGCCAGTCCATACATTATGAAGGGAGATGTCATTGTATAAAGACAATGGAGAAAGGACTATAGTGCCTAACCTCCCTCCCCTTGGAAAAAGAAGTATTATTATATAATAGAAGATCTCTGGGTTTTGTTAGCAGACCCCATACCTTAGAGCATAGATGGGATCTCTACATCGAAGGTGGGTGTTGCTCTTCTTCCTGGAGAGGTCCCTCTCCAAGTGTGTTCCACCTAAAACCTGTATCCCCGTAAAATCAAAGCACGAGTCTCCAGCCGCAGCTGCAGTGGTATGTTTTGTCTAGGTGCTAGGGCCTGACCAGAACAGAATAACAAGGGGCATTGTTTATCGACCTTGCTCACAATGTTCAGACTAAACTCCAGGAACAGGCAAAGAACGAGCATGGCAGACAGTTCTCATGTGAAAGGCATAAACAGAGTCTAGCAAAAATAAAGTTATGTAGTAACGTGCGCAAAAGCAGCATCATGGCTGCACGAGCCATGCCAACTTAGTGATGTCGACAATGTCCCTATCGGCCACGTGACAAATCCACATAACAATGTATTGTTATTATGAATAGATTAAGAGTAAGAGAGAAGAAGCTCACCTTCATGGAAGAGATGACGTAAAACTGCCTGGCTGACAGCTGAAGTTTGCAGAGACAGTATCCATACAGTAATGTCTTATGAAGGTGTGTCATCTCTTCCACATTGCTGCTCTGGATATATTCGACAGAAGCACTCCTACATAAAGCACTGCTGTAGCTGCAATGCCTCTTTATAATAACTGTAGTGTGCAACGGATGACTGGCTTTCAAGTAATGAAAACAATGGCATCTGCAGTCCATCTCACTATTCTTTGTTCTGACAGTAGACACCCTCTTTGTGGGTGGCCAAAAGCAACTAAGAGCTCATTTAAATGTCTGAAAGACTTAGTATGATCACGCAGAATTTTAAAATCTGCGTAAAGAGCGCAGCGCCTTTTCTGTCAGTATAACTGGTCCTTTGAGGTGAAAGACAGTGGCACCAGTGGAAAGCACAGGAAAGGTGGCTTGATGGTGAGGGCATGAATTTTGCTGACTCATCTGGGGGGAGTGCTAATAAAAAGGGATGACTTCCATGACACAAATTTAATGTCTACATTACATATAGGCTAGTATGATATTTCATTAACTGGCCAAAGACTGTATGTAGCTTCCATTGAAGTGTAGGAGCCCTCACACAAGTGAATGCCCTGAACAGACCCCACAGAAACGTCTTAATTATTTTTGTTGACATAACTAGGCTCAGGGAAAAGCCGGACTGGTGTCAAAGAACAGGAACAGGACTGGACTAGCCTAGAAGTACTATGATCACTGGGAAATCTGCATACTAACTAGGGCAGGACGGAAATATGCAGACAGAATAAGGAACACAAGGCAAGGAGTCTGCATACAACAAGGACAGGTCAGGAAGACAAGTTACTTACCTTCGGTAACGCTTTTTCTGGTGGATACAGTATCGGCCTGTGGATTCCTCACCTTTTGAATTACCCAATGCGCAGCATTCCACTGAAACTTTTCTCCGCAGCTCCCCCACATCGACAAGGATGTCAAAATGGAACGGCTCCACATGCCACTCCGCGTGATGTCATTGGAGCCATGAGAAGACCTCGTCGGCGTGCTGACGTCAGTTCCCTTTTTTCTGCGCCGTCGACGCGTATCGTTTTTTTCCCTGGCTCTCCATTTCTGGGAGTTTCTTTGTTGCTGCTGTCGCGACTTGGTTGCTGTACAAAGATGACTACTCCAAGAAAGTTGGGTTTGAAGCCATGCAGATAATGTCGGGCCAGATGTCCATCACTGACTCCCAAGAAGATTGTTTGTGGGGTCTCTCGTCGGACCACAACGTTGTGACATGCACTTCATGCAAGCACATGAATCCAAAGGCTCTGAAGGAGAGGGAGGCCAAATTGTTCATGGCCAAGGCGAAGAAGCAGATGAGAGGTCGCAGGAGGTCAAGGACCCGCTCGAAGTCGCCGACTGCACACACTTCGAGGTCTTCAAAGAAGCAAAAGAAGAAGCAGCGCCATGGTTTTCGGTGCCGCTCTTTGAAGGATGCAATTCGAAAGTCGGTGTCCCCGAGTACCAGATGTCATCGTAGGGATGAGATTTCTCCGACTCTGTCACCGGGGGTGAGTCCGACCCCTTCTCTGGCTCCGAGAGAAGTGACTCCTCCGGCAGCTAGAGATGCAACACCTCCACCGTTGCCGAATTAAGCCACTCCACCTCTGGCTCTGGGGTCTCTGGCGCCGCAACAGGAGCTGAATTTAGTGCCTCCCCGAATGTCCCCTGAGCCTGTGGTATCGGATCCGATGTATCCTGCTTTCCCAGCTCCGGGATCTGATCCGTCGCATTTTTTAAATGCGAGGTTGGGAGTTACCTCTTCCCACAGCTGAGTTGAGGTCTAATATTCTGACGGAGGTGCGCCATTCCCTTTCCTCTATTTCAGAGCCTTTACTTCCCTTCAATGAGGCGTTGACAGAGCCCATTCTCGTTGTCTGGCAGAAACCATACAACAAGGACAGGTCAGGAAGACAAGTTACTTACCTTCGGTAACGCTTTTTCTGGTGGATACAGTATCGGCCTAAGGATTCCTCACCTTTTGAATTACCCAATGCACAGCATTCCACTGAAACATTTCTCCGCAGCTCCCCCACGTCGACAAGGATGTCAAAATGGAACGGCTCCACATGCAACTCCGCGTGATGTCATTGGAGCCATAGGAAGACCTCATCGGCATGCTGACGTCAGTTCCACCCATTTTTTCGGTGCCTTTGAGGCGAAAGGGTGAACCAACAACATTTTACAAGTATACAAACACAACCAAACCTGGACATTCTTAATCAAAGACATTACTTAGTGCCAAGTATCACATGATTCCAACAATAAACCATATAAAATACACATTAACTATTTTTCAGTATAAGCAGACAGGCAACGGGGAGGCGGATGGGTCAGTGAGGAATCCACAGGCAGATATTGATGATTGATACATCTGCCTGTGGATTCCTCTCCTTTTCAATTGAATCCCCAAGCAGTCCCACTCCCGGAGGAGGGTGCCTGCCTGCCTACACCAAAAACTCCTGCAGTACAGAATGAGCAAAATGGCCATCCCGTCTCACCTCCGAATCCAAGCAATAGTGCTTTTCAAAAGTGTGGAGGGAGGCCCAAGTTGCCGCCTTGCAGATGTCTACCACAGGGACACCTCTAGCCAAAGCCGAAGAAGAAGACTTAGCTCTGATAGAATGAGCGCAAATACCTTCAGGAGGCTCCTTCTTGGACAAGGTGTAGCTGATCTTGATACACAGGATGATACACCTGGACAGATTTCTCTTGTGAACAGCCTTGCCCTTCATCTTGCCCACATAGCCATTGAAGAGTTGACTGCCCAACCTGAAGTCCTTGGTTCTGTCCAAGTAGAAGCTGACCGCTCTCTTGGGGTCCAGGCGATGAAATCTCCCCTCCTCCTTAGAAGGGTGAGGTGGAAGGTAGAAAGTGGGTAAGGTGATGGACTGCCACAAGTGGAAAGGAGAGACTACCTTAGGCAGGAAAGCAGCTCTGGTCCTAAGAACCATCCTATCCGCATGGAATGTTGTAAAAGGAGGCTTGGAGCTAAGAGCCTGCAATTCACTCACCCTCCCAGCAGAAGTGATTGCAACCAAAAATATAGTTTTAAATGCTAGAAAACTTAAGGGACAAATATGTAATTGTTCAAAGGGTGAACCCATCAAGAACGTGAGAACCAAATTCAATTCCCGCTGAGGCATGATAAAAGGAGTGGGAGGACACCTATTAGTGAGACCCTTAATGAATCTCATAACTATGGGAGATTTAAACAACGAGGGTTGATCTGGCAAACAGAGAAAAGCAGACAAGGCAGACAAGTAGCCCTTAACAGTAGCTACTGCACAACCCAGTTGCGCTAGGGAAAGAGAGAAACTCAGAACATCAGATAAATGGGCCTGCACAGGATAAATCGATCTCTCTCCACACCATTTAACAAACTTGGCCCACCTACCAGAACAGACAGATTTGGTGGAGTGTCTTCTAGCTGATAATATAACATCCACCACATCCGGTGGGAGAGAGAAAGAACTCAGGTTGCCCCGTTCAATCTCCAGGCATGAAGGTGCAGGCTCTGGAGGTAGAGGTGTAGAACCTGCCTCTGCGACGTTAAGAGGAGGTCTGCCCTGAGAGGGAGAAGGAGCGGAGGGGGCAAAGAGAGGCAAAGGAGGTCTGTGTACCATAACCTTCGCAGCCAATCCGGTGCAATCAATATGACTTGGGCCCGGTCTTGGCGAATCTTCTTCAGAACTCGAGGAATCAAGGGTATGGGAGGAAACGCATAAAGAAGCCGAGAGCCCCAATCTAACTGAAACGCGTCCCCCAACGCTTCCCGCATTGGATACTGTAGACTGCAGAATGACTGGCAGTGCACGTTTTCGTGAGTGGCAAACAGGTCCAACTGAGGAAACACCCACATCCTGAAAATGTGAAGAACCACCTCCGGATGGAGACGCCACTTGTGATCGGCCGAATACTGTCGACTGAGACTGTCCGCACGCACATTCAGTTCTCCAGCCAGATGATTTGCGATTTTGCAAATCTGATGGTCCTGAGCCCAGGACCAGAGTCGCAGAGCGTATCTGCAGAGAAGATACAACCCTACTCCTCCCAGATTGTTGATGTACCACATTGTGGTAGTGTCGTCCGTTAGGACCTGAACGGACTGCCTGCGAAGGGAAGGAAGGAAGGCCTTGGGAGCCAAACGTATCACCCGCAATTCCAGAAGATTGATGTGAAACAATCTTTCCTCTGGAGACCAAAGACCTTTGACCTCCAGATCCCCCACATGGGCTCCCCACCCTAGAGTGGAGGCATTCGTTATCACTGTGGCCACCGGAGAAGGAGGTTGAAACAGCTTCCCTTAAGACAGGTTGCCTGGAACACTCCACCATAGCAGCTCCACTGCAGTGTCACTGGAGATTCTGACCACCTCTTTGAGATCTCCGTTGAGTTGAAACCACTGCCTGCGGAGGCACTAATGGAGGGCCCTTATATGCCAGCGTGCATGGTTGACTAACCGTATACAGGAAGCAAACCGACCGAGCAGGAGCAATACCTTCAGGACTGGAACAGCTGCTCCATTCTGAAAAAGTGGAATCACAGCCTGGATGTCTAGAATCCTCTGTAGAGGTGGGAAGACACGGCTTACAGTAGTGTCCAGTACTGCCCCTATGAACAGGTTGCGCTGAGAGGGCACCAGGTGAGATTTGGGTACACTTATCGAAAACCCCAACTCGAACAACAGTTGTGCTGTTACTTGCAAGTGATGCAGCACCATCTCTGGCGACTTTGCTTTCAGCAGCCAGTCGTCCAGATAGGGGAAAAACGGAATCCCCAACCTTCTGAGATGTGCTGCCACCACCACCATCACCTTTGTGAAGACCTGAGGTGCCGAAGTAAAGGCAGAACAGAAGGACCACAAACTGATAGTGTTGAGAACCCACCGTAAAACGGAGATACTTCCGATGCGGCTTCAGGATGGGAAAGTGAAAATATGCATCCTGTAAATCGATCGACACATCCAGCAGTCCTTCTGCAGCGCAAGAACCTGAGCCACGGTCAACATTTTGAATTTCTCCTGTTTGAGGTAAAAATTAAAAACGCTGAGGTTGAGAATCACCCTCAAACGACTGTCTTTTTTGGGAATCAGGAAGTACCGGGAGTAGCATTCTTGACCCGTTTCCTGCTCCGGAACCACCCTGATCGCACCTTTTTGCAGCAATGGCAGAACCTCCTGCTGGAGAAGCAGAAGATGCTCTTCTGAGCAAAAGCCCTGACGGGAAGGGAAAGGATGGGGGAATTCCCGGAAGGGTAGAGCATACTCATTCTCTACGATGTTCAGCAACCAGCGATCGGTAGTAACAGACCTCCAATGCTGTAGAAAATGTGACACCATTCCTCCCACAGGACAAGTATGCTCTAGGATGGTATAGCTAGAGCCGCTTCCCTGCCACATCAGCTGGAGGGGCAGAGGAGGAGGAGGAGGAGACTTGCTGTCATGTAGCACCCTGCAGACGACCTCTGCCCTTTCCCCTGTAGGAACTGTACAAGGGATTTGCCTGCTGCTGCTGTGGCTGTTGCCTGGCACGAAAGTACAAGTTTCTTCCAAAGCCACAAAACTTGCGGAACTACCCAAAGCCCCTGGGTTGAGACTGAAGCCCCAAAGACCTCACTGTAGCTTAACTGTCCTTAAAGCACTGCATCGCCGAATCCGCCTTAGACCCAAACAGGCGAGATCCATTGAAAGGCAAATCCAGTAATGTAGCCAGGACATCAGGCGAGAATCCTGAACCACGCAACCATGCGTGTCTGCTAGTAGCCACAGATGATCCCAGCGCCCTGGCTACTGAATTGGCCATGTCCAGATCCGATTGAATCATCTGCCGTACAGCAGCTTGGGCATCCAACAACACCTCTGAGAAATGCCCTTGTACCTCCTCGGGCAACTTTGGGACAAACTCCCTGGCTGAGTCAATGAGGGCATGGATGTAGCGACCCAGAAGGCATGTGGCATTTGTGGACTCGAGGGCCATAATCCCCGACGAGAACACCTTCTTTGCCGATTACTCCATGCGCTTTGACTCCCTATCCGCAGAGTTAGATGGGAAAGAACCTGCAGACAGCCTTGAAGAACAGGAAACCTGCACCACCAAGCTTTCCGGCGAAGGATGGGTGGACAGGAAAGAAGGATCCCCCGGAGCCACCTTGCCATGGTCCTGGAAACGGCTGAAGTGGACATTGGTTTCTGCCAGACAACGAGAATGGGCTCTGTCAACGCCTCATTGAAGGGAAGTAAAGGCTCTGAAATAGAGGAAGGGGAATAGCGCACCTCCGTCAGAATATTAGACCTCAACTCAGCTGTGGGAAGAGGTAACTCCAAACATTGCATTTAAAAAATGCGAAGGATCAGATCCCGGAGCTGGGAAAGCAGGATACATCGGATCCGATACCACAGGCTCAGGGGCCATTCGGGGAGGCACTAAATGCAGCTCCTGTTGCGGCGCCAGAGACCCCAGAGCCGGAGGTGGAGTGGCTGACTTCGGCAACGGTGGAGGTGTTGCATCTCTAGCTGCCGGAGGAGCCACTTCTCTCGGAGCCAGAGAAGGGGTCGGACTCACCCCCGGTGACAGAGTCGGAGAAATCTCATCCCTACGATGACATCTGGTACTCGGGGACACCGACTTTCGAATTGCATCCTTCAAAGAGCGACACCGAGAACCATGGTGCTGCTTCTTCTTTTGCTTCTTTGAAGACCTCGAAGTGTGTGCAGTCGGCGACTTCGAGCGGGTCCTTGACCTCCTGCGACCTCTCATCTGCTTCTTCGCCTTGGCCATGAACAATTTGGCCTCCCTCTCCTTCAGAGCCTTTGGATTCATGTGCTTGCATGAAGTGCATGTCACAACGTTGTGGTCCGACGAGAGACACCACAAACAATCTTCTTGGGGGTCAGTGATGGACATCTGGCCCCGACATTCTCTGCATGGCTTGAAACCCAACTTTCTTGGAGTAGTCATCTTTGTACAGAAAACCAAGTCGAGACAGCAGCAACAAAGAAACTCCCAGAAATGGAGAGCCTGGGAAAAAAACGATACGCGTTGACGGCGCGGAAAAAAGGAAACTGACGTCAGCACGCCGACGAGGGCTTCTCATGGCTCCAATGACGTCACGCGGAGTTGAGTGCGGAGCCGTTCCATTGTGACATCCTCATCGACGTGGGAGAGCTGAGGAGAAAAGTTTCCATGGAATGCTGCGCATTGGGTAATTCAAAAGGTGAGGAATCCACAGGCAGATGTATCCATCAGAAGTGTGCAGGCAGAAACAGAAACAACAGCAACCACAGGGGCAGCTATAACAAGGAACAGAAACAGATGAGAATAGCAGCAACAAAAGGAAAATGTGAACAAGAAATAAGGGAAGCTAAAACACACAGAATCAAAGTGCAAGCTTGGAAGCAGAGCAGCATGACAGCGTCAGATCATAAGCAGTTCAAGCGGTAAGTGGAGTGAGGACCTTCCTGGTGGCAAAGCCTTCCTCAAGAATGATGAAACACATTAGAATAAGTCCCTTCTGGGGTGAAAGGCGTTAAAGTAAGTCCCTTTTCTGGGGACATAGCTTCACATTAGATGATTTCCCATAAATTAATGCCAAAGAGGGGCTCCTTCTGAACAGAGGGATCTGAAACAAAAGGTGATGCAGGAGTTTTTCTATGATAGGAGCATTGCTCTCTTCTAGAACAGAAGGCACAAAAAACTCAAAGTCTTGAACAGACATTTCTTCAGGTTTCAAAGTCTTTTGTACATCTGCTACCGGGATGTAAACAATCACGGTTTTAGAATCTATATGATTAGAACTATCACATGCTGATACTTGCAATTCTTTCATGGCAAGACATACTTACTTGAAACTTACAGTGAACTTGTGGATCACTTGTCCTTGTCATTGTTGATTAAAATGATTAAAACATCTTTGGCTGTTACATCAGGATCACCTTTGCATTGACCCAGTTTCCAGCAGCAGGACACCGGGTACAGTACTTATTAGGACGTCTAGAAGCATAATTTTAGAGAAGTCATGATGGAATGTAGACATATGAATATTTGAGGTCATGAAGGGTCATAGTACTTTTCTCTGGACTGACTAGGGATGCATTCTCTAGTTCATTAGTGGAATCAATGACTATCAGTGTCAGGATGAGTGTGAGCCACAGGGAGAGAAACAATGGGACTTGACACAGCTTTCTTCAGCCTTGGGTAATGCAGACACATTTTTGTGCTCATATACTGTCAAAAATGATTTCACTGTTATCAGAATGCTGAGCTGGCACGGGCATGCTGGTTAAGCGCATGTCATTATGAAACGCTGTGGGGGGGTTCAGAAATGGGCTTGAGCACAGTTGTTTTCATTTAGATCCAGTTTCGGCATTATATCACACTCTAGGCTCAAAGGCATTTATGGCTTTGGAACACAATACCAACTTAACATCAGCATAGTTGGAGCTTGTTTTAAAGGAAGCTTCTTAATATTAGAACAGGGACGCAAGCGCGTTTCACTATGTAAATGGTTGGCATGCTCTTTCTCTACCTCAGTTCTTTGTTGTAAGGATTCGTTTCGCCACTTAAGCAATTCAGGTGACATTTTAATGTCACTGATTTTCAGTAGGAGAATGACTAGTTCATTGAAACAGGGACCACATATCCCTTGAAAACATTCTGGCAGTGTCGAGAGATAGTCATAATATAATCGATGATCTGTCTCCAAGATAGAGAGATCCTATTGAACTGACTTTAGATTTGTGTCATTCTCTGGAGATATATGCAACCTATTTAAGACTGAATGATCTTTCGGCTGCTTATCAGATAAGACTGAAGTCGTCTCTTTAGATACATGGCTAATGGATAATGGCTCGGTCTAATTTAACTGGAGCTTTAGGATTCCTAAACCTGGTGACTTAAAAACCCAACCATTTTGGATGAGCAACAGGGAAAGACATCACGGTCAGCGTCTCTGAGATCACCAATTATCCACAAGGGCATAGTAACAGCAGCTCTAATAGGTGGCGTGGAATTACTGATTCCAAAAGATGTTGTACCTGCATACATTGTCTTGGTATAATCTTTGGAGAAAACATTGTCTAGGCACTGTCAAGTCAAGTCAATATCAACTTTATTCGGCTAATTGAAGCCATAAAAGTGTCAGGTAAAAAGAAGCATCAATGAACAAAAACAATCATACAGAACCATTAGTAATTCATTTCATGAACTGCTTAATATTCATTAAAACATTATAAAAAAAGGGATGATAAAAACCAAAGTTATAAACATAGGCAGCGTACCACAGTTATTAATAATCCGATTAGACATACTGCAAATGTGATCAAAGAGTTTAACTCTATGGCATCTTATTCCTATATCTAATGGCGCCAATTAGGAAGCTGGCCACCCCCAGCAAATTACAGGAGAGCTTAGCATTTGTAAGTAGACCAAAGCTGGCCTTACTTGTACAAATCTTTTGTCCCTTAACAACGGGAGAATATGCTTCCTGCGTAAGAGGTCGTAATGGGAACAAAAGAACATTATGTGTAAGGTATCTTGTTCAGAAAAGTTATCACATGTACACCTATTTGGTGAGTCTGATTTAAGATAGCCTTTCGGAAAGGACAATAACCAAGGTACCATATTTAAACGAAATCTTGTTAAAACAAAAAGGCGATGAGCCTTATTTATATAAGTTAAATATGGTTGCATCTGCTGACCCAGGCTCAATATGACATACTTCCTCACCGAGGGCTTTACCAATTCCTTTTCCTCTCTTAAACGTTGACATCTGTCTAGAAACTTCATTTTGACCACTTTAATGGCAGGCTTAGTCAGAGGAGTAGGAGACGTGAACAGATCAGGGCAGCCAAGCTTTTCGGTCTGATCTTTAATGTATTTGAGCCATGGGATTTTTAATGCCTTTTCCAGGCCCAAACAGTCCTGAACTATTAGTTGATTCAGGCTTGGAGATGGTTGAGCCCAGACTCTCAGCCAGCGAAGGAGTGGTGCAACTGCGATCAGATCTAAAATATACCCCGCTCCCAACTCCTCATGTACATTAAAATTAGGAGTAGATGCTGGGACAGAAAGTAGTTTCCGCATAAAATTATCCTCTGCCCCTTGTATATCTTTCGCGTCTTTATAACCCCAAATGTCGCAGCCATAGGTGGTCATTGGGATGCACTTAGCATTATAAATCTTTAAGATTGCAGGGAATGGTTTAGTACCTATTCTTCTTGCGAAGTCTAGTGTTGCCCCTGCCGCTCTAGCTAAAACATTATTTTTAAGTGTGCGTTGTGCACACCATGAGCGTTGATCGTCAAAAAGCACCCCAAGATATGGGAAAGTAGAAACCTTGGTTAGCTCAGTCCCCTTGCAGTAGAATTTTGCCCTTGCTGCCCTCCTAGAACCTATCGTCATGGCGTGTGATTTTTTTAAATTTGTGATCAGATCCAAAGAATCCATAAAATCTATAAAACAATTTAATAACAACTGGAGCCCAATAGCAGTTCTAGATACTAAAACCGCGTCATCCGCGTATAAAAGTGCTGGGATCATTTTAGTACCTACTCTTGGGATATCTTTACAGCAATTTGTCAGGGAGTGCCCTAAATTATTAATATAAAGAGTGAACAATAAAGGGGCCATTATACATCCTTGGCGCACTCCTCTTCTAACTGCCCAAGAGTCGGTCAAGCTGCCGTCTTTGTTAAAACGAACTGCAGCCATGGTATTTTCATGGGCAGTAACCAAGAAATTTATTAGGTCAGCGTCTAGCCCCATATCTTTGAGGATCAGCCACAGCTTGGACCTATTGACTAAATCAAAAGCCGAGGAGAGGTCCATGAAAGCCAGGTGCAAATCCCCCCCCCTGGCAACAGTATACTTGCCTATCACCAGGTGGAGGTTAAGGCACTGGTCCCAGGTCCCCCTCCCCGGCCTAAAGCCATACTACAAATCAGATACAATATTGGCCCTATCAAGCCACGTTGTTATACGCTCCAGAACCACTTTCCCAAAAATTTTAGCCGCCGAATCAAGGAGCGAAATTGGCCTGTAACAGGCTGGGTCGTCCCTGGCACCTTTTTTAAAAATTGGGATAATCACTGCTTTTGCCCATGACAGTGGGAGGCCTAACCTGCATGCTGCATTAAAAACATGAGTTAAAATCTTAGCCCAAACTTTAGGGTCTGCCTTATAAAAGTCCGCCGGTACGCCATCAGGGCCCGGTGCTTTACCTCCTAGTGTGGACAGGATTGCTTTGAGTACCTCATCTGTGTTTAAAACGAGCGGGCCGCCTATTAGTCCTGGAACGACATGTTCTACAGGCTTCTCCAAATTTTCATCACTATAAATTTTGCCAAAATGCTGAACCCATATCTCTGCAGGAATTAAGCACTCTGCGCCAGTATTAATTGAATCATCAAAAGTGGGCTATTAATAACAGACCAAAATTTGGCACTGTCTGCCAACACACTGACTTTGCTAAGCTCTTCCCAAGCCATCTCCCTTAATTCTTTTTTTCCTGGTCTGTACTGCGATTTTGTATGCCTTTCTACAGTTTTTAATTAGGGAGACCGCCCTCGGTTTGTGCTTAAGAACCTGCATGAGCTCTTTATGAGTAGTCATACAGGTGTCGTCAAAGCATTTTTTCAGCTTCGGTCGAGCTACTCTACTCGTAGTGGTTAAATTAGAGGCAACACACTTAGTGATTAACTCAAAGGCACCCAAGATGGAACTAGCATGGGATTCCTCATCTAAACATACCTTGATTTCTGGGGCACATGTGCTATACACGTTATTCATAAAACTTTCAGTGGAAATCCTGTCCCATCTCAATCTGCGTTGTTGATCTTTAAGGCTTATATTTATGTTAGTAAGTTGGCTAACTGTCATGTACTTGAAAGCAACGCAATGATAGAGATCAAGCGTTAGAGGGTTGTGATCGCTAAATGGGTTTTGGCTAGCTCTTAAGTTGCCTACAGCAGTTTTTAACGAAGAAGAAACCAGTATATGATCAATTATACTTTGACAGCCCTGACCAACATAGGTAGCTGCAGGTAAAGGGTTATCTGATAATGGTAGACAGAACAAATTATGAAGTGATAAAATACTTTCCATTAAAATACCGGACTGTGAATGTTCAAAGTGATTAAGCCCCTGCAGGCTGTCTTCCTCATCTAGTGGTGCCAAACAATTAAGGGGGCATGGACGGACATTAAAATCTCCCAGAATTAATAAATTGTAATAATCATCAGTACTATCCCCATAAGCTGTTAAGAAAACATCCAGGGCTGTTAGATGTTCATTCTCGTTTGTCCTTGTAAAAGAGTTATAAAAATTTACCACAAGGAGTGTAGATAAATTCTTTCCTGTCAGCTCTACAGCTAACACATGTGGCGAGCCCCCATCTATGACTTTAAATTTGTAAGAAAGTCTGAGGCTAAACAACAAAAGAAGACCCCCCTTAGGCACTGGTTCCTGAAGTTAGTCTTGAGAAAAATGCCCTTTTCAGCACCACTGCATGGGTAGCAATTCTGCCTTTCGACTATTAACAAAGCTTGCAAAAAAGAATTTTCATCCTGTAATTCACTAGCTGACATTAGGTGTGGGTCAGAGTTACAGATATAATCTTAGTCCAGCATGGAGGGGCCAGCTACAAGGAGAAATATTCAGCATCTAAACATCATTTTCTCTCTTAAGTTGCTCTCTAAAGCCATGGATCTTCCTAGAAGTCTGTAAACAAGCACACTACCTTGGCAGTCTGTGTTTGGCGACATACGTACGCTTCTTGGATATTAGTATGCTAAATATTTCCTCAAACATTTGTTTTGGTGGGGCTCACTATCTGTCAGGGACCCTACTAAGACTGGGACAAAAGGTAACTAAAAGGTAGCACTTGCTCTCTGCAGAAACAAGACAATTCAGGAAGAGGGGTTTTGCATACACAAGAGTACCTAAAATCTGGAAAGGACAGCAGGGCAGAAGCTGAGGACTAGAGCAGGTTGGAAAGAACCATCTTCCGCATGGACTCCCTCGAAAGGGCTGCCTCTGCTGTCCAGTGTACTGCCACTGTGTTGGCATGCCATTACTCAGCAAAAGCGTACGGGAGAATGATAATTGTGAATCTCCTCTTTTTTTTTTTTGACAATCAACTTTATTGATTTTGGAGAACAAAGACAAAGTAACATTGACAGCACAGAGTGCAAGTTCACATGTTTGACAATATAAAGCATCAAATACGAAATCATGCGGTGAGCACATTGGACAAGCATTTAGCATGACGAACAAGGGGAGACAGTGTGGCAAGAACAAGCGACCCTCTTCTCTGCCTCGTTAACCCATCTGGTCCGCCCATTTGCCCCACACCGTTTGATACTTGGCTAGACAGAATCCTGGCCTCAAATAAAGGTTTCTCCTGAGCAGCGCACCAGTCCACCCCCGGCGCCATCTAGCGATCGTGGGGGGGTCAGGCCGCGCCCAGGCCATGGCGATGTCTCGTTTAGCCACAACGGTGGCAGTACCCAGGAATAATTTGTCTGCACAGGTCACATCTAGACCATCAGTAATGCCCAGGAGAAGACGCATGGGATCATGGGGTACTTGCCAACCCAAAATGTGTGTAAGCTCCGTTTCTATTTTATCCCAATACCTTGTGAGGCGGGGGCAAGACCAGACCATGTGGAAGAAGTCCGCTGGGTGGTGCCCGCATCGCGTGCAGTCGGGTGAGGCCTGTAGTCCTGCTTTGTGTAGCCGGTCTGGAGTAAGATATGCGGTGTGGAGGTAGTAGGTCTGGACGAGACGGAGTCTGGCCGAGGTAGTGATCAGTTTGGGGGCCATCAGAGCGTCCCGCCAGTCCTCCTCAAGGGGACCCAGCCAACCCTCCCAGCGAGCCCTAAGCGGGTCCAGAGATGTGGGGCTGTTGTTCGTGAGAGTGCGGTATATGCGTGATATGCCTCCCTTCCCGAGATTCCCCATCATGACCTGTGCTTTTGGGGGGCTGAACTCAGGAAGCATGGTACCCGCGGGGATATGTGAAGTGAGGGCGTGCCGAATTTGCAGGTATCTGTAGAATTGTGAGGTGTGTAGGGAGAAGCGACTCTGTAAATCTTGAAAAGATCGTATATGATCCCCTACCCACACATCACCCAGCTGGGAGATTCCAATGTGGTCCCAATGTGCAAACCCTCGCAATGCTGCCACATCGCCGAGCCATGCACCCTGCCAGAGCGGCGTTTGTTGACTCAATTTAGCTTCCCAGCGTGTATAACGCAAGGCCGAACGCCATACCAGGAAGACCGTTCGGGTCACCGCCGGAAGAGGCAGGGGGACGGGGGAGCCGTACAGGAGAGCCTGGATTCGAGGAAAATCCATGCCCCGGAGTTCGGTTTGATAAGCCGGGTCAGACCATCCCCCGTGAACCAATCATGGAGGATAAGCAGCCTAGTCGCCAGATAGTATAGGTACAGGTCAGTCATGCCCATTACTCCGTCGAAGGACGGAATACGGCAGCGATCGAGGGACATGCGTGGTCGTCCCGTTCCCCATAAGAATCGTATGATCATTGAGTCGATCTCTCGGAACCAGCTACGGGGGTAATGGAAGGGAGTGTTTTGAATGATATATAGGAACCGAGGGAGGATCATCATTTTAAATAGTGCCACCATTCCGAATGAATTGAGTGGTAGGGCGTGCCAGCGACTGAGATCTTTCCTGGTCCGCTTAACAAGTGGTGTGACATTCAGTGCCCATTCCAATTCAGGGAGTAGGGCAACCCATATGCCGAGGTATTTAAACGACTGTCGTCTAATAGGTATAGTAGACTGCCAGTCGAAACATTCCCTGGAGGGATGGAGAGGCACAAGGTTGACTTGGCCGGGTTCAGCCGGAGACCCGAGACCTTCTCAAAGCGCTGGAGGGATTGGAGACATCTGGGGCCAGAGTGGGCCGGATCAGCAAGGAAGAGCAGGACGTCATCCGCATATGAACAAGTTACTTACCTTCGGTAACGATATATCTGTAAGAAACATCAGTTAGTTATAGATTCCTTACCTCAGAATTACCCCCAGGCGTCAGACTGTATCCGGAAAGTTTTTTCGTCAGCAGTACCTCTGCGCGTCGGAAGGTGGCGTCGGTCGGCTCCGCGTCCGTCGTCGGCGTCGTGGTCGCCGGGATGACGTCGCGGCAGCTACTTAGACGCCGCCCTAGCGAGCTGATGTCAGTTCTGTACACGACTTTCCGCACCAGAAACGCAGAGCCATGAAAGACACTGACCATTGGTGCACAAAACTAGGGCCCTGAAAGGATGTCCTTAACCCTAGAAATCAGTTCGCAGAACGGGGAGGATGGGTGGGGCGGTAAGGAATCTATAACTAACTAATGTTTCTTACAGATATATCGTTACCGAAGGTAAGTAACTTGTTCATCTGAAAGAAACACGTTAGTTATAGATTCCTTACCTCAGAATAGATACCCCAGCAATACCAACCCAGGTGGTGGGTCTGCGAACCAAGATCACACCAGAAAGTCCTGGAGAACAGAACGGCCAAAGAAGCCGTATCTCCGGACTTGGGTGTCCAGACAGTAGTGTTTCGTAAACGTGTGCAGTGACTCCCACGTAGCTGCCTGACAGATGTCAATTAGAGGAACTCCTCTTCCCAAAGCAGTAGTGGCTGCCGTCGCCCTGGTGGAGTGAGCGCGTAGCCCTACTGGAGGCTCTTTTTTAGCCAGAGAGTAACAAGCCTTAATACACAACATGACCCATCGAGAAATGGTGCGTTTGTGTATGGCCCGACCCTTCTTTGCGCCCACGTAGCCAACAAAAAGTTGATCATCCACCCGGAACTGTTTTGTGCGATCCAGATAGAAGGAGAGCGCACGTTTTGGGTCCAGATGATGGAGCCTCTCTTCCTCCTTCGCAGGATGCGGAGGAGGAAAGAAGGTGGGCAAAGTAATGGTCTGCCCAATGTGGAAAGCAGTGACCACCTTAGGAAGGAAGGATGGACGGGTTCGGAGAACCACCTTGTCCGGATGAACAGACAGGAAAGGAGGTTTTGAAGAAAGGGCCTGGAGCTCACTCACCCTTCTAGCCTAAGTGATGGCTACCAGGAAAGCAGTTTTAAGAGTCAAGAGCCGTAAGGGACAGCTATGAAGCGGCTCAAAGGGAGCGCACATTAAATAAGTTAGTACAAGATTCAAGTCCCACTGAGGCATAACGAAGGGGATTGAAGGAAAAAGATGTGTTAAGCCTTTTAAGAAACGGTTAACTACCGGGGACTTGAAAAGAGAAGGCTGATCTGGCAGCCGAAGGAAAGCAGAGATGGCTGACAGATAGCCCTTGACAGAGCCCTGCTGGGCTAAAGAGAGAAGGAACAAGAGTACTTCAGAAAGAGGGGCAGAAAGGGGATCCACAGCCTTTGCTGTGCACCATGCCACAAATTTGTTCCACCGGCAGTCGTATACCGTCTTAGTGGAGGGACGACTGGCTGCCAAGATTACGTCACAGACTTCGGGAGGCAGGTTGAAAGACGTGAACTGCCGCCGCTCAATCTCCACGCAAGGAGGTGGAGACTGGACAGGTTCGGGTGGAGGACCGTCCCCTGCTGCTGCGACAGAATATCCTCCCGAAGAGGCAGACTGATCGGAGGATCGATGGCCATGTTGAGCATCTCGGGATACCAGACTCTTCGTGCCCAATCCGGAGCCACAAGAATGACTTGGGCCCGGTCGCGCTTGATCTTCTTCAGCACTTTGGGCAGAAGTGGTATAGGCGGAAAGGCGTACAACAGACCGCAACTCCACTCGCGATGAAAGGCGTTGCCTAGCGAGTGCCGCCTTGGAAATTCCACCGCGCAGAATTGCTGACATTGCGCATTCTCTTCGGTGGCTAATAGATCTAACCAAGGTTCTCCCCATTGTTGAAAGACACGTTGCACCACCTCCGAGTGGAGACACCATTCGTGATCCATCATGCACCTGCGGCTGAGTTCGTCTGCCCTGGCGTTCAGGGAACCTGCCAGGTGTTGAACCACCAGGGATATGTCCTGTTGTTCCAGCCATGTCCAGAGGCGGAGGGCCTCTTGACAGAGGGTTTGTTGCAGTACCACATGGCGGTGGTGTTGTCCGTGAACACCTGCATTTCTCTTCCCCGGACAGAGTGAAGGAATGCCTTGAGTGCAAGACGAATCGCCCGGAGCTCCAGAAGGTTGATGTGGATCCCGGACTCCGCCGGACACCAGAGGCCTCTGATCTCCACCTCTCCCATGTGGCCGCCTCATCCCAGAAGGGATGCGTCCGTCACCACAGTGTGGTCTGGTTGGGGAAGGGAGAGGGATCTGCCATTGACCCAATCCTGGTTCGTGAGCCACCACTGCAGTTGACGTGCAGTGCCCTCCGAGATCTGGACGCAATCTGACAGATTCCCCTGATGCTGCGCCCACTGGAACTTCAGGTCCCACTGCAGAGCCCGCATATGCCACCTGGCATGATCGACCAGCAGGATGCAGGAGGCCATGAGGCCCAGCAGCCTCAGAGTCACTCTGACCGAAACCCGGGATAGAGGCTGAAAGATCGGAATCATAGCCTGAATATCCCGGACTCGCTGCTCGGGAGGATAGACCCAAAACCGCGTCGTGTCCAGAACCGCTCCGATGAAGAGGACCTTCTGAGAGGGAATCAGGTGTGACTTCGGCACATTGTTGGAGAACCCCTGCGAATGCAGGAGGTCGGCCGTAGTCTGGAGGTGGGAGACGACTGCCTGGGGCGAGTCTGCCTTCAACAGCCAGTCGTCGAGATAGGGGAAGACTGAAACCCCTGATCTGCGCAGATGAGCTGCGACCACCGCCATCACTTTCGTGAACACCCAAGGGGCGCTTGTAAGGCCAAAGGGGAGCACGGTAAATTGAAAATGCTCGTGGCCTACCGTGAACCGTAGGTAACGCAGTTGGGCCGGCAAGACAGGGATGTGATAATAAGCGTCCTGCAAGTCCAACGCTACCATCCAGTCTTGCGGGTCAAGGGCAGACAAGACCTGAGCAAGCGTCAACATCTTGAACTTCTCCTTCCGGAGGAAGCGGTTGACGTCCCTGAGATCCAAGATAGGACGCAGGCCCTTGTCCTTCTTGGGGACCAGAAAGTAGTGGGAGTAACAACCACAACCTACTTCTGGGACAGGAACGTGCTCGATGGCTCCCTTGGCCAAGAGAGCCGTAACTTCCTGCTGGAGAAGGGCCAGATGATCCTCCGACATGCGGTGGTATCTTGGTGGCATGGCTGGAGGGGTAGTCTCGAAGGGGAGGGAGTAGCCCCTTCGGACTATTTGCAAAACCCACCTGTCCGACGTGATGGTGCGGCAGTGGGGGAGGTGATGGCGAATCCTGCCGCCCACTGGCGTTTGATGGGCGTGAAAGGTCGGACTAGGAGGGTTTGGAGGCTGCTGCGGAGGGGGGGTTGGTGGACTGGCCCGCCCACTGGCTCCCAGAACCACGACGGTTGTTCCCACGTCCCCGGCCGCGCGAAGGTTGGGTAACTTGCTGCGGCCTGTGGCTTTGTGCGGGAAGTAGCGGGGCACCCCTTCCGTAGCCACGAAAGGGGCAAAAAGCAGACTGCGCAGGGTGGGTGGAGAGGCCCAAGGACTTGGCCGTAGCCTGTGAGTCCTTGAAACGCTCTAGAGCGTTGTCTGCTTTGTCGCCAAAAAGGCGACGGCCATCAAAGGGCATGTCCATCAAGGTGTTCTGGACATCCCCTGAAAAGCCAGTCAACCTTATCCAGGTGTAGCGACGAAGCGCTACCGACGTTGAAATGGTCCTGCCCAGAGAGTCGGCGGTGTCCAGCCTACAATGTATGGAAACTTTGCTGCATCTCTCCCGGCGGCCACAGCCTGGGAGAGCACTGCCCGGGCCTCCTCCGGACACTGAGGCAGCACCTGCACCACCGTATCCCACACGGAGTGGGAATAACGGCCCAAGAGACGTGCAGTGTTTACCGACCACAGTCCTAAGCTGGCGGAAGAGAAAATCTTCTTCCCAAGGTGGTCCAGCTTCTTGGATTCCCTTTCCGGGGGAGCGGTAGGGAATGCGCTTTTGGAAGTGGAGGCTTGGACTACCAAGCTCTCCGGGGTGGGGTGTTGGGAGAGGAAAGTGGGGTCGCCCGGAGCCGGGCAGTGGCGTCGGGCAATCATCCTATCCACGGGAGCCCCCGTGTTGGGCCTGGACCAGGTGCCCAAAAGGACGTCAGTGAGGGCCTCATTGAACGGCAGCAAGGGCTCCGAAGAGCTCGCAGCCGGTTGAAGCACCTCCGTCAGGAGGTTAGTCCTGACCGCCACCGTAGGAAGCTCGAGGTTGAGGGCCTCGGCCGCCCTATGCAACACCACTGCGTACGACGCTCCCTCCTCCGTAGCCACGGTAGGAGGAGACAACATGCCAAGGTCAGGGGAGGTGTCAAGACCACTGGCATCCCCCAGTTCCTCTCTCCAGTCCTGTTCACTGTCCAACTGGTCAGTCAGAGGGTCACCTGATCCTCCCAGTCCTCCTCCTCATCCTCTGGTTGCCACTCAGGTTGAAAAGGGGCCCCAGGAGTGAACAGGGGCACAAAAACCCCTCTCGGTGCCGGATCCGGCGTCGGGCGACGTCGGTCCGGCTCCGTGTCCACGTCGGGATGGAGGCCGGGGTCGACGCCGGCCGGGGGGGCCGACCGGCGTCAGACGCGGTAGTGGTGCCGATCCGGATCCAGGCCTGGATACAAGGGGGGCCTGCGGCGCCAGGGCCGGAGCCGCCGGCAGAGAAGGCCTAGACCCCCCAACCGAGTCCGCGGGGCCCGAAGGCGCGTCAGCGGGGTCGGCCCGCCCAAAGATGGCGTGCATCGCCTCGTAGAACGTACGAAGCTGGGCGGAAGTCGCTCCAGGTCCCGGAAAGGGAGGGAAACGCGGAGTCGACTTTTCAGGCTCCGCGCTCGGAGCTGCGGGAGAGGCACCACCTGCGTGCCTCGTCGGATCGGCCGACCGACGAGGAGAAGTCGAAGAGCGACGATGCTTCTTCGACTTCTTCTTATGCTTCGACTTACCCTACCCGAGTGCGAAGACTTCGAAGATTTCAAACCGGAATCGTGATGGCTCCGCGACCGGTCCCTCGACCTCCCTCTGGACCGGGACGTCGAACGGCGCGGAGCCGACTGCCGGTGCTTAAGCAGCTTTCGGAACCGCTCCCGCAAAGCCTTCGGCGCCATCGACCGGCAGTCGGAGCACGACTTGGGGTCGTGGTCGCGCTCCAGGCAAAAAAGACACACGCGGTGCAGATCCGTCACCGACATCATGCGATGACAGGAGCCGCAGGCCTTGAAACCGGGCATCCCTCGTGCACCTTCGGAGTTGAAGACTCGAAACAGAAGTCGACAAAAGTCGAGAAAAGGTTAGTCAAAAATTGACGGAGGTACCGCTCTTCCCGGATCTGCGCTGGCTGGCGCGGAAAAAGAAAGAACTGACGTCAGCGCGCGAGGGCGGCGTCTAAGTAGCTGCTGCGACGCCATCCCGGTGACCACGATGCCGACGACGGACGCGGAGCCGACCAACGCCACATTCAGACGCGCAGAGGTACTGCTGACGAAAAAACTTTCCGGATCCAGTCTGACGCCTGGGGGTAATTCTAAGGTAAGGAATCTATAACTAACGTGTTTCTTTCAGATAATGCGATTTTATCCACGTGGTGGCTCCCCCACGCCCAGCCCTGAATCAAGTCGTCTGCGCGGATGAGGCACGCCAGGGGCTCCATCGCCAGAGCGAAAAGGAGTGGGGAGAGGGGGCAGCCCTGCCTTGTGCCCCTCCGGATTGGAAATACCTCGGAGAGAGAACCATTGACCAATACTCTAGCTTGGGGGTTGGAGTAGAGGACGTGGACGAAACGGCGGAATTGCTGACCCATGCCCATCGTTGTGAGTACTTCATCGAGATAGTGCCAGTCCACCGTATCGAAGGCCTTCTCGAAATCTACGAGAAGGAGCGTTAAGTAGGGGGTGAGCGCCTGACGGTTGGCGAGTGCCAAGAGGAGGCACCGTAGGCAGTGTCTAGTGGCACGAGCAGGCATGAAGCCGCATTGGTCCGGGTGGACCAGTGTGGCAAGGAGTGGGTGCAGACGTTGGGCCAAAACCATGGCATAGATTTTAAGTTTGGTGTTGATCAGGGAGATTGGTCGGTAATCTGCGCAGGACGACAAGGGTGGCTGAGTTTTAGGTGACCACAATGGTGGCTATGTCTGTCTCTGGGGGGAAAGCCCCGACCTCCGCCACGTGACGGAACAAGGCCACGAGGTGGGGGACCAATTGGTCGCGGTAGGACGCATAATACTCCTGGGGGAACCCATCGGGGTCCGGAGTTTTCCGAGACGCCAGGAGGGAGATTGACGCCCCAATCTCCTCTGGGGAGAAGGGGAGGTCCAAACTAGCGGCTTCCGATTGCGACAGGCAGGGAATGTGAAGCCGCAAGGGAATAAGGAAGTCCGCAAGAGTATCGTTCAGCTGGCGCGCTGAGTATAAATGAGAGCAAAAATCTGCAAAAACTCGTGCAATCTCCGGGGAGGTACGGCAAACGGTTCCTGAGGGGTCTCGGATCTCGGGAATTATCCGAGATGCCAAGGGGTAGGAGGCCAGCCTGTGGAGGAGTCTTCCGTTTTTGTCCCCCCCACCCATAGACACGGGCGACAGATGAGCGCCACAGCAGTTTGGCAGACTCCAGTGCGGTTTGTTTAATCTTTTCCCGCACGGCTGCCAGTCGCCGTTCGTGGGTCCCGCTCGGGGATTCGGCCAGGTCAGTCTCCAGCCAGAGTGCTTGTGCTTCGAGGAGTGCGAGGTGACCATCTCGGGTTTGCTGCTGCGCCCGAAGGTGGCTTCTGGCCGCTCCCTGGATGGTAGCCTTACCAGCCTCCCAAAGGATACTTGACGAGGTCACCGAACCCAGGTTTGTGAGGAAGTATTGTTTAAGTTCCTCTCCTATGGCCTTGAGAAATTCTTTATTTTGAAGGAGCCAGGCGTTCAAACGCCATATGGGGCGTAGCCCAACAGGGGTGCGGCCTAGGTTCATGAGCACTGCTGAGTGGACTAAGATTCCTCGAAGAAGGATGGAGGCATTGGTCACGCGTTGGCCGTCCGGGCCCGGCATAAGAATCATGTCAATACGGGCGTGTGAATGGTGCGCCGCTGAGGTGTGCGTGTACTGGGGAGTGCGAGGGTTCCAGACCCTCCATACGTCACAGAGGCCCAAGGTGGCCGCCCAGTCAGACAATTTCTTGGCATGGAGCAACCTGGTAGAGGAGGGGATACCTGTAGAGTCAAGAGTGGGTTGCATAACCACATTGAAATCTCCACCCAGGATCATCTGACCTTCAGGTAAGTTGGAGATGTTATTAGTGAGATGTTGTAACGTTGAGGCAAGTGTCGTGGGGGGGACGTAGATAGATAAGAGATGAAGTACATTCCCGCCCAGCGTCCCCGAGAGAACCATGAAACGCCCATGTGTGTCTTCAGCAACCTGGGAGAGGACAAATGGGAAGGTCTTTCTGAGTAGAATGGCTACTCCTCGAGAGCCCCTGTTAAAGCCGGAGTGCCACACTCTGTCGAAGCCATAGCGCGCTTGAAAAGCAGTGTGATCGCATGAGGTGGGTTTCCTGGAGCAGGAGAACGTCGGGAGAGTGTCGCTGGGCATACTTCAGGACTGCCGTACGTTTGATGCGATCAAGCAGGCTGTGTACATTCCAGGACATGACCCGGAGAGAGTGGTGGTCGTGGGATGCGTGTGTCATGTAGGGTGAGAGATACAGAGGGCAGCGGGTCTGGGGTGAGGAATGAGCATGACGCTTTAAGTTGCGTCCATTGTGCAAGGTCACCATGTGTTTGCGATGCGGTCGCGTTAAAGTGCGTTGTGCTGTCTGGAATGGAAAATGCCATGTAAAACATAAAATGAAACATAGGACAACGGTCCTGACCCCGCCCTATACTTCCGGAACCAAAGAATCTGTCGCCCTACAACGTGATAGAAACCAGCTAAACAATAGTGTTTAGTACAGGAGATGCGTGGTGACCCCTCCGCTTATGTCAGATGTAAATGCAGCATTGGCAGTGTCAAATTCTACAGTACAACATTGCAGGATAAGTAGACCTATATCCTCAGGCGGTGATGATTCTCCGCATCGGCTATGTCGCCCCTTAGGGGAACGTTCAGATTACTGGGCTGCGGGAGAGGTCGGAGTCTGTGGCCGACCGGTCTAGGACACCCCTGGGAGTGCGTTCTCTGGAGGAGTCGTCAGCTGATCTGTTCCTTTGCCTGGGATGAGAAACGGAGGGGGAGGACCCGGTGCCAGGCCCACGGTCAGTCGGGCTCAACGATCTGGGCGCGCTTGCACGACCCTCACGTTGTCTGCGAGATTGCGTGTGCCTCCTGCGTTGTTTAGGGGACAATGGTCGTGAGGCCTGCGGACCCGAATGGGTAGGCGAGGGAATTGGTCGAGGCCCCAGTTGGCGTTCCTCGGTCAGCCAAGTCCAAGCGGCCTGAGGGGAGTCGAAGAAGTGGGTCTTGCCCTTGAAGATGACCCGGAGGAGGGCAGGGAAGAGGAGTCTGTACTGGAGGCCAAGGTTTCTCAGTTTCTGCTTGACCTCTGTGTAGGAGCGCCATTGAGTCTGCACTTCCCTTGTATAATCTGGGAAGACCATGATGGTATAATTCTGGAACTTCAGTGGGCCCAGAGTCCGAGCTTCACGTAGGATTGCATCTCGATCTTTGAAATTGAATACCCGGGCAATTATAGGGTGATGAGGGGCTCCAGGTGATGGCTTGGGGGTGAACGAAGGGTGGGCTCGCTCGATCGCGAACCAGGGAGAGTGTGTGTCTTTAGGCATCCAGGACGATATCCAATTTTCAATGAAGGTGGCCATCTGACCCTGTTCGGTGTATTCCGGAAAGCCCACCAAGCGCAAGTTGTTACGACGCAAGCGGTTTTCAGCGTCTTCGGCTCTCTTATGTAGGTCTGTAGTGTGGGATTGTAGGCGGGCCACCTGTTCTTGTAGCTGATAGACGACGTCCTCCACTGTAGAGAGGCGGGACTCGGCCTCTGAGATGCGGGCTGTGGCATTACGTAGGTCTTGCCTGATGAGGGACATGTCCACCCAGACTTCCCCGATCTTCTCCTCCACTGATGACCGGGATGCGTCTATGGCTTGGAGGATGGCGGCCAGATATTACCCGGAAGGGATAGGCCGCCTATCGCCCCCTCTGGGGGGTTTTGGTCCACCGTGGTGAATTGGTCCATTTTAGTTTGCGTGTGGGTGACGGAGGATTTCGGCCCGCGGTCTCTCCCCATGGTTGGTGAAGGAAGGGCGCGTTAGGTCAGAGCCAGCAGGACCTTGGGCAGGAGTCCTTAGTCGAAGGTCTCCCGGGCGCTCAGTTCCGATGTTTTATAGCGGGGTTGGGGCCATCCAGGGCTCGAAGGGAGCAGGACCTCAGTGCCCTGAAATCGTGAGGTTGCGGACCAGCACCAGGCTCGAACAGGGCCACAATGTAGGGAAGCAGGGGGTCGTCGGGCCGGGTCACCACCGGCCAAGGGGTAGGATGATCCGGAGGCCTTGATGGAGAAGTTAAGTACTGTGGGTCTCCCTCGTACAGGATGTTGAGTGGGGGCCTCTGAAAAGAAAAACCACATCTCGGAGCGCATGAGTAGTGGTCCACAATGGCCGGTTACTCGAGTGATGATTCCGGCGTGGTAAGGCAGCAGCCCGCCGGGGACGTGCGTTTAGTTCGTAGTTGTGAGCGGTGGGTGTGCAGGCCATAGGAGGTAGGGCCGGGCCCCCACCAGGAGTCCACCACAGCGGCTACCGCCACACAGAGTCACAGCCGAGCCTCTTTACACAAAACCCCGGGCAGTGCACCTCCTTGGGGCTTAGTAGTGATGGGACAGGCCCCAGCCGGCGCGAAAGACCTCTCGTGGGCTGCACCACGCGGCCGCCGGAGGGATCCCGGGGGGCCCGATCAAGGAGCAGGCGCGGGACCAACGTGCTTTGTATAATCAAATGCAGCCTCTGCAGGAGTTCAGGAGCCCGCCAGGGCCATGGGAGGCCGCGAGTAGCGGCGAGATGAATGAAGATGATCAGGGGGCAGAGTCACTATGGCCAGTCCTCCGCGCGGGTGCGCCGTGAATTCAGGCCTGAGACCCAGTCGTCAGGACATTCCCAGGGAGGGTCAGGGAGGCGGGCTCGGGCCCCAGGTGTCACTCAGCTCGTTGCAGACAAGGAGTACCGCTAAGGCGGAGCTGGTCCGGTGCCAGGGCCGCCAGTACTCGAGCGCTCCAATGGAGGGGCGGGGGGGAGGGGGAGGGAGAGAGTGGTGGAGACCTCCCCTCCCGACCCCCGCTGCCCGATCAGTGCAGCCGAGACCCTCTGCCACAGCTCTGCTGCGAAACAGCCTCAGGGTTAATGCAGGCCGGGGGTCCCGCGCAGGACAGCTCCCTTCGTCCTCGCGCCGCCTCCCTTTGCACTCACCGGGGCCCTGAAGGCGGCGTTCAGTCACTGGCTGGGTTGATGGGCGTGCAGCCGCCGGTCCCAGGGGCAGCGTCGGCGGCGGCCACCACCACGTACGGGCACGGCGGGCCCGGCCAGACTCCGGAGCATCACCCGGTCCCAGGGGGGCTGTGTTCGGAGGGGGGGGACCCGTAGCCAGTGGGTCCCCCTCGCCACCCAGACTGACGGCCGATCCCCCAAACGCTATCTCTGCGTAGCTGCCGGTTCCAGTTGCAGTGGCGCAGGGGTCCCACGGCAACCTCAGGGACCAAGACGCGGTCGAGCAAAGGAGGCCTCAGACCGGGCCACACGGCCAGACGTCTCGCCTCGGATCGTCGGAAGGCGGGAGCAGCTTCGGACTTCCCAGTTCCCACTTCACCGCTGCCAGGGGACTCCTCCGGTCAGCCGGTCACCCGGCAGGGCCCCTTGGTCGTGGGCTGGCCGGATCCGCAGTTGGTCATAGATTAGGGCTCCGAGGCCCAGGGGACGGGTGCCGCCATTTCAGGTGTGGCGAGGCAGGAAGCTAGGCGGCAAACCGGCACAGCCGACGATTCGCGGCGGCCGTCGTCACAGACAGGTGGTACAGGTTGTGGCAAAGCATTAGCTGTGGATTGCAGGGTCAGATGGCTACTGATGTCGGCGGATCGTGGTGCGGATGACGAAGGGGTCCGGAGCACTCTTAGAGTGCGACCGCCATCTTGACGCGCCAAGCCACTGTGAATCTCCTCTTGAAGTTATTTTCTTCGTGGAGTAGCTGCTCCGCTGAATTTCATCTGAACTGTAGTGCAGCCATTGGGGCTGGCCGAGCCGCGGACCAAGATGGCTGTGCGGCGTTGAAGCTCCGCTCGGCTGCCCCAGTAACATCCGTCTGTATCCGTACATATTGCTTGTGTCTGCGCTTTGACACAAGGCACTGAACCATCCACCGACAGTGCTCCAGTGGTGCTGTTTCTGGGTTTGGAGCCTGCCCGCAACCGCCCAAAAACTGCTCCGGACATTGGTGGGGGAGGAGCCTGATACGGCCTGCGACACGGCCTGGAGCTTCCGTGCTGCCGTGGACGGAATCCCCATCTGAGGCTCCCGCCGGAGCCTGCATTGTGATCGCTGCTACTCGCGGTGGTGTGTGCGACGCCATCTGCTTCCCCCCTCTCGCTTGTTTCTGCCGTCATAGGGCCCCCCCCCTCTTATACCAGCAAACGTGGGGGGGCCGCGTTCACCATTGCCGACGCTCCCTTAGGCCCCCGGGGTGACAGGGTCCTCGGGAGCACCAGGGAGGCGGCCACCCGGCCGCGCATGGAGACGGTGGGGGGCTGAGCCTTTGGGGGACACTGTGGGCCCGGCATTGAGAATTGGCTGACTACCGGCGGAGTAGCGACTGCCTTGAGGCCTCACATTTGGGCGCATGAGGCGAGGAACTAGATGCACTGTTCCATCTTCATACCGCAGTGATAGCGGAGACTGGCAGACCATAGACTGCCCTGGCGGGGCCAAATACTGGTGCGGCAGTTGAGACCATCAGGATTGTTGGGACAGTGGTATCTCAGACTGCGCTGCATCAGACAGCGGCATTTGGCCTACCTTGTGGAGTGGCCTGGGTCCTACATCGCGGTGTGGCTGCGCACTGAAGATCACCCGCTGCAAAGCGTTCTTTCGCCGTACTAACACTGCATGCCCAACGGTAGCCAGCAGTGACGACCTGGTGCCTAGGCGGACCCCGGACTACGTGCGTGACGGTGGCCCTCACACTGCCCGTAGACGGCTGCGGCGCATAAGCTATTACATCTTGACATTAATGTGCCACGCCATATCCCTGCTTTTAGATAGCTGTTATCACTAGCGGCCTGCGATTCCCCTCGCCGAGATCACACAGGTATGGGCAGAAAGGATCCCAAACAAAGGGTATTATCGTTCCCCGTCACCACCGACAGAGCGCAAGACCGTAGCTCTACCATGGCGGAGGGTGGCCAGGAATCGGCCGCTGTTCCGGACACTGTCTCCTCACACCCCGATTTGCTAGCAGAACTCAGAGCCGGTTTCAAGTCAAAAGATAGCAGGTTCGACACTCTTGACAAACCCCTGGACATATTGGGGGCCAAGATCGACGTCCATGACCGACGGTTAGACAACGCAGAAGGGCGGATATCCGACCTTGAAGACGGGGCTGCTCAATCAACAAAAAGATTGGATCGCATGGAAAAAATTCTAAAAGACATTGCCATTAAGAATGAAGATTTGGAGGCGCGCAACCGCCGCAACAATCTCCGCATTATTGGGGTCCCGGAATCAACGAACACGGGAAGGATGGACACATTTGTGGAAGCGCTTCTAGTTGACATCTTTGGAAAAGAGGCTTTCACCCCTGGATTTGTGGTGGAACGTGCGCATCGCTCCTTAGGCCCCCGCCCTAATCCTGGCTGCCCGCCCCGGCCGATCATTGCACGCATCATGAACTTTCGAGACAGGGACACTGCATTACGGCTGGCCAGGGAGCGGGGTGCATTTTCGTGGCAGGGGTCCGCTGTGTCGCTATTCCCGGATTTTACAATCATGGTTCAGGAAACTCGTCGAAAATTCATTGGTGTTAAGGCAACGCTGCACAACTTGGGCCTCCGGTATGGCATGCTGTACCCTGCACGTCTACGAGTCGACATCAATGGTGGATCCCGCATATTTGACAATCCCACTGAGGTCCAGGCGTTCTGCAAGTCTTATAAAAACACCGACGGCCAACGGAGAGACGATGGGACTGTCTCCTCCCCTCCCCACAGCGGCTCTGTTGCCAGTGTTGAACTTTTCTCTCATGACTGAACATTATGTTTATTCTGCATTTGCCTGTGGTATTTTCTTTTTATTGATGCAGCGCTTTTGTGTCATAATTGCTTTAACACAACAACTGAGACAGTATGAGTATTGTTCTTGCATACTATTCTGCTATGGCTGGGCACCTCTGGAGCGTTGCCTCCCCCCTAGGTGCGTAGCACACTGTTGAACTCAGATTATTATGCATCGTTTTGAGAATTGGTATTTCCACACAAGATGTTTACAGGATGCATTAGGTTATTGGTTGGTGGGGTTAATGCCTTGCGAGATGGGTCGCGAGGTTGGGTGGGGGGTGGAGGGTGGGGACGTTCTCCGAATTGTTAAGTGTTACTTCTTTACCAGCTCCATGCATGATACTCAGTGGTTTTGCACCACTAGCCACACTTCTATCACATTGCTCCATGACACAAATGGCTACTGCTCCTAATTTAGTAGACCACGCTAATCTGACTCTCCTTACCTGGAACGTTAGGGGCCTCAACAACCCCAAAAAAGGCAAACACGTGCTACAGTATTTGCAACGGCACAGCGTAGACGTCGCCTTTTTGCAGGAGACTCACTTGCCCAGGTCTGACATCACAAAATTTGCGGCCAGTTGGGGTACACACCGCTTCTTTTCCAACTACAGCTCCTATGCCCGCGGCACGGCGATTTTAATCCACAAACGCCTCCCCTTCTCCCTGACCCGGTGCAACATAGACAATGAGGGCCGCTACACGATAGTGGTGGGCAGACTGATGGGCCACACTGTTACTTTGATATGCATATATGCCCCCAACACGGACAGTCCGGAATTTTTCCACGAGCTAGACGCCATAATTTTACGCATGGGTACGGGCAGTTTACTATTGGGGGGGGGCTTTAACCTGCTTCTTAACCATACACTCGACAGCTCCTCTGGTGCAGTGGACTCCAAACCCCGTGCACGGAAGGTGCTACTGGACACATGCTCCAGCTCTCTGATGTTTGGAGAGCTCGCAACCCGACGAACCCGGGGTTTACGCACTATTCCGCCCAATACAATACCTGGACCAGACTAGATTTCTGGTTACTCGCCCCGGACCTGCTTACGTGGTACAAATCCACTGCGGCACTCCCTAGGACCTATTCTGACCATGCCCCAGTTTTACTTCGGTTATGTGTTCCCAGACCAGAAGGCAATGAACGTCAATGGCGTTTTCCGGGTAGGGCATTAAATGATGACCTGTTCGACTCCGAAATAAGATAAGCGATCGAGGAGTATTTCGATTTAAACACGGGGTCGGTGGACACATGGGCAACGCTTCGGGAGGCCTTTAAGGCATATATTCGGGGCGTGGCCATTTCAAAGCATGCTGGGGTGCTGAAAGATTTGAGAAATACTCTGGCCACCATCGAGCGGCAGCTGACGGAGTTAGACGCTGCTACGCTTCTCTCCTCGGATACGGATGAGGGGGGTCGGCGCAGGCTGGCATTAATGGCAGATTTTAGGGAGGCCGCGGAGAGAGAAACTCATTTCCTCAGCAAATATGCGGTAGCGCGTAGATATGGTGAGGGTGAGAGGCCGGGGCGCACATTAGCACAACTACTGAGACCCCCATACTCCAAATCATACATCACAGAACTCCGGGATGGTACTGGGCAAATCTTAACAGAAACGGCAGACATCCGTGACGCATTACTGGGATGTTATGAAACACTGTATTCATCCAAACTTGTGCACACTGCCGCGGAACAAGACGATTATTTTGAGGAGATTGCACTAGTATATATGGAAAAATACATGCAGGACTTCCTAGCTGAGCCGTTTTCCACAGACGAAATAATTGGTGCAATTGAGACATTGAACGGCTCCACAGCTCCCGGCCTGGACGGTTTCACTGGTGACTTTTATAAACGATACAAATACTTTCTTGCTCCTAAGTTACTAGAAGTTTATCATGAGTCATTAGAGCGAAATCAGTTACCTCCCACCCTAAGAGAAGCAGTAATTGTCTTACTGCCAAAACCTGGCAAAGATCCACTACAGTTCGGGTCGTATAGACCATTGTCACTATTAAACTTAGATTATAAAATATTGGCGAAAACGATCGCCACGCGCCTTGCCCTGCTACTGGATAAAATAATATCACCAGTCCAGTCGGGGTTTGTACCTCATAGATCGACCTCCCTGAACCTGCGCACACTGTTTGCGGTTCTGCACCGAATCAACCCAGCGACACCGGCAGCCGCGGTGCTGCTAGACGCGGAGAAAGCATTTGACTCCTTGGAGTGGCCATTTCTATGGACAGTGATGCACTGGTTGGGTATGCCCTTTGGGTTTGTCAACCTCACAGCACTGCTGTACTCGGCCCCCACTGCCAGATTGCGTTTAAATGGCACGCTCTCTCGCTCCTTTGCATTATCCCGCGGCACCAGACAGGGCTGCCCCCTGTCTCCGCTACTTTTCATCTTGGCAATGGACCCGCTTGTCCAACATTTCCAGGAGCGGCATCTGCAGAGGGGGCTCCAGTTTAACACTGGACCTCTATTGGTGTCCTTATATGCAGATGACGTCATATTGTATGTTAGGGGCCCCCAGACCAACTTAGACCCACTCATCAGAGAGATCATTAGGTTTGGCGGCTTTTCCGGCCTTGGTATCAATTGGCACAAGTCAGTGATATTTCCCCTCACCGCTGGCACGGCAAGATGGGATTGTGAATTCCCACTAACCTGGTGTCTGGACTCGGTTCGGTATCTGGGGATAAACATACATTTAAATACCACCGAAATAATACGGTCAAACTATGGCACGGCGGTCAACACGTTGGAACAGCAAGTAGATAGGTGGCTCAGACTCCCACTTTCGCTCGCTAGACGTGTGGCACTGATTAAAATGATTGTCCTGCCTAAATTCCTATATCTTTTTAACAATATTCCTATCCCGTTACCGAATCGTTTCTTCAAGACAATATACACCCATCTTATTCGTTTGACCTGGGGAGGAAAAAGGCCCAGAGTTCGCTGGGAGGTCATGATGCTCCCATATCATAGAGGAGGTTTTGGTGTCCCCAATTTTCAGCTTTATTACTTGTTAACACAATGTAGCTATGCTCACTCCTGGTTCCACCCTGACGCTAGAATCCCTTATTTTCGACCTGAGGCAGACTTGGTACTGCCGGACCCACTGAACACTGTACTACCTCTGGGCTACCCACGAGACCGGACGGATATTCAGACAGTCTCCACTACTAGCGGGCCTGTCAAAAATTGGTCAGAGTTTTGGGATCGCCGGTGCTGTACTCCCCGAGCTTACCGATTCCGAATAAACGATGGATTCCTATTACTGGGGAAAGAATTGTGCAGCGCACTCTTTCTCGGTTCGATATGACCACTATAGGCGACCTTTACACCGATGGCCAAGCTATATCCGTCTCTGATGGCGATAGATTTACTGAGGCCTCCTTTATGGACAAGTTCGTGCTCACTCGCCTGCGCGCAACTTTGAGAGCTAAGATCCCTGGCTTCCCTGTCGAACCCGATTCCTTCTCCCCACTATCCACTGTACTAGATAGTGCCAGTGGCGAACATTTGGTTTCCAAACTCTATCGTGCATGTGTTGAGATAATCCCAGTACGCGATGCTAAAATTAGGTCCGACTGGGAAGCAGATTTAGGACACCCTATCTCAGATGATCAATGGGCTGCATGCTGCATACAAACCAAGGAGGTCTCACTGAATAGCCGCCACAAACGTATCCATTTTAAATTCTTGCGTAGAATATACGTTACCCCCGAAATGACTCACAAAATAGACCCAGACAGGCCCCACTGTTGTTTGAAATGTAAATCCGCGCAAGCTGATTTTGCGCACCTTTCCTGGACATGTTGCAGAATAAGCGAATATTGGGCCTAAGTATACCGAACACGTGGGAAAATGGTTGGCTTAGACCTTGACGCCACTCCAGAAGTAGCATTGCTGGGATATGCACAAAATATCCCCAAGCCGGTCCGGAAATTCACGGCCATAGGGTTGCTGTTGGCCAAGAGGGAAATAGCGCTCAAATGGGGTAGGAAGGTTGCCCCGACTTGTAAGGAATGGCTAAGTAGTCTGGCATATTGCAACACCATGATTTATATGTTTCCACATTGCCCAGCACCTCACGCCCGCGAGATATATGGGGCCCTTTTAAGCAGTACACACAGTCACCAACTGCCACACAGTTAGAACGCGGGCTAGTGCCTGCAGGTATTGGCTGACCCACTAAAGATTGTTCATAAGGCATAGAACTAGGATGTTTAAATTGAACGTATGACTTTTATTCTTACGCTGTGGTGGAATTTGCATTGTTGCAATAAATTGCTGTTGAGGTTGGTAAGAGTACAGATTAGGCAACTTAAATGCTGATGGTCAAATCTGATGAAAGTATTGTGGAGATAAATGTCATGCAACGCACAATTCACCGTATCATGTACTGAAGTGTTACAAATAACATGGTTTTGGAGCTGGAAAACGTGCTGTACTAAATTATGAAACTGGTAAATAAAGTTTAAACAAAAAAAACTGTAGTGCACCCATGGATTTAGCTGTTTACTTTGTCCTTCTTCATTCTCTGAAGTGACTCCTCCACTGCCATACTTAGGATGGACTCCCCATGCAGGGCATGTTCGCAACTGCTGCATGCAGCTCCTATTTGAACTCAGACACTCTTAGACAAGCATGCCTTCTGAGCGTGTTTCCGGTGCAGAGTTGTCTGCCGGCGGGCTCTGCAGCATCTAGGACTGATTGTCAGAGACTCCATCTCCTCCCACTGCTGGTGTGCATACCAGTTCAGGAGGACGTTGGAATTGGAGATTCTTCACTCAACCTCGGCCAAATGCTCGATCCTCCTCCCCACTATGTTCACTCACTTGCTCTCCAGTGGGTTGAGGGCCCACTGCTGCTGGTGAACTGGCTCGTTTGTGGGTCCTGGAGATGATGATGGAGTAGGCAGCCAGTGGTCCTTTGATGTAGGCGAGGTCCTGTGTAGAGTGCCTTTATTTCTTCTCCACACTTGGAGTGACAGCCTTTGACGTGGCTGGTTCTTTGAAGGCTCCTCTTTCCTGGTCCAGCACACGGGGAAGCACTGGGAGAAACTTGCTCCTTCACTGTGATGGCAGTAAGGCTTCCAGTAAGAAACACGATTTCCTTTGTTCCTCCACTAGCCTGATGCCGTAGGTATCTGCCGCCCATTTCACCCTTGCGTTGTACACAGAGATGTCATCCGGAGGCGATGGCCTGAATGAGTATGTGTCCGCACCCTCCTTTGGTGAGTCGATATGGACACCTTGCCAGTTGTATGAAGTGGCAGCTTTGAATTTCCTCCCCTAATAGGAGCTGTTAAAGTCATCTTCAAAATCGAAGACTTCCTCCTGTTCTAACACTGGTTCTCCTGCTTTGACCTCAAACAGTTTTTCCAGCAAGGCCCGGAGTGGGATCTAGTTTCCCTTTAAAAAGTCCTCAAAAACCTTCTTCCTTTTAATTTAGGCCTCCATTTCAGCTTCGAGGCACCTTTTCTTCTTTCTGACATCAAATGCTTTCTTTTCTGCGCCAACGTCGCCTGCTGGTGCCTTCTTTTCATTTTTCCCCGAAGTGTCCCCCCTGGTGGGCCCACTTCTCCTTCCCATGCTCTCAATTGCCTTTTGGGGTTGAGGAATGTTCCAAGGCTTTGTCTCCTGCGGTATCTTTGTTTTAAATTCTGAGGTGATCTTTAGGCTTCTGTTTAACCTCTGCCATCCCCGAAGTCGATTTCTTGAGTCTGACCCTTTCAGCTCCGTCCCTCAATCTCCCCTGCAGTACTTTATATTTTCAGCTTTCAATGTATTTCAACAACGGTTCTACAGCGCATTTCCTTTCTTGTTGTCTATAATCACCAATCAGAATCTTGCTCCCATTTCTGCGTCATTGTCACTGCAGGACTCCTTTACTCTGGGGGTCTGTTTCTGCTCCTGTGCCATGGCGTAGTGCACCCACCTCTGTTTCTCCCTTACCAAAAGGAAAAGAAGAATCTAAAGATGGCGACCACGCAATGGAGCTTGCTGGATGTATGTCTGACGTCATCGAGAAGGAACATACCACCAAATGATCGCCGATAACTCCTACTCCCCCCCCCCCCCAAAAAAGAAAGAAAATAGAGAAAATTCTGGACCTAACCACTAGATGATGGAACTATGCACAGCATGTGACTCCAGAAAGATTCACCTTGCAAAGCCATACCTACCTATATCCACTTGACTATAAATTGGAAGTCAGGATTCTGCCATTAATATTTTTGCAGGACAATCTTTCTGTCCTCAACTCTGTGGTTACAACCACGTCAAGTGGGTCATTAGCTATCTTTTCCTATAAAATGAAAGGCACTTCATGAACAGTCAAGGCATGATTAGGTTTTGGAGAAACACTAACTGGTCTTTCCTCTCCTTCCCTCAATTCATACTTTCTGCCTATTTGCAGCGTGTGCTTTGATTCTACCACAATGGGCAGATGCAAAAAGGAAAAATAAACGTCTACCATTCAAAAAATTCAACTACAGGAGAAGGAACAAGAAACCTAAAACTGCTGACAGCAGAGCTTCCTCTCTCACTATGCTCTCCTACAGCCAGACGAAGATAAAACAGGATACAGCCCGAATTATGTCATATCCTCCATCATAGATAGCAATAAAAAGGTAATGAACACTATTTGATGACATGCCCAGTAGACAAGTCTCGAAGATAAGGTAGCAAAATTAACAGAGCGAAGGTGGAAGGCAGGCTGAAAAGGTGAAGGCTAGTCCTGCACACAACTCAAAGACATCAGATATCATGTTTAAGGTCCCTAAATCACATATCAACAACCTTGATCACATCAAAAACTACTTGCAGGCAATCAACAAAGCTGTCACTGGCGCACAGAAAAAAGTTATGCAACATCACCACTTCTGTCTTTAATCAAGCTCATGGAGTGCTACTGGTCTCCCAAAGCCTGGGACTTCTCTTTCTCTGAGATCAGCACAATGGAGGAAACTTTATGTGGAGAGTATAGGTAATCCAGATGAGCAGACTACAGAAAGATGGTGTGTATCAATCCACGACAACATTATTTTAACCTTGAATGAACTAAATGGTCCAATAAAAAGACAGAACCTTTACAAATGTTGGGGCTGAACTGAGAAAGCAGCATATCAAATATGCCATCATGCTTATGGCTTCATTGAAGGGACAGGTGAGATGAAGGCGTGGCCAAGGAGGCCAAGATGGTGGACGCGGATTGAGTGAGATCTGTGCCGCAATCCCGTCATCTGGATACATATCCTAAGCTGGGCGGCCATCGGCTTCCTACATTGCTCGCTGCGGCCATAGTCGGCGATGGGGAGTCATCTGGACCTTTTTATGGACTGATTGGGGCCCCGTGGAGAGATCTTTGGACAGTGGCCTGGTCCGGGAACAAGCTGCTCCTTACCTGTGCACGGGAGCGCGCCGCTGACAGACGGTGCCGCCGGACGCGACCTGCTGCTCCTGTGAGACTTTCCTCGCATGTACACTGACTGACGAACCTAACTCCTCATGGCTTGTTCTGTGTCTAGGGTCTCCTTCTGGCCCAACTCCTCCAAGGGAGCACGTTGGAGACACATTCAGGAACATATATACTGCGTAGTTAGGCCTCTCTTGGGGTGCTTCACAATCCACTGCACAGACACTGTGTGTCCAGTGACTGAGGGGGGCGTAGGTCAGAGGCTGTCACAATTGTATACTGCATGCACAACAAGTGACCAGATTGCTACAACGGCCCACTGTTACCTGCTCATCTGCCAATACATAACGGTGGGTTCCTGGATTGGGCTGCTCGTGCTGTGAGGTGTTGCATGTTGATCCGACACTCACAAGTGGGCCCACACTCGAAGCGCACCACTGCCCCTGCTGGGGAATGTGCATCTGCGGTCTCTACAATGGGTCACCTACGCTCTGGTACCAACCCGGCACGCTCACGCCTCGTGACCCCATTGTTGGGCTCTCAACAATCTGCAGACACTACGGGCCGTTCTTCTGACTCAGACTTATTCACAGATAAACTGGATGTGGTGCTTGCGGCTATAGAACGATCCCAAGAATCACTAGAACCAAAGACAGATGCGGTCGCTAGGGATCTTACATTACTGAGCGATGATCATCGGAAATTATCAGACAGGGTACATTTAACAGAGCAATCACTGGCACTTATCCAACCACAGGTTAAAGATGTGCAATCCCATCTCCATATTTTGCAGGAGAAAATCTGTATTCTTGAAGAGAGTGCAGAAGATGTTGATGGCAGATCACGGCGGAACAATATTTGGTTGGTAGGCTTCCACGAAAATGTAGAGGGCCGAGTTTCAGGGCCGTAACTTGAGAACTGGATTCATGGCTTTTTACCTGCGGAGGCGCTATCACCTTTTTTCTCGGTGGACTGGGCCCATATGGTCCTGACACGGTGGCCTCCTCTGAGTGTACCACCCTGTCGGCGTCCCTTATGCATTACAGAAACAGAGATGCTATCTTAAACAAGATCAACAAACACAACAGTTTGACCATTGACAATGCCAAGGTGATGATCTTCCCCGACTTCATGTTGGAGGTCCAACGCAAAAATGATATCTTTCTCGAAGTAAAGCGCAAGTCTAGGGAACTCGAATCTGGGGAACTGGGTTCGAATCTCGGCAATGACGCTGAACATCCTGTGATTCTGGGCAAATCACTTAATCTCCCCGTGCCTAACAAAAATGAATGTGTCCTCATGTAATGCAACTGGTGCTATGTAAAGCGCTCTGATACCCGATTCGGGTCAAGTTCGCGCTATATAAAACTCTGTAAAAAAAAAAACAACAAAAAAAAACACAATGTTCAAGGACCCTTGGGACCAGAGGAGAACATGGCGGCCGCTGCGTGAGCTGCCGCTTGCTCCCCGGAGGCACTCGTGTCCCGCACCATGAAGTAGAGGGCGAAGCTGCATCCCGCCTTACCTTTTTGCTTGTCGCTCTTTGGGGGTGCTGATACCTCATCCTTCTTCGCCGCTTCCGTTTTTCCAGTGCTGGGGGATGTGTTTTGGCGCCTCGGCGCCTGCCGTGACTCACTTGTCGGCCGCCTCCAGCGTTTCCACTCGGTGGGAGGCGGCCGCCCTGGAGCTCAGGAGGGGCCGCAGAGCAGCGGCTTGCGGCCTCTTCCGGTTCGGCGCAGGCAGTGACAGCACCTGCCATGCTGCTTCGGCTGTGGAGAAGGTCAGCATTGCCGGAGAGACGGAGGCACAGGCACCCAGCGCTGGCGTGCGTTCAAGGATCTCCTCCACCTGGATACAGGCGAGCCCACCGGATCAGGTGGAATTAGACACTGGGCTCCCAGTAAAGGGAGCGAAGGGAACTAAAAGGCAGGGGGGGCTCAACTGGGATCCTTAAGGTCTGCTGTAAAAGGGAGGAAGCAGGCTCCCAGGAAAGAGAGGGTTGCTATAGGGGGTGGTAGAAAGAGTTCTCCCCCTCCCCTGCAGGCAGGCAGTCAGGGTGTGGGCACTGGCATAGACTGCTCTGCCTTCCAGCGGTGTGAGGTGAAAAGTAGGAGTGTAAAAGCTGGGAAAGTAAAAATCAACCCCTTAGATCATAAGGTCAGGATTACCCCCTCACTAAGGTCGTACTTTAAAGTCCAACCTATAGTGTTGGATGTGGTTAAATAGGGAGAAGCACTCAGAAGGGGGTCCGCTGTTCTGTCTCCTGCAGGTCCTGGTCTAGAGGGAAAGGAGGTTTCAGGGGGGTCCGGTTTGCTACCACCCATTACCACCGCACAAGGCAATGAGGAACTGGGTAAAGCCGGGCTCCCGGCTAATGGGGTCAAAAATGGTGGTCAGAGGGTCTCAACAGCTCAGGCTCAGACTGGGGGTGGCAGTTGTCCCACGGAGGTCGATGGAGTCACAACGGGGTCCTCGATAGCATCTCTTGAAGCCCTGTTCTCCACAGGACATTAAGAAAGGCTTTTCAGTGTCTGAGGCTAATCAAGGTGATATTAGAAATTTTTGTGAGTCTTTGGAAAAGAACATTGATCTTCTCAACTTAAGAACTGACACCTTGGAAAACACCGTGGGAGAATTAAAAAATGATCTTGGTACTGTGAAAGTGGAAATACTAGCCCTCAAGAGGGAGGATGAGGTTCTTCGGGATAAGCTGGAGACTTTAGAAAATAATTCCAGAAGAAGTAATCTCCGTATATTGAATATTCCCGAGGGAAGGGAGGGGGATGACCTCAAATCCTACATTGTTACATTACTAAAAGAGACACCGCAGTTAGAGGAAACAGAGGAAGATCTGAGGAAGGATATACAGAGGGCGCATAGAGATCCTTTTAGAAGGAACCCTAATAGAACAAAGCCCAGAAAAATCCTTTTGAATTTTCAGACCTACTCCCTGAAAGAAAAAATCCTCAACATGGCCCTGAAGGCAAAATCATTGAAGGACAGGGATTTCTCCTTTGAAGTACGTTCTGACCTTGCCCGAGCCACACTTGATAGGCAATGGGAGTTGGGTAGGAAGTTGGATGATTTAAAAAAAATTGGTGCAGTGGCCCAACTCAAATTCCCTGCAACCCTGAAAATAATGCATAAGAATAAAATGCATAATGTTAGATCGCTACGGGAGGTGGAGGAGCTACTGGAAAGTTTTAAGGAAGACGTAGCATAGTTAGCTAGTCTACTCTTGCTCTCGGGGTGGTTGCATATAGTGGGAGGTCTCTGGCTGAAGGGTACTAAGTACCAATCTGGTTCTATTCTTTTAAAATATACCTATTTGAACACCCGTACAGTAACAAAGATACCTATATAGCTATAACCACTCAGTGGCTGTTAAGGGTCGTCCTTCATCTCTCGCCTTAAATTCTCGTTTTATCTTTCTTTATATAAAGGGACACAGTGAGTCGTCCCGGGGATGCAGCACTCTGGACTTTCATCTGTCCAGGAAAATTGGGGGAGGGTTCTCCTGGGAGGGGTCTGCAGGGGGGGAGGGAGGGGAGCACTGGGTGGGGAGCATAGGGATAAAATACAAAAAAAATTCCTCATTCGCTTTAGGCTGTATCTGCATGCTTTCGACTGCCCTAGGGATGTTAATCTTGTGTTACTTGGTCTGGTGCTGGTATTCTCTGCTTATTAAATGGCGTGCAGGCTCAGGCTCTAAACCTCCATGAGTATGTTTCAGTTATTGTCCTGGAACGTGAATGGCCTCCGTGTTAAACCTAGAAGGGCAAAGATTTTACAATATATTAGAGATTCCCCTGCGCAGGTTGTTATCCTTCAGGAAACGCATTTCCTGAAGGAGGAGTTAACCGAGAAATTCAAAAAAGTAAAATGGTTGGACCATTATGTCTGCTCCAATCAGAGTGCCAACATTAGTGGGGTTGCAATACTAATCAAAAAACAAGTAAAAGCCTGTATTTTGGATTCTTTGGTTGATCCTTGTGGCAGGTGGGTTATCTTGAAGGTGGATATGACAGGCTTTATCTTTACTCTGGTTGGCTACTATGGCCCTAACCAAGATGATGCCTCCTCTCTTAAAACCATTTTTTCAAATTTATTGGATTACCCGGATCCAGTAATTATGGCTGGGGATTTTAATATTGTTCTGAATCCTGAGTTGGATAAATCTGCAAATAGCAGAGCTAGGACACCTTCTAAATCCCAGACATATCTCCATGCAATGATGGCGCAGACAGGGCTCTGAGATATATGGAGGGATAGATCTGGCCATATGTTAGGAGTCTCGTATTATAACAGCAAATATGGCCATAAATCAAGAATTGATTATATCCTAGTCAGTCATAGTTTGAGGAGGAAAGTCAAGGACGTTGGTTATCTGACACCCCATCATCTGACCATTCTGGGGTTTGGATGGACCTGGATCTGGGAGGCTGGCAGAACATCAGGGCCTGGACTTTCGATCGCACCCTGCTTCTTGACAGTTCTGAGATGCAGCATCTATCTCAAGAGACAGAGAGCTTTTTGGGTCACAATATAGGATAGGCTGCGACCCCTGTTGTTTGGGATTTGTTGAAAGCCTTTTTAAGGGGTGAGATCAAGAGCAGGGTGTGTTTTCGAAATAAACAATATAGAGAAGAGGTGGCACACAAGGAGGCAGAGATGAAGGTAGTAGAGTTGAGCCTAAAGTCTGAGGTGGACTTTGAGAAACAGCAGGGAAACCTTGATAGGCTGAAAGCACTAAAAGAGCAGCTAGATACCATCCTTCAGACTAGGGTCATATGCAGGTGGGAGGCTAGTAAGCTTGCCCACTTTGAGTATGGCGAGAGCGCGGGTAAGTTGCTGGCCTGGAAGGTCAAGGCAGATAGGACACATAACTTTATTAAACAACTCAATAACCCAGATGGGGTTACTGTCCTGTCTACAGATGAGGAGATAGGGGGAGCCTTCTTCAATTTCTTCCAAGACTTATACCGGGAAGACAGGGTGGTAGATAGATCTGTGGCTTTGGAATGGTTGAATGAAAGCACGCTTAGCCCCCTGAATTTAAGTCAGCAGGAAGATCTTCAGCAGGATATCACACAAGAGGAAGTAAGAAAGGTCATTTCAGCATGCAAGGGGGGGAAAGCTGCTGGCCCCGATGGGCTCCCTATAGAGCTCTACAAATCTCTGGGGGAAGTGGTAGTTCCCATCTTGACACAGCTCTTTATCGAGATTCTGAGTGCTGGAACAGAGCTGCCAGGTTCCTGGGGAGAGGCATGTATCACCTTGATCTTGAAAGCGGGAAAGAATCCAGCGAGTTGTGGGTCATATAGACCCATCTCGTTGTTGAACGCAGATTATAAAATCTTTGCTGGGATCCTGGCAAGCAGGCTGGGTTCAGTAGCTGGAGATATGCTACACCCGGACCAAAAAGGTTTTGTCAAGGGTAGGAACTTACATGACCTCACATATGACTTTATGGGTGCCATCAATTTGGCTACAACTTATTCGCTTCCCATCGCAGCTATGACTCTTGAATCCACTAAGGCCTTTGACAGGGTCAACTGGGTCTATCTGTCGGCGGTCCTGGAGAAATTTAATTTGGGTAGGAAGTTCCGCAGAGCCGTCCAGCTGATTTATCAAGATCTGTCAGCTAAACTGCTGGTAAATGGAAATCTAACCGGCTCTTTTAAAATCACGAGAGGCACCAGGCAAGGTTGCCCTCTATCTCCCCTGCTGTTCGACCTATATATTGAGCCATTTGGCCAGCGGTTAAGGGAGGACCGGAATATTCAGCCATTTAAGCATGAGGGGTGGGAGAAGAAGGTGGCCCTTTATGCCGATGATATTTTGGTTCTCTCCTCCGATCTTTCTTCGGCCTTTCCAGCAGTTATAGAGATTGCGCAGGAGTTTGGTCAGATATCTGGGTATGAGATCAACACAGAGAAGACCGAGGTCATGGCATGGAATGTGGAGGTGAGTCAGCATCAGACCAAGTGCGATATGAGGTACCTGGGGGTCAGAATTGTACAGGATATTAACAAGATCTCAGAGACTAATTTCGTCAATGTAGCAAGGGAGTGTCAGAAGCTCATGAAGTCCTGGGTCCACCTCCCTCTTTCCATCTTTGGTAGGATAAGCCTGGTCAAGATGGTGGTACTCCCCAAAATTACCTTCCTTTTTAATACCATCCCACTACACTTTGATAAATCACTTATAGTTAAGCTTCAGCAGGTCATTAATTCATTCATATGGGCTTACAGGGGGACCAGGATCGCCTGGAAGAAGCTGAGACGTAGGAGGGAGAAGGGTGGACTTTCGTTGCCAGATCTACAATACTACACCTGTGCCTTTCAACTGTCCCATTCTAGGATGCTTTTAAAGACTCCGGAAAGTGTGGGGGTCGGGGCAATGTTTTCCGCTATGCTAAAGGGTTCTAGTTTGTCTCAGGAGGGCTTCTTGTTTAAATTTGGAGAACCTAAATTCTTCAAGAAGATCAAGTTAAAGGTCCTACAGGGAATGGCAAGAACATGGGCTGAGATCAAACGGCAGACGGGTCTCAAATATTTCTCGAGTCTGGCCCCCCTGTGGGACTCTCCCGGTGCGCCGGAGTGCCTGAAGGACAGATTGGCATTACCGCTCCGAGCGGCTGGGGTGAAGGTGTGGGGGATCTGGCTCAAGAGGGCACCCTCTTATCTTGGCCATTACTTCAAAACATGACGGAAGGGGGTTTATCTAAATTTAAATACATTCAGCTACAGAGTTGGGCCCAAAACTTGAAAATACCCATTGGCATAGGTAATACCTTAGAGGAACAGCTGGTGGTTAGACCCATAGGGACAAAGGAGGTCTCCACCTGGTATTGGAGCATCGAGGAGTCAATTGACGGGGATTTTAAATTGGCTGAGGAACTGTGGGGTGACAGTCTACCAAATGAGCCTTGGGAACACCTGTGGCAAACATCTTTTTGTACTCTGTTTGCCACCGTAAAACCAGCATGGCTGAGAAGGAATCATCTCTTCACGGTTCATAGGGCCTATTTAACTCCATTAAGGCTGTCAAAGATGACGGATGGCCCCCCAGTCAGTTGTAAGAAATGTGGTTTGGAGAGAGCCTCTGACTTACACATGTTTGTTGAGTGCCCAGCTATCGCGGAATTCTGGGGAGAAGTAGGTAAAACCGCCTCAGATATTCTTGGCCTTCAAGTCCAAATAAATTCGACCTTGATAATTTTTGGAATAGCTAGCGAGGTTACAGGCTCAGCTAGGTCTTTCCTCTTCTACGCTGTACTGTTGGCCAGGAGGGAGATATGTAGAATGATGGGTAGAAAAGATGGGTAGAATGTGTACCTCCTAAGCATGCTGAGTGGTTGTCCTCTGTGTTCTCAGTATCCAAGTTAGACCTGACCTGTACCCAGAGTAGGAGAAAGAAAGCAGTATGGGACTTTCTATTGAAATGGTCGAATGCGGAGGCGGGTGAGACTGGATGACATGCTTTATTTTAAAATCATGGTTCCTATGATTATGCCTCTTTGGATCTCTCCTGACTGCGTTGGGCACCCTCGCTTTTTCTCCATTGCCAACATTAACAGTCGCCAGGGTAACCTGGAATACATGGGAGTGTGACCGTGCCCCTTTCCTTGGGGTTAGTGTTGCTCTAGTCCACTGAGGTACCGGTAACGGCGGAGGTGTTTTTCCTGCTCGCTCTCCTTTACACCAGCCTATGCTTCTCCAACAACGTGCAACGGTATGGGTGGCTAGCTTGCTCACTGTGGTCTGAGGCGAATGAGGAAAAAAAACCCACAAAAAACCACAATGTTCAATATGCACTCCTCTTTCCAACCCACCTCCGTATTCAAACTGATGGCACAGCATCTTTCTTAAACGACCCCAAAGAGGCATGATCCTGGTTTGAAAGTTGTGGAATAGCAGGACTGGATCCTGGCATAGCCCCACTGAGAAAGGCATCATCTACAGGGGGAAACATCATGAAATGTGCGAAACGAACATTAATGGCACCCTCTCGTATGCTCGGCTTCCCGAATCCCGAGGAGGTCATCCAGGAACGACAGAGTGCATTGCATGCGGCAGCAGAATTTCTGGACCCCATTCCGCATTCCAATGCAGATGTCGACCAATCCATATCATTGGGGGACGAGGACTCTACCACATCGCTGAACCCCGCGTTACGGCTGCCACTGATATTGTAACATGGAATGTTCGCGGTATTCAGACCTCCTGCCGGCGATATGCGAAGTATTCCTACCTACGCCGTAGGCAGACACACATAGCCTACTTACAGGAATCTCATATTACAGAGCTGGAGGCGTCCAAATTGCAGAAGAGATGGAGGGGGCAATTGTTTTCCACCAATTACTCCACCTAAGCCCGGGGGGTATTGATATTGATCAAAGCAAGGGTCCCTTTCGTTGCCACACACAAGATCATACACCGCTATGTTTTGGTGGAGGGTCGGCTAGATGGTCACCAAGTGCTTCTTGGAGCGATCTACGCGCCCAACACAGAGCAGACTCCATTCCTTAATGCATTGTCTAAAACACTAGCACAGTGGAGTGGAATACCCTGGTTACTGGGCGGGGATTTTAACAGTGTTCTTAATGTGGAGTTAGACCACTTCTTCCCACCCCTGCCTCATACCACAGCCACCTCTAATGCACACAACCTGAACACATTGATGCGGCACTGGGAGCTGTTGGACATATGGCGTCAATGTAACACCAGTATGCGGATATACAATTTTACTCTCATGAACACGGACTCTTTGCTTGTATAGACAGATTTGTCTGGACCCCTAGAGTTATCCCATACGTCACCCACGAGGACTACCTTGGTAGAACACACTCAGATCATTGCCCACTCGAATTGCATCTACACTGGGAACACGTCCCCCCTCCTCTCTGATACCCACGTGGCAACTGCAGGCATCAACAGTAGAGGACCTCCCTTTCCGAGCTTCTATTAGCACCAGTATAACGTAATACTTCGATATCAAAACAGACTCCACCACCTCCCCGCTAATAGAGTGGGACGCTTTTAAAATGTCTATAAGGGGACATTGTCTAGGCAACACCCTAAACACACGCCGTCACCTTACCAATGAAATCTCCCATCTGGAGGGGCATCTGCTTAGACTTGAGGGACTGGCCAGGTCCTCAGACGCTGGCCAGGCGTGTTTGCATAAGGCCAGAAGCGACCACATAGCATTACTGGAAAGGCTGCGCTGTCTTAATTATGCCGCTCATACTAAGAAAACACATGCCGAGGCCGCCAGGCAGGGATCATTACTGGCATGGCTGATACAATAAGAATCGGCACAACGTCCTATACTATCTATAAGATCAGGCAAGGAGTTGTTACAACATACGCAAAGAGAAATTCACACCGCTTTTACGCACCACTACGCGCAGTTGTACATGTCCACGGCTGCAGTGACACCGGGGGAGATAAGCGACCTCCTGTCTGACGTTGCCCTACTCCGGGCACCATTCGAGCATGGAGAGGAACTTAATTGGGATATCACTACCTTTGAGATTCAGGAGGGAATACGCATACTGGCCAAGGGCAAAACACCCAGCCCCGACAGGCTGCTGTCTGAATTTTAAAATGCTTATGCTCCATTGCTGGCACCCCATTTAAAAACATTATATGATGCAGCTCTTGTGGCGGCTGCACTGCCGCCTACGTTGAGCAATGCCTTACTCATTTTGTTGCCCAAACCGGGGAGAGACAAGTTGAGATGGAATCCTACAGGCCTCTCTCTCTCTGTTAAATAATGACTACAAAATGTGGGCGAGGATTCTGGCAGACTGGCTGGCTCCTTTGGTTCCACAGCTGGTACACCCCGACCAGAATGGTTTTGTGCCAGCCAGAAACACCCCTCTGAATTGCTGCCAATTCTTCCGGGTACTGGAGCATGCCCCGCATATGCACCCAGTGTTGGGTTGCTTGGCACTGAATCTACACAAGGCGGTTGTTTTCCTCGAATGGCCCTACTTATTCGAGGTCCTCGCATGATATAGTCTGGGACCCTGCATCCTCCGATTAGTCAGATTATGATACACCAGCCCTACAGCCAGGGTTAAAATAGGATGCCACATATCAGACCCTATTAAGATACAGAGAGGCACCTGACAGGGTTGCCTGCTGTCCCCTCGCCTCTTTTTTTGGCACTTGAGCCCCTAGCTCACCTTCTGCGTGTCCATGGCCAATAATAGGCTTTACCTCTTGGAGACGGCGTGCATGGTGTCTGCCTTTGTGCAGTTTATATGTTACTCTACCTTAATAATATCTACACCATACCACCCACCACTGAACGACTGCTAGACAAATTTGCCGCTGTATCAGGCCTTAGAGTACATTTGAATAAGTATTGCCTTTTCCCTTTTCAAGTTTACACACCAGACCCGATGTTTTATGTGAATGGCGTCTGTCTAACCTGGCAACCATCCACATTCCGATATCTGGGTATACGGATTTATCATGCACCTAAGGACCTGCTGGATGGCAACCTAGTTCGCGTTCTCACTGCCTTAAGGGTGCAGATATCTTTCTGCCAAACTCCTCCGATATCAGCTGCAGGGAAAGTGGCCCTAACAAAAATGGTTGTACTACAGAGACTACTGTACTACTTTGCCAATCTTCCCTTATTTATACATAGGCCTTTCTTTCGCTCGTTAGCACGCTTGATGGGCGATCTTATAAGGCACAATATGCGTAGCAGAGTAGCACTTACCAAGCTCCATCTCCTGGTGGACTGCGGTGGGCTCAGTGTACCTAACTTCGGACAGTATTACCTGGCCTCGCAGCTGCAGTAGGTGGCGTACTGGATGCAAATTGGAGGACACAGCAACACTCCTTTCACCCCCTGACCAGAGCGCTACTGCCAAGCACACTTCTCCTTCGGGTTGCTTGTAGATGCTTTTGCAGGACTTTATTTCATTCACGTTCATTTACACCTTATGCTCCTGCACTTCCACTACATGGTATGCCACGGGGACAAAAGTCAGCTTCCCTCAAGGAACTGGGAACCTGGCACGAGGTGGGCCTGTACAGTGTAGGTGACTTATATTGGGATGGGGCCCTGCTTCCCATAGAGGAACTACTAGCTAACTCTGAACTTCCACCAGGTCATTCCTCTTGGACCCTTCCTTTGTTCAAGTGTTGGGTCAGTACTGAGGAGACATACAGCAGGAGCCCCCGCAGCATCTCACTATGCAATACTTGCACGTAATGGGAGCGGGTAGCCACCTGACTCAATGGCTGGCTAGTTCTATACGCGCACACACAGCTACTCCCCTCGCTGCGCTGGCACTGGGACACAGACCTAGAGCGCAATTGCACAGACACAGAATGGCAGGCGATTTTAGTTTATCCTATTCTAGTGTCCCACAATGCCAGTTTTAAGTTAATACAATTTTATATATTGCATAGAGCCTGTTTAACTCCCCGTAAAATTAGCCAATACTTCAACCGCTGCAATGCGGCCTGTCCTCGCTGCCTTGCCCCTGGCGTGGAGCTTCTGCATATGCTTTAGTCCTGCCCGTTGCTGTCAGAATATTGGATGGGAGTCACTACACAATTGACACAATGCATGGGTACCACTGTGGAATACACCAGGGAGGTGTGTCTGCTGGGTCTCAGACATTGCGCTAAGAAGAACAGAGCGGTGACATGATTTACGGCATGGCCCTTATCTTGGCGAAGCGAGCAATCACCCGTAAATGGAATGTGGCAACCCCCGCCACTTCCGCATGGATGTTATCCATGTTGGCCTGGGCGCAGGCATGTAGACATCAACGCGGCATAGGAAGGAGGTGAAAGGCCACCGCAAATATCCAATTTCCGGTACCTGGGATGCACTCCTAGATGTCAGCTCCGTGATGGGGTGCAGGACACAGACCAACTCCCTTAAGGTTTCCTGTGACCCCCCCGTTCCTCATAGTATATCACATTCACCTGCTGGAGGTCAAGACCCTATGTGAGAAGCTGGCCTAGTATATGATGTCCACTAATGTAAGTGGGCACCTTGCACCAGTCCAGACAACCCTTATGGTGATTTAAGAGGTCTTAGACAACCTTAGAAAGCTCTCTAAGTGGTAGCTGTGGAGAGCAGCCTTCAGGCTTAGTCCAGAAGGAGTGTAAAGCAGCTTGTTTTACCAGAATGCAATCTTATAGTATAGATTAAGTGAAAAGAACCACACCAAGTATTTATAAAAATATATATTTATTATATAATACTCTCTAGTACGTTCAAATATCTCCTACACGGAGATAAACACAATGCGCACAATACTTTAGCAAAGAAACACAGTAAATAGCATGAAATTCACAGTGGACCCCGGGGGGGGGGGGGACCAAACCATTTACTAAGAAAGTGGTATAAGAACCACTACTCGAGTCAGGACGATGTCGAGAGGACGTAGAAATGCTGGGGACCCTCAGACCCACCCAAGGTAAGTAGATTTGGACCCCACGGAGAGCGTGTGCAGTGTGGGAACACGACCGCGTGCTCCGTACAAGTCTATGTGCAAGTCGCGGTTGGAATTTTAAAGATTAAGGACCCTTCCCAGTGCACCCTGAAGAAACCCCTTGGAAGACAAAAGGTTGGAGAGCCACCCCACCTGTGGGTACCCTAGTACCCACGTTACCTACACCAGGGAAGCCGGGTGCATACATGTGAAGTGGTGTCGGAAACCGCAGTCGAACCCAATTGAGGACTTCAGGAAAGTGCTGCTGTGGAAGAAGGAAGAAGTGTCTGGTGGAATCAGAGGATGGATTCTTGATGAGAAGTACCTGCAAGCAGAGGGGACAGAGTCTAAGTCACTCAGGAGTGACCAGGAGACTTGGAAGACGAATGCCCTCCGATGTCGGGTGTTGCAGGATGGGTGACGAGGATCTTGACTCTGCAGCTGTGAGGACCCGGTGACTCTGAGGAGGACCAGGAGCTGTGCACGAGCTGTCCCACGAAAGATGTCGAGTGCTGAGGGGTCGGTGTACGGCGGGAGCACCAACAAGCCTTGGCAAATGCAACCAACGAAGGAATCAAAGAAGGAGCAACATTGGGACCAGCAAGGTCCAGGAGACTCATCAAAAGCAGGGGAGTCAGGGCAGGCCCCAAGCAATCAGGGGGGCCCAAAAGAAAGGGTGACCCTCAAATGGACCCACAGGCGGAGGCACTTGAGTCGCAAGAGGACCTCAAGCAGTCCCCCAAAGGATGCAGGCCACGATGCACATGGTGTGGTGTGGAGTGGCTGAAGATTCTGGTCACTGGAGATGCTCGAGGTTGGGGCTGCTTGGAGCCCGAAGATCTTCTTGGAAGGAAGCCAACAAGCCTTTGCAACTGCAAGTTGGACGCGGTGCACAGGGGTTCGGTTATTGCAACCCCCACGAGGGATATTGGCCTCAAACTTGGTGAGAGGGCAGGGCAGGCCTCGGAAGTTGTGGAAAACCACCACCTGTGTTGCAAAACCTTACGGAGTCCGGAGGAGCTCAGGATCAGCAGTCCGGTCGACTTAGTTGCGGTGTCTGCGAAAGCAGGGGAGTGACTCCTTCACTCCAAGGGAGATTCCTTCTTGTGTCTTTCATGCTTCACATGCCTTGGAAGGTTCCTGTATGGTGCACAGGCACAGACGATGCAGCAGACTGGAAGGGAGACGAAGTCAGGCCCAATTGGAGTCCAGAGTGCCCAGACGGTAGAAGAAGAAGTGGTGTCTGATCTGAATCTTATCCCACGACGAATCTAGGGACCTACACCCAGGTAAGCAATTAAGTACCCTAGGGAAAGGGTTGGGAAGATTCAGGGGACCCTCCTAGGGGAGGGTCTGGACAGGGGGTAGGTTACTCCCATGTCCTTTGTCCAGTTTCGCGCCAGAACTGGTTTGAACTGGACTATGCACGGGGACACCAAGTGTGCCTCTCATGCAGACTTTCTGGCGCTGACAAGTACACCCACCTAGTCCCAATACACTAAATCCTGTCTGGGAGGTGGTCACACCTCCCTGTGACAGGATGCCTATTGTTCCACCTTCCTCTGCTCGAGCTTGGCTCAGCAGCAGGATGGCAGAAATGTGTCTCTGGTCGGCAGCAACCATTTTGTGCTGTCCGGGTCTAGAAGGTTGGCACCGGGAACACTGAGAGCCTAACGGAGGGCTCTTCCAGTGCTTGGAATCATACCTCCCACACCGTTCATGGTGTGGGAGGTATGATTCCAACATGTTTGATACCAAACATGATAGAATTTGTTGCAGCCAGTTTCGAGATGGTCAGCACGTAATTACGCGGTGCCCCTCTATATAGTATATGACTGCTTCACTGACAACCCGGGAGAATGGAGTCCGTAGGCTGTAGGGGTGTCCTGCTCATGCAGGGGCACCCTCTCACTTAGAACCAAGCACCCTGCCTTCAGGATTGTAAAGGCCTGCTATAGGGGTGACTTATAGGTTTTAAGTGCAGTGGCCCTTAGATATAGGAAACCTATATCTTAAGTAAGTGGTGCAAGCAACAACTTACACAGGCTGCAATGGCAGGCCTGTAGTTCAATTTTGCATGGTCTCCCATGGGTGGCATAATGCATGCTTCAGTCCATGGGAGACCTCTGGGGTATCCCAGTATCCAATCTGGGATGTACCTAAGTACTAAACACAACAATTTAGGGAGAAAGCAGATAGACTGGGGTTCTGATTAGCAAGATCCCAGTCAGACTAGTCAAAAACAGCATCACATCAAGCAAAAAGTGGGGGTAACCATAGAAGCAGATCCTACTTTCCTACACCCTACCAGTGTATACGATCTAATTATCGGACCTCTGCTATGCTCCTCTTGGTTAGAGCCCTCACGTCACTACCTCTGCCACACTGAGCAAGTGCAGGATCTCTTCTCTTTTTTTCGTTAACTGCAGTTGTAAGCAGTCTTGATATATGGCACTTCTTATGTACAACGGATTGCCATTGCCTGTACCCAAACATATTCCCTGTTGTATCCAAAACTGTTGTCAGTAAGATTCTGATCATTGGTCTTCTGTATAATCCAGGCCTTTACAGTTAAAGTTATAGTAGACTACTGCATTATACAAACATGTTGTCCTGGATATGCAAAATGTCTTGCAACTTGCATGATGTCCATGATAGCTTTTGAAAATGCCAATAAAAAGCATTTAAAAAAAAAAAGGAGCAGGTGAGACTTAAATTCCACTACAGGAATCATTCACTAGCTCATTGAAAACTCTGAGCATGTGATGGTAAGCGTGAGCTGAGTCACTTCCCACCCTCTACACCCCCCATTCAAGAGTCGTCCCCAGGCCTCCTGTGGGTCTTGTGCCATGCTTTGTCACTCCACGCCCCTTATTTCATTGTCGGCAACCATGTTGTCTGTCAAGTATGAATTCTGGTTTGATTTTATGGGATTTACTGTTTTCTGCATTGTGGTTTCAGTGTTTGCACTAGGGATCTGGATAAAACATTTTAGGTTTTCATTTTTACATTATACATAGGATTTCCTGAACTCTGGATTTTTTTTGTGTGCAAATTCTGTGGATTAAAAAAACTGCAATTATCTGTGTATTCTTTCTTTGATGTAAAAAAGTATTGGAGAGTGCTTTTTCAATGAAGGGGCACACATAAAGAAGGTTATAACTAGGTTCAGGTCCCACTGGGGCCCCATGAAAGGTTATGGAGGGAACATATGCTGTAGTCCCTTGAGAAAAGGAGTCCCAATCTGTGGCTAAAACAGAGAGAGCTGATCCGGCAACTGCAAGAATGCCGATATGGCTGAAAGATATCTTTTACCAGTGCCCAGATCAAAGCCTTACCGGGCCAATAAAAGAACAAACAACAAAACTTCAGATAATGGTGCAGAAAGAGGATCAACCTACTTGGATGAACACCAAGCTACAAATCTATTCCAGTAGCAGGTGTATACTGCCTTGGCTGAGGGATGCCTGGCTCCCAGAATTACATCACTACCTTCAGGAGGGAGGTCAACAGCTGTCAACTTTCGCCGCTCAATGTCCACGCATGAAGGCGAATCGTGTGCAGGTTCAGGTGCAGGACCTTGCCCTGTTGCTGCAACAGTAGATCCTCCCAAAGGGGCAGCTTGACTGGATGGCCGATGCTCATGCTCAGGAGTTCTGAATACCATTCTCTCCATGCTGGAAACACAAGAATAACCTGGGCCCGGTCGTTCCTGATCTTCTTAGAATTCTGGGCAGAGGTGGTATTGGCAGATAGGCGAAAAGGAGGCCTGAGTCCCACTAGAGACGAAAAGTGTTCTCTGAGCAGTAGTCACCTTGGAAACACCAGTGCGCAGAAGTGCTGATATTGCATGTTCCAGGCAGTGGCGAACAGATCTAACCGAGGCTCTCCCCACTCTTGAAAGAGACCTTGCATTACCTCCGGATGGAGCTGCCATTCATGATATGCTATACAGCGACGACTGAGTTTGTTCTCTCTGCTGATCAGAGAGCCTGCCAGACGTTGAACCACCAGGCAAATGTCCTGACATTCCAGCCATATTCAGAGATGCAGGGCCTTTTGACACAGGGCCCACAAACCCACCCTGCCCTGCTTCCTGCAATACCATATGGTGTTGGTGTTGTCCATGAACACCTTAAGTAGCCTCCTCTTGATGGAGGGAAGATAGACTTTCTACGCCATTCAGATGGCTCTCAACTCCAGCAGATTGATTTGGAGATGAGACTCCACTGGAGACCAGAGTCCTCTGATCCCCACCTCTCACAGATGGTAGTCCAGCCCAGGAGTGGCACATCCGTCACTACAGTCAGCTCTGGTTGGGGAAGGGAGAGGGGTCTGCCGCTGACCCAATCGCGGTTCGTCAGTCACCACTGCAGGTCTTTTCCAGTTTCCTTGATATCTGGACCACATCGGAGAGAATTCCCTGATGCTGTGCCCACTGGGACTTCAGGTCCCACTGCAGAGTCAGCATATGCCAACGGGCATGTGTTAACAGCAGGATGCAGGACCCCAAGTCAGTCTCACCAAACTCCAGGATAGAAGCTGAAACATCAGAATCATAGGCTGAATATCCTGGACTCGCCGTTCCAGAGGATAGGCCCATAACTGCACTGTATCCAGGACAACTCACATGAAGCGGAGCATTTGAGAGGGAGTCAGGTGTAACTTCGCCATGTTTATAGTGAACCCCAGCGAATGTAGGAGGTCTGCCATAGTTTGGAGGTGTGGGCGAGCCTGCCTTCAGCAGCCAGCCGTCGAGGTAGGGGAAGACTGAAACTCCTGACCTCTGCAGGTGTGCTGCAACCACCTTAATCACCTTGGTAAACACCCAAGGGGTGCGGGTAAGGCCAAAAGGAAGCAGATTAAACTGATAATGCTCGTGGTCCACCATGAACGGCAGCAAGTGCCTGTAGGCCGGCATGATGTGAATATGGAAATAGGTGTGCTGAAAGTCGAGCCCAACTATCCGGTCTCCAGGGTCTAGGGCAGACAGAACCTGAGCTAACGAGACCATGATGAATTTTTCCTTTTTCAGGAAGAAATTGAGAGGGTGCAGGTCTAAAATAAGGAGGCGGCCTCTGTCCTTCTTTGGCACTAGAAAAAGGTGGAAATAGCAACCACTACCTAGTTCTGATGCAGACACCCTCTCAATGGCTTTTTGGCAAAAAGAGCCTGTACTTCCTGATGGAGCAGGGAGAGGTGGTCCTCTGTCAGCCGGACTGAGGATAGTGGCATGGGTTGTGGGGTTTCTAGAAAAGGGATGGAGTAACCCCGCTGGACAAGCTGATGTACAGACTTGTCCGATGTGATGGCGGATCCTACCACCAACTGGGTGCCTGGGATGGTATGAGGGCAAACTATAGTGGTTTGGAGGTTGCACTGCTTGGAGTGGGGTGGCAGATTGGGTTGACCTCTGACTGGTTGTCCCATAAGGGTTGTGGGAACTATGTCCGCAACCACAAAAGGACCTGGGAGTCTGTTGATCATGGTGGCTGGGCGGGAATGGACGTGGTTGGTAGCCCCTCCTAGAGCCATGGAAGTGGCGAAAGGCAGAATAGGGAAGGCGCGGGGCCATGGAGAGGACCAATGACCTGTCAGTTGCTCGGCAGATTTTAAAGAGCTCCAACGCTGAATCTGTCTTGTCAATGAAGAGATGGGAGCCACTGAAGGGCATGTCCATAAGGGATGCCTGGACATCCCCCAAAAAGCCAGTCGATCACAGACAGACGTAGCTTCTGAGGGCCACGGACGATGCAATCACTCTCCTCTGAGATCATGGGCAGCAATTGTACAATTGAATCCCAAACTGTGTGGGTGTACTGGCTTAAAAGGCACATGGTGTTCACTGACGCAGTGCAAAGCTGACTGAAGAGAACATCCTCTTGCCAAAGGTGTCCAGCCTCTTTTGACTCCCAATGTGGTGGTGTGGTAGGGATGCACTAGGGATGACTTTGAAGGTGGAGGCCTGGATGACTAGGCTCTCCAGGGTGGGGTGTTGGGTAAGGAAAGCTGGGTCCCCCGGAGCAAGGCACTGGCTCCAACTCGGAAGATCGAGTTCCGACAAGCGCAAATTTGACGTTGGGTGGCGCTGGTCTGGCTCTGTATTGGAGCCGGGTGTGATGATGGGGTCGGCGCTGCTATGGGGCATTGATGGCGCCATGAACGACGTCGCCGTAACGGGCACTGGGGAAGGCTGCGGTATCGCGATCAGAGACATTTTGAATCCAGCACCGGATCCAGGGGGCCCGAATAGCACAGAGGACGGACCCGCCAGTGGAAATCCAGTGGGGCACCCACCAAACCCATGGGGCTTGAAGGTGCTCCAGAGGTGTCAACCCGGCCAGACGAACAAGCTACTTACCTTCGGTAACGATATATCTGTAAGAAACATAGGTTAGTTATAGATTCCTTACCTTAGAAATCCGGAAAGTTTTTCGTCAGCAGTACCCCTGCGCATCGAAAGGTGGCGTCGGTCGACTCCGCGTTCGTCGTCGGCATCGTGGTCGCCGGGATGACGTCCGGTAGATACATAGACGCCGCCCTCGCGCGCTGACGTCAGTTCTGTACACGACTTTCCACGCCAGAAGCGCAGAGCCATGCAAGACACTGACCACTGGTGCACAAAACAAGGGCCCTGAAAGGACGACCTTAACCCTAGAAGTCAGTTCGCAGAATGGGGAGGATGGGTGGGGCGGTAAGGAATCTATAACTAACCTATGTTTCTTACAGATATATCGTTACCGAAGGTAAGTAACTTGTTCATCTGAAAGAAACAGTTAGTTATAGATTCCTTACCTTAGAATAGATACCACAGCAATACCAACCCCGGAGGTGGGTCTGCGAACCAAGTTCACACCAGAAAGTCCTGGAGAACAGAACGGCCAAAGAAGCCGTCTCTCCGGACTTGGCTGTCTAGGCAGTAGTGTTTGGTGAACATGTGCAGCGATGCCCACGTAGCTGCCTGACAGATGTCATTTAGGGGGACCCCTCGTCCCAAAGCAGTAGTAGCTGCCGTCGCCCTGGTAGAATGGGCGCGCAGCCCCACTGGAGGCTCCTTCTTTGCCAAAGAGTAGCAGGTTTTGATGCACAGAACGACCCACCTGGAGATGGTTTGTTAGTGCACGGCCCGACCTTTCTTAGCGCCCACGTAACCAACAAAGAGCTGGTCGTCCACCCGGAATTGTTTGGTGCGATCCAAGTAGAAGGAAAGCGCACGTTTTGGATCCGGACGGTGGAGCCTCTCTTCCTCTTTTGAAGGATGCGGAGGCGGAAAGAAGGTGAGCAAAGTGATGGTTTGGCCAATGTGGAAAGAAGTAACCACCTTGGGAAGAAAGGAAGGTCTAGTTCTCAGGACAACCTTGTCCGGATGGACAGCCAGAAAGGGAGCCTTGGAAGAAAGAGCTTGCAGCTCACTCACCCTGCGTGCAGAGGTGATGGCCACCAGAAAGGCAGTTTTCAAAGTGAGAAGTCTGAGAGGACAGTTATGTAGCGGCTCAAAGGGAGCGCACATGAGGTAGGTAAGAACCAAGTTCAAGTCCCACTGAGGCATTACGAAGGAAACAGGAGGAAAAAGATGAGTAATGCTTTACAACAAGGGACTTGAAAAGAGAAGGCTGATCAGGAAGCCTAAGTAAGGCTGAAATGGCCGAGAGGTAGCCCTTGAGAGTGCCCAGAGCCCTGCTGGGCCAAAGAAAGAAGGAACAAGAGAACCTCAGAAAGAGGGGCGGAAAGGGGATCCACAGCCTTTGCTGCGCACCATGCCACAAATTTGTTCCATCTGCAGGCGTATACAGTCTTAGTGGAGGGACGCCTGGCTGCCAAGATAACATTGCAGACTTCGGGAGGCAGGTCAAACGACGTCAACTGCCGCCGCGCAATCTCCACACAAGGAGGTAGAGGCTGGACAGGTTCGGGTGGAGGACCGTCCCCTGCTGCTGCGACAGAAGATCCTCCCGAAGAGGCAGTCTAATCGGAGGATCGATGGCCATGTTGAGCAGCTTGGGATACCAGACTCTTCGTGCCCAATCCGGAGCCACAAGAATGACTTGGGCCCGGTCGCGCTTGATCATCTTCAGCACACTGGGTAGAAGTGGTATAGGCGGAAAGGCGTATAGAAGACCGCAACTCCACTCGCGACGAAAAGCGTCGCCTAGCGAGTGCCGCCTTGGAAATTCCAACGCGCAGAACTGATGACATTGCGCGTTCTCTTTGGTGGCGAATAGATCTAACCAAGGCTCTCCCCACTGCTGAAAGAGACCTTGCACCACCTCCGAGTGAAGACGCCATTCGTGATCCATCATGCACCTGCGGCTGAGTGCGTCCGCCCTGGCGTTCAGGGAACCTGCCAGGTGTTGAACCACCAGGGATATGCCCTGATGTTCCAGCCATGTCCAGAGGCGGAGGGCCTCCTGACATAGGGTCCACGACCCCACCCCGCCTTGTTTGTTGCAGTACCACATGGAGGTGGTGTTGTCCGTGAACACCTGCACTACTCTTCCCCGTACAGAGGGAAGGAATGCCTTGAGTGCAAGACGAATCGCCCGAAGTTCCAGAAGGTTGATGTGGAGCCCGGACTCCGCCGGAGACCAGTGGCCTCAGATCTCCGCCTGCCCCATGTGGCCGCCCCATCCCAGAAGTGATGCATCCGTCACCAATGTGAACTCTGGTTGAGGAAGGGAGAGGGATCTGCCGTCGACCCAATCCTGGTTCGTAAGCCACCACTGCAACTGGTGTGCAGTGCCCTCCGAGATCTGGACGCAATTGGACAGATTCCCCTGATGTTGTGCCCACTGGAATTTCAGGTCCCACTGCAGAGCCCGCATATGCCATCTGGCATGGTCCACCAGCAGGATGCAGGAGGCCATCAGACCCAGCAGCCTGAGGGTCATCCTGACCGAAACCCAGGATAGAGGCTGAAAGATCGGAATCATAGCCCGAATATCCCGGACTCGTTGTTCAGGAGTATAAACCTGAAACTGTGTAGTGTCCAGAACCGCTCCGATGAAGAGGAGCTTCTGAGAGGGGGTCAGGTGTGACTTCGGCATGTTGATGGAGAACCCCAGCGAATGCAGGAGGTCGGCCGTAGTCTGGAGGTGGGAGACGGCAGCCTGGGGCGAGCCCGCCTTCAACAGCCAGTCGTCGAGATAGGAGAAGACTGGAACCCCTGATCTGCGCAGATGAGCTGCGACCACCGCCATCACTTTCGTGAACACCCGAGGGGCGCTGGTAAGGCCAAAGGGGAGCACGGTAAACTGAAAGTGCTCGTGGCCTACCGTGAACCGCAGGTAACGCCGGTGAGCCGGCAGGACGGGGATGTGAAAGTAAGCGTCCTGCAAGTCCAACGCTGCCATCCAGTCTCCAGGGTCGAGGGCAGACAAGACCTGAGCGAGCGTCAACATTTTGAACTTCTCCTTCCGGAGGAAGCGGTTGACGTTCCTGAGATCCAAGATAGGGCGCAGGCCTTTGTCCTTCTTGGGCACCAGAAAGTAGTGAGAATAGCAACCACGACCTACTTCTGGAGCAGGAACGCGCTCGATGGCTCCCTTGGCCAAGAGTGAAGAAACTTCCTGTTGGAGAAGGGCCAGATGATCCTCCGACATGCGATGGTACTGAGGTGGCATGGAGGGAGGGGTAGTCTTGAAGGGGAGTAGCCCCTTCGGACTATTTGCAAAACCCACCTGTCCGACGTGATGGTGCACCAGTGGGGGAGGTGATGGCGAATCCTGCTGCCCACTGGCGTTTGGTGGCCCTGAAAGGTCGGACTAGGAGGGTTTGGAGGCTGCTGCAGAGGGGGCTGTGGTGGACTGGCCCGCCCGCTGGCCCCCAGAACCACGGCGCTGGTTCCCACGTCCCCGGCCGCGCAGAGGCTGAACAGCTTGCACCGGCCTGTGGCCCTGGGTGGAACAAGGTGGGGCACCCCTTCCGTAGCCATGAAAGGGGCGAAAGGCAGACTGCACAGGGCGGGTGGTGGAGACGCCCAAGGACCTGGCCGTAGCCCGAGAGTCCTTAAAGCAATCCAGCGCGTTGTCTGCCTTGTCGCCGAAAAGGCAACGGCCATCAAAGGGCATGTCCATAAGAGTGGATTGGACATCCCCGGAAAAAACTGTCGACCGGAACCAGGCGTAGCGTCGAAGGGCTACTGACGTGGAAATCAACCTGCCTAGTGCGTCGCGGTATGCAGCCCACAGCGGATGATAAACTTCGCTGCGTCTCTCCCCTCGGCAAATGCACGGGAGAGCACGGCCCAGGCCTCCTCCGGGCACTGGGGCAGCACCTGTGCTACCGTATCACATACAGAGTGGGTATAACGGCCCAACAGACATGCGGTGTTTACCGACCGCAGTCCCAAGCTGGCGGAAGAAAACATTTTCTTCCCAAGGTGGTCCAGCTTTTTGGATTCCCTATCGGGTGGTGCGTTAGGGAATGCGCCTTTGGAAGTGTAGGCTTGGACCACCAAGCTCTCAGGGGTGGGGTGTTGGGAGAGGAAAGTGGGGTCGCCCGGGGCCGGGCGGTGGCGTTGGGCAATCATCCTGTTCACAGGAGCCCCTGAGTTGGGCCTGGACCAGGTGCCCAAAAGGATGTCCGTGAGGGCTTCATTAAACGGCAGCAGGGGCTCCGAAGAGCTCGCTGCCAGTTGAAGGATCTCTGTCAGAAGGTTAGTCCTGACTGCCACCGTAGGTAACTCGAGTTGGGGAGCCTCGGCCGCCCTACGCAACGCCACTGCGTATGACGCTCCCTCCTCCGTAGCAAAGGTAGGAGGAGACAACATGCCAAGGTCTGGTGAGGTATCCAGACCACTGGCTTCCCCCACTTCTTCTCTCCAGTCCTGCACCTAAGTCAACTGGTCGGTTAAAGGGTCCCCAGCCCCCTCCCAGTCCTCCTCACCCTCCTCTGGCTGCCAATCTGGTCTGAAAGAGCCAGGGTAGAACAGGGGCACAAAAGTACCCGTCGGCGTCGGATCCGGCATCGGTCAACGCCGGTCCGACTCCGTGTCTATCTCGAGGTGGAAGCCGGGGTCGACGTCGGCTGGGGACACAGTCGACGCCGGTTGCGGATGTGGTGCCGGTGGAATCAGCGCTGGGGGAGGCGTAACAAGGTTGACCGGCGCCGAACCGGATCCAGGCCTGAATCCAAGGGGACCCTGCGGCGCCGAGGCCGAAGCCGCCGGCGCTGAAGACCCAGGGCCCCCAGCCGAGTCTGCGGGGCCCGAAGGTGCGCCGGCGGAGTCTGGCTGCCCAAAGATGGCGTGCATCGCTTCGTAAAACTGACGAAGCTGAGCAGGGGTCGCTCCCAAGAAGGGGGGGAAACCCGGAGCCGACCCTACGGGCTCCGCACGCAGAACCGCGGGAGGGGCACCACCCGCATCCCTCGTCGCGTCGGCCGACGGACGGGGAGAAGTCGAAGAGCGACGATGCTTCTTCGACTTCTTTTTGTGCTTCGACTTACCTGACCCCGAGTGCAAAGACTTAGACGAAGAATGGTGTTGGCTCCGCGACCGGTCCCTCGAACTCCTCCGCGACCGGGACCTCGAGCGACGCGGAGCCGACTGCCGGGCCTCGAGTAGCTTTCGGGACCGCTCCCGCAAAGACTTCAGGGCCATGGTCCGGCAGTCGGAGCACGACTTGGGGTCGTGGTCGCGCTCCAGGCAATAGAGGCACACGCGGTGCGGGTCCGTCACCGACATCAGTCGGTTACAGGAACCGTAGGCCTTGAAGCCGGGCATTCCTCGTGCACCAGGAGTCAATGGACTCAAAAAACTAATTGGACAAAAGTCGAGAAAAAAGTCAGTCAAAAAGTGACTGGAGGTACCGCTCTCTCCGGATCTGCGCTTGCAGGCGTGGAAAAAGAAAGAACTGACGTCAGCGCGCGAGGGCGGCGTCTATGTAGCTACCGCGATGTCATCCCGGCGACCACGACGCCGACGACGAACGCGGAGTTGACCGACGCCACCTTCCGACACGCAGGGGTACTGCTGACGAAAAACTTTCTGGATCCAGTCTGACGCCTGGGGATAATTCTAAGGTAAGGAATCTATAACTAACTGTTTCTTTCAGATATTAGGTGCATGGCCTCACAGAACTCACGGAGTTGAGCTGGTGTGCCTCTGCCTCTGGGAAACTCAGGGAGGCCGGGAATGGATCCAGAAGCAGGCTATGCGTGGGAGCAGGGCCTACAGTGACATCTTTCCCGAGTCTAGTCTGAAGATTTGGACCGGCACGGTGAAGTAGAAGAATGGGCTGACTTCTCGATTTCCCTGACTTTTTGTAGTGCTTACCAGACAACTTAGAGGGCGATTATGAGCGCCTTTAACGACTCAGTGAACGGGCACAAGACCTTCCTTGGTACTGGGACCTGGAGCTTCACATTTAACCGGCTTCAGGCGAACTAGGAGCTTCAAGGAGCAATGAGGGAGCCTCAGTGCCTTGGGGTTCATAGCACAGCAATCCTCTAAAGACTTGGAGTCGGGTCCGACTCCAAGCACTACAGGCAAACTAGATGGGGGGCTTGTCACAGTCACATATCTGTGACAGGTTCCACAGAGCTTAAACCCCACTGGTTTCTTAGGGGACATTCCTACACACTGGGAGACAAGTCTCGAAAAAAGAGTCTCAACAAACCGTCGAAAAAAGTCAGTCAAAAATGACTGGCAGAAGCTCTCTCCGAATCTGAACTGACTGGTGCGGAAAGAAAAGAACTGATGTCAGCGCGCTGGGGTGGCACCTATATAGGCACCGCACAGGTCACTTCCAGCGCAGGCGCCGCACATGCTGAGCTGAACAACGCCACCTACTGGCGCACAGAGGTAATGCTTGAAATGTTTGCGGATCCAGTCTGACGCATGGGGATAATTCTAAGGTAAAGAATCTGTGATTTGAAGTCTCTATCAGATAGAGAGTTTCACAACAGCGAGCACGTATGTATGAGGCAGTTATCCTATCTTGGATTACTTACGGACAATGGAACATGTTTCTTATGAATGAATGGCTGCCTCCTTTTTGTGCTTGGAACAGTTTGCACTTTTATGTCTGTTTAACTACAAAAACAAGATCTTTATGTTGTGTACTTAATTTTAACCCAAGTCACTGAAGGAGTGTTTCCAATTTCGGTAGAGATTTCTTCACTCACTTTTCAGATTGGACAGTTCTTCAATTTAAAATTTGATAATTATTTTGAAAACGTGTTTCTTTTCTTTTCATTTTTTGGATGGTGCCATTCTGATGGAGCCTTTATAGATCGTTCTAGGGCTAATCTCTGTTGGCCTTCTGCTGGTTCCAGCACACATGGATTGGCAGTAGATGTTTCTGCTGTATCAATTTGTCTGGCCTTTTTTTGGGGGGTGTGCACCTAAAGGTTTAAGACTGCTGTAGGAAAGTGGAGGAGTATGTAGTGAGACGTGTTAGGCTTCACTATACAATACTCTCACAATACCCCAAATATGTCCTGTGGATTCACAATAAGAAATCCCTAGCTCAGTCCTAGTAGTGTGGCACAGAGCAGTCAGGCTTTACTAGCGGAACATGTGTTAAGCATTTCAGAATACCAACATGGACGACAAGTAATTGACACAACTCGAAAGAAATCACACCAATTAATAAAAATAAAGCAGGTTCTTATATAAATTTAGACACCAAAACGAAGACAATCAGAGATGAGTATAAGTGGAGTTATGGGATTTAGAATGAAAAATAAATCAGTGCATTTCACTTTTGCAAAACTTTAATTTTGCGGTCAATGGGAAAAAGCACTAGTGACAATCAGTCACTTGCAGGTCGAGTCCAGTGGAAACCATTGGGGGTTAAGGTGATACGGGTCCCAGGACCAGGCCACAACAGACAGTTGAATTTTACCTGGCTCATAGGGCCCAGGTGCAGAGTTGTCCAGGCTGTCTCTGGTGCTGAAGCGGGGGCCACTCAGACAGTGCTGGTGAGTAAACGGATTTAAAAACTCGACAAAGAGGTCACTAAGGTGGCGGGTTGAAGATGCTGGGGGTTCCCTCGAGGCATAGCGAACAAAGGTAGTGGTAGCCGGACTGGCCACCAACAAGCCTTGGCAGCAGCAAGCTAAGCCTGGAGTTACTTCGACGTCCAGGGGAAAAAGTTAACCACCTGAAACTTGCTGGCGGTCAGGCCTACGTTTCCCACAATGCACTGGACCATTTTCTTTTGGGAGATCTCTCGGTGGGCCTTATGGTCAGTGATTCTTTGATTCGGGGAACATGCTTTTTACCTGCGGGCTGCAGGGGACCAGTATCTCTAGTCCAACGGAGTTCTGGAGTTGCCTTTGACTCTCAGAGGGGTTCCTCTTTCCTTTGGGACCAGTCTCTGGTCCGGGATGTGCCGCAGTCGTGCAGTTGCAGGGTGGTTGCCACAGGTGCAGGGTATCGCACCTCTCCTTTGTGCAGGTCCTTGAGTCGCAGACTCGGGTCTCTTCTTTGTCCTTGTTTTCAAGTCGATTCAGATCTGAGGTTCTGGTGCCAGTGGTGTCTCTTAAATCCTAGATTTAGGGCTGTTAGGGGTGTGGGTGCAAGTAGCCAATGGGCTACTAGCCCCAGCAGCTAATCTGCCCCTGAGGTGACCACATCCGGGGGGTGGGTCACCTTTGCAACCTAGAACCCTCTATTCTCCCACTTTTAAAAATGGCAGAAAACTTCCATAACTGTACAGACCAGGTAGCCCTCCCTAGGGTTGTGGCTAGCCTTCTGAGGGGGGCTACACCGCCTGAGTACCTAATTGTCCCACCTGCCCAGGAGCAAATGTGCCTAGGGGAAGGGGGTTGACTGCTTCCTCCTTTGGGAGGCAGCCTGGTTGCATATCAGAGGCGGTGTAAGCTTTGAAGCTCACCGCCTTCATGTACCACTTCACTGGCCATCCTGTCAGGCCTTTGTTTCTGACTCCTGGGAGTGTTCACGCCTCCTGGCAGGGGGTCAGATTCCTGACTTGGTGGCAGCAGCTGCAGGCTGTCAGTCAGGGCACAGGAAAGACTTGGGCAAAGTCTAACGTAGCCACCTGGGTGCATGCCACATCAAATCCGACATGGGAGTCATGTCAGGTTTGATGACACAAGTTTTTTGATACCTAACATGACCCTTTTCAGTGGGACCATAAAGGAGCTGGCAACCTTTGAATGCCCAGGTGCCAACCCATGTTATCCTATGCCCCCTGAACACTTACAGTAGCCCTTAATGGAAAGAGGCTACTATAGGGACATATAAACTTGCACTTATATGTCCACACCTTTAATATAATGCACCCTGCCTCCTGGGCTCAGGAGGCCTACCTTAGAGGTAACTGACATATTAAAAATAGTGCTGTGACCTTGCCACTCATGGTGAGGGCAAAGTCGAGTTTGAGCAATTTGCACTGCTCCTGCAGTCTGCAATGGCAGGCCTGTTGCCATCTGTTCACTTGGATCACTCAGGGAGGTAAAATCTGTACTTTAGGCCCTGGTGACCCCTTTAACAACCATGCCCTGGGTAACAGTGGTACCATTTACCAGAGACTTATGAGGGGGTTAAAGTCCTTGCCAATTGGGGTTACCAATTTACGTACCTCATAGTAAGGGAGAGAGTACTGGTGCCTGGTTAGCAGGCTCCAGTGCACTTTCAGAGTCGAAAACCAGCAGCTAGTTGTCCAAATGGGGGCAAAAAGTGGGGGGAACCTACAAAAAGCCTGTTTTCTTACAACTGCCAACACTATTTTCTTCTAATCACATCTTTCTCAAGAAGTCCAAATGAGGGTAAAAAGTGAAGGCAAACCTGCAAAAAGCTTGTTTTCTTACAACTGCCAACACTATTTTCTTCTAAACTAGAGGAGTCATTGGCTTTTTGTATAGTGTCACTTCAAAAAGGGACTTAAAGTAGCCTGCATTGTGGTAGATGACTGCAAGTACAAAAGATGTCTGTTCGTCCAATGTATAGCTATAAATTACGCGTTCAAATGATTTCCAAGGTGTTGACTGGATCTCGGTGCACATTAGGTCTAATGTGAATCTTACCTTTCAGAAAAACATGTTCATACTAGTGACTGAATTGTCTTTGAAGTAGAATTCCTTTGGGAATGATAGATGGCATTTGTTTCCATTAATTAGACAGTGGATAAAAAAGAGTTAAACAATCTCTGAGCAGGCTGACATCCCCATAGAGCCTTCACAAAACAACTGTGTGAAGGTGCCAGTAGAGTATTACCATTTAACTACAACTATCACCTATGAACAAAGTGAACTGGAACTCAACCAGTCCAAAAGGTTTGCTTCTAAACTATAGGAAGAGACCTTTATCATAATATCATAATGAAGTTTACATCATTAGAGCCCATACCAAAATTGATAAAGTGTCACCGAATCATGAAGTCAAGAAAGGCTTGAGTTCAAATCCCAGAGGTCACATACAACTCCCCCCCACCCCCCCACCAAGGTATTGTACCTGTCAGCGGACCTTTCACACTCTTATAGATCTTATCTTTCTGTAGAAAAAAACATTTTACTTACAGGCAGACTTTGCTTCTATGTCAAGGGAGGATCAGAAAAGTGGGCATCACAAACTCCATATGGTGAGCAGATTTACCTGGACATTGAGATAATTCTCCAAAGTCTTAGAATAGAATGATTACTTGAAAACATCAATAACTAGAAGAGACAGCAAACCCTTTCTTCAGACAGTAAAAATGATCCATGGAGTTACAGAATTTTGTTATTGAAGAAGAAGGGGGTGTCATGCCATTCTACAAAATGCCCCTCACCTGAAGGAATGGTCCAATAAGTTGGACTCCAGAGCAGAACTCTTAAGGACAAAGCATGTACTTATTAGGCCTCCAAAAAGACATTTTGTTTCAAGATTTTTTTGCAGAAAATATACTTTATTTTCCATAGAACACAATATATAAATGCAAAACAGTCTTTCAAACAGCACCGATATCTTGACAAATTTGGAGTTGAAATGTGGGATGAAAAGACATGGATACTAGAAAGAATGACGAATAGCAGAGTAAACAGAGGACATGTCAATCAATGATAAAATCCGGGTAACTGCAGGGAGGTGGGAGGATTGAACAGGGGTGAGGTGACCAGTTTTTCATCCGGGGTGCATTTATGTATGGCAGCTGATGAAGTGGCGGAGGGGAGAGAGGGTTCGGAATGGCAGATATATCTTGCTTAGATTGTTTATTTGTTCGTAACTTTCTTTTACTATGTAGGGTGTGTTGAAACTCTCAAATGCAAAATCAATAAAATGTTTTTTTTTTTATAAAAAAAAAACAAAGCACCTGTTGGAGGTGTTATGATATCTTAAAGTTAAATATTTAGGTTGGACTGTTAGTGCTCTAGTAAAGGTGCATTAGGTTCTGCCTTAGCCTATACTAGCGATTTCTGTTGCATTGCAAGGGTCGACATAGGATTTGCAGTTCACTACAAACTGCCCTACATCATCAAGTCTGACATCTTTCAATTCTATTCCCATATCCTTCTAGAAGTCGAGCAAAACAACATCTGCAAAAGGAACAAATGCCTAAAAAAAGATGTGCAAGAGGTTGGAGGCAAACTTCTGGAGAATGTGACAGAGCAAAACAAGAACAATAACAAACAAATGATCCGCCACGCACTGTTTTGTCAACATCGGGGCTTATAGATTGTTCTTCATTTCCTGTAATGGACAGATATGTCAAATAGATCAGCACCACAACCACTTCATGATCCTCAGGAAAGATCATCTGTTGCCTACTGCCAGTCTGCTCAACGGATACTTGTGTGGTACAGCCAAGTACAAAACCACCTTCGGGTTCACTCCACACAAGTTGGGGAAAGCAGCAGCATGATGAGAATCAATTCATTCTACATCCCCTTCTGGTCCAGTCCAAGGGTTTTTGTGATGCATGACTGCACATTCATTATTCAGGATAATGCCCCCTCGGTGCAGTAGAGCTGGGACAGTGTCTTGCTCAAAGCAGGTCCAAGATTTCTGCAAATAGGAGTTATAGGCAAAAGGAAAGATCAATAACACTTGTTCTTCAATGTAAAAATGTACATGTGATCTTCAACGCTGCAAACTACACCCACCACACACCAAACTACACCACAGCAACACAATCTGTTTACATTCCTGCATATGTCGGTTGTAGTAAATGCACTTGTCTGGTCACATCTAATTTACTTAATGCTATCCAAGTGGGTTTACAAAAGGTAGCTATATGTAAATTGCAGCGAATCCAAAAAACCACTACACGAGTCCTGTTGAAACTGAAAAGGTCACATCATGGTGACACCAGTACTGACTTCCAATGCAGATAGCATCCTTGGTACATAAGTCCCTTTACACAGGACATCGCACTTTTGTAACTTACTGCTTCAAGCTGGACTCTCTGGGCCAGAGCGCTAGACGTTAGGAGAACCACAGATGCTAGAAATCCTAGTTCTAAGTTCTAAAAGGATCCCATATCAGAATTTTGTCTAAGTAGATACAGAATGGAACTCCCTTCCAGTACAATTACTCAAGGAACACGATTTAACAAACTTTAGAAAGGCCGTAAAGACCTCGGTGTTATTAGCGGAGTTCAATTCAGTAGTTAATATCTATTAGTGAAAATGGCTGAAGCTGCACTTTATAAAACAGACACAAATAGTATGAAATGGAATTTGTTAACCACAAACCTTACGATACAAAAAGAGCATTGCTGCAAACTAAGATCCATATTGTGTTGTGCTGTGTGCAAGTGTTTATGATAACCTAAATACACTAGAGGTACTCTTACAAATCAAGCAATGCTACTACGCCCACATCTGCACCACAAACTCTTATCACTTTGTTACGATCTTAACTGATTCATAGAAAAAAGAAAAATCGAAAACAACATCACCGCCCAACTCAAATCATCTGTTCTGTATGTTGAGCACACTGCCAATACCGATTCCCCCATGATACTATTGCATCAGTCGCTAAGTTAAAATCCTACTCACTGACTATTATAAACCCAAGTCATGTTCATGATGAGACCATACCAGTCCTGATGTCTCATTCAATGAATACAAACATTATCAACACCATACTCAACGACACATGCTCCTCAACCACTATGTCCTAGTATCCTTAAATAAAGTTACTTTAATACCACCTCCTTACAAAAAAGACCAACTCTTGAGCAACTATTTTAACCAAATAACATCCTGACTTATGCCTCCCCAAGTTATACAAGAAAAAAGTATCCGTGTCACATAGCCAAACAACTAATTTAACACCTCCAATTAGATTCTAGACAAAACATGACGCTGCAGCAGGACTAACCGTCTAGAACACAACTTCGAACGTGCTGCTAAGAACCTGACTATACAAATCAACATAGATTTGTCAGTGGCACTAGACACTGTCTCTTATAATGCCATCTTTAACAAATATTCCTTGCCAAATGGGAGCTGGAACCTTGCTATCTGATCACACAGCAGTCACATGTGGGTTCTCCCAAGCCTCCCTATCTATACACTGCTTTTAAATATATTTGTTCACACCGAGGTGCAAATAGTGAGGTTGCAAGGTTTCTCTGTGGCAGCCTTGTAAAGGCCATTCCTAGGCATGTGCCAGTACAGAGTCAATGATGCCGCTTGGCACTAACCGAATGTGCAGATATGCTTTCACAAGCATACCCTTAATTGATTACCAGTTCTGCATTCCACGATGCTGGAAACCCCTGAGCAGACTAGATATGGTTTTCAACCCTGGTTTCCAGAAGAAGATGCTTAATACATTAGGAAGAGTCTGTCAGAAGAGAATTAGTACTTTGCATTCACTATCTTGAAATAGAGAGCTCCAAACATCAGGGTCATGAGTTTTTAGCTGTGCTAGCTGATTTTTTAATAAGTACTTCTGATGTTTTTGAATATTCAGGGAATTATTTGTTTTTAAATGTGACTGTCGCACTCTGCACTGCAGTGATTTAAGGACCAGCTGCAGCCCGTGCATGTAAGAGCAGTGGGGCCGGGTGGAGGGGGATTTTGACGGACGATGACGGAAACTTAATTATTTATTTATCTTCCCCTCGTCATCATCCGCGTCGAAACTCCCCCCCCCCCCCCCCCCCCCCTGCACAGGCCGCGGCTGTTAGGGACATTTTTAGAGACGTTCATGACGCACATTTGCACTTTACTTTTCAGAACTCGTTTCTATCTCTTTTCAGGTTTGACGCTCTCCTGGTTCGCTACTTGTATGCCGAGAGAGCGTGCAGGTGTTGGTGGCCATTTTTTCCTTCAGATAGACTAGAGGCGCCATTTTAGGTGGGTGCATGCTCTAGTTGTCCACAAATGCTTTCAACCATGGCCTATTTGAAGCAAGCTGCGGCCAAAGGCAAGCCCGTCTGCGCCCATACATGGCTAGCACCAGCCATGCCGTTCAGTTCGCTCCAAGATTAGCAGGCAGTACCAAATACTCCAGAAATGAGTTATTCCATGTCAATATTTCCAGCTTCTATTGCAGGAGATGTTCCCCAGGGGAGTTTGTGGGCAACATATCTTGTGGTTGCCATGGCCATGTATTGTAGTTGGACTCTCCCACCCTAAAGGCTATCTCCCTCACACAGTGAGGCACACCAGTATGAAATCAGAGAGGATAACCCATCAGCCACCACTTTACTCCAGCTACGAGTCGAGCTTCAATTAATTAATGTGCACTTATTGCTTAAGCATGCCGAGCCCATTTTCCAAGTTTTGACGGATGTTAACTTTAATACCATGTTTTTAACGGAAACCTGGCTCCACTCTGACACTAATCCTGACGTTGCTCCAGCAGTCCCACTGGGGTTCAAGATCTACAGACGGGAAGGAATGGTAAATGTGGGTGGGTGCATCACTATTATTTTATGTAGCAATTTCCAATGCTCCACTTTCCACGTATATAACTAAAAAGGGGCGGAACATTTGGGATTCTGTATTACCATGACTCCCAAAGTTTCCTTCTCGGAAGTCCTAATTTAGCGTTCCCTTTGCCGATTTAGATGTTTCTCCTCCTGGGATGAAGCTATTCTCTTGGTTGTACATAGGTTCACAAATCTAGAGGATATTAATCTGCACATGGATATGACAACTGACAAAGCTGGTCAAGAATTGGCACAATCCTAGATCGACAATCTCCACAACAGCATTTTTCCTGCTGGCACTGTCTCTTCTCCTGCAACACAGGAGCACCCGCATGCACTACCACCGCCACGCCAACCACGCCTGCTCCGGAACAACTTCACTGCATTCTGCTCAACACACAATCACTCTGCAAGTATGCCACTGAGACCTGGAACACCATCATCTCCCTCATTCTTGACGCCATCTTCCTCACCGTGACCTGGCTCAACCCCACATCCACGCTAGGCATCAGATCAGCAACCCCCGACAGCTACAAGATAGCACACCAAGACCACATCAACAAGCATGGAGGTGGAATTGCCATCATCCACAAGAAACCATCCACTGCATGGTCACCAACTCACAGATCACCTGAAGAACAACAATCTTCTGGACACCTCCCAATCCGGATTCCATACCAACCACAGCACAGAAACCGCCCTCACCGCCACCACCGACAACATCAGAACCCTCCTCAACCGGGGAGAAACAGCAGCCCTGATCCTCCTCTACCTCTCAGCAGCACTTGACACAGTATCCCTTCACACCCTCATCAAGAGGATTCACCACGTCGGAATTCAAGGAGACGCCCTCAGATGAATCGCCTCCTTCCTTACCGGAAGAACCCACAGGATCTGCCTACCCCCTTTCACCTCGGAACCCAAGAATATCATCTGCGGCGTCCCTCAAGGCTCGTCCCTCAGTCCTTCACTATTCAACACCTACATGACCCCTTTGGCCAACATCGTCCGGACCCATGGACTAAGGATTAGTTACTTACCTGTAATCCTAGTTCTCTTCCAGGGGTATACTCATCAAAGTCATAAGCACTGAATTATTCCCGCCCACCTGCGGGATCCCGGAGCATATAGAAATATACATATATATATGTGTATGTTGGGGATCACAAGTGCATAGCACTTCCGCGACATACATATATACATGTATATAAATACAAAATATATGCAGCCTAACATAATTCCAATAAGGCAAAATGCCAAAATTACAAAGGTTTTCCCTGTACAGACAATCTCCTATATACACTCTGTAATAGAGAACATACACTGTAATAGTGTCATACAAGAAAACCTTTATTTTCAGAAAAGGAAAAAACATGTAATAGCAGGCAGTTGGCCCATAGGCTGCATAGCTAAATAAATATCACTGTACAGTAAAACACTGGCACCTTGCCTTTAAGGCTTCCAAGAACTTGGACACTTTGCCTTTAAGGCCTCCAGGAGACCCTCTGCTCCCATCATGCACCACAGGTGACAGTTAGGTCAGTTCTTTTTGAACGGTGTACTAACTTGTAGCAATCTGATTATAAAATGCAATCACTACCGAAATATATACTAAAAATGCTCGTCCGGGGAGGAGGGAGGGTTGCTTATGACTTTGATGAGTATACCCCTGGAAGAGAACTAGGATTACAGGTAAGTAACTAATCCTTCTCTTCCAGGGGATACTCATCAATAGTCATAAGCACTGAATAGAGTAGCAAGCCCATACCCACTACCTCGCGGATGAGCAAATAGTATTGAAAAACAGATCATCTTAACATGACATTAAGCGAATAAATTCCTCAGTGAGGCTTGCCCCACTTGGGCATCCTCCTGAGCATCTGAATCTAAGCAGTAATGGCGAGAGAAAGTATGAACAGACCGCCATGTAGCTGCTTTGCAGATTTCTGCTATAGGAACGTTCCTGAGGAGGGCCTTAGTAGAGGCCTTTCCTCTGGTTGAGTGCGCTTTAGGCTTTCCCTGAAGAGACTTATTAGCTAATTGATAGGCTAGAGATATGCAGGAGACTATCCATCTTGAAATAGACCTTTTAGAAGCTGCCAATCCTGTATTAATGGGACCGTAGTTGACAAACAAGCGGTCCGTCTTTCTTATTACCTTGTTCTTATCCAGATAAAACTTCTACACCCTCTTAAGGTCTAACGAGTGTAAGGCCCTTTCAGGAGGTGTAGAAGGATTAGAGAAGAAGGTAGGCAAAGTGATAACCTGATTAATGTGGAAATCTGAAACCACTTTCGGCAGAAAACTTGGATGAGTTCTGAGAACTACCCTATTTGAGTGAAAAACAGTGTAGGGTTCCTTACAACATAATGCTTGTATCTCGCTGACTCTACGAGCCGACGTGATAGCAACCAAAAACGCCACTTTCCAGGACAAGTGCTGCAGGGAGGACTTGTGTATTGGTTCAAAAGGTGCGCCCATCAGTTTGGTAAGGACCACGTTGAGCTCCCAAGGAGGAGAAGGGGCTCGTACTGGTGGGTATACCTTTTAACCCTTCAAGAAAATCTTTCACCACTGGCATTTTGAAAAAAGAACCCTGTGAAGGTGATTTTCTATATGCCGTTATTGCTGCTAAGTGTACCTTGATAGATGTAAACTGCAGGCCCGACTTAGCCAGGTGTAAGAGATACGGCAAAATGACCTGTTCCTGTCCTCTAACTGGGTCATGACCATTATTCAAACACCATAGGTAAAAACGTTTCCACTTGAAAGCGTAGGAAGCCCTGGTAGAAGGTCTTTTCGCTTCCTTAAGGATGTTCATACAGTCCGCTGGCAAGTCTAAGTGTCCATACTGCAAGACTTCAGGAGCCATGCTGTCAGCCTGAGGGAAGGAAGGTTGGGGTGAAACACTCTCCCCTGGCTCTTGGATAGAAGGTCCGGACGGCAAGGCAATCTCTGTTGCGGAACTTCGGAAAGTTGTAGAAGATCCGGGTACCACCACTGGCGTGGCCACTCCGGAGCGATCAGAATCATCCTGGAGTTGGTCTTGTAGAACTTCGTGATCACTGCTGGAATGAGAGGCAGTGGAGGAAAAGCGTAGAGTAAGCTCTGAGACCATCTTATCAACAGAGCATTCCCGCTTGAACCTGGTTGGTGATACCTGGACACGTAGACGGGGCATTTGGCGTTTGTTGCATCTGCGAACAAGTCTATGTCCGGCACACCCCATCTTTGAAAGATATCCTGAGCCACTTCGGTGTTTAGCACCGAGTTGTGCGCTTCTACGAACTCTCTGCTTAGGAAGTCTGCCTGTACATTTAGGACGCCCGGCACATGGACAGCCGTGATGGTGAGATGCCGTGCCAGAAGCCACTTCCAAATGGCTTGGGCCTCCTGGGACAGAATTCTGGACCTGGTGCCTCCCTGCTTGTTCAGATAAAACATCGTGGTGGTGTTGTCTGTCTGAATCAAGAGGGAGTTGGACTGAAGAGACGGAAAGAAAGATTTGAGGGCTAGTTGGACGGCCCTCAACTCCAGAAAATTGATATGGTATCCCCTCTCTGTGTCCGACCACAGCCCTTGCACTTGAAGGTGATTCATATGAGCCCCCCAACCTTGCAGGGAGGCGTCTGTCACTATAGTTTGAGTCGGAGTCTCTTGATGGAAGGGAACACCTTTCATTGGATGTGACCGCTTTGTCCACCACATGATGGAGTCCCTAGCAGACTGGGACAGAGTGATCCGATCCTCCCAGCTGCCTGACGCTTGCACCCACTGGTCTTCCAGAGCTTGCTGCAGGGGACGCATGTGCAATCTGGCATTGGGAACTATGAAGATGCAGGAAGCCATGGACCCCAGGAGAGAGGACACTTGTCGGACTGTTGGGTGGTGAGTCTGCAGGAGTTCTCGGCATTTGATCCCGATTGATGAAAACCTCTCCGCCGAAGGACACACGCTTGCCTCCGCGGTGTCCAGCGACGACCCTAGGTAGTGAATGTTCTGGGTCGGATTGAGAATCGATTTTTGAAATTGACTCGTAGACCCAACTTGTTCAGTAACTGGAGACTGTAGGAAAGATGAGACTGAAGCAGAGATGGAGTTGAACTCTTCAAGAGCCAGTCGTCCAGATACGGGTAAACGAATATTTTGCGTCTGCAGAGAAAAGCCGCCACCACTGCCATGCACTTTGAAAATGTCCGTGGGGCTGACTTCAGTCCGAAAGGTAGGACTCGGAACTGAAAATGAAGTAGAGCAACTTGAAAACGGAGAAATTTTCGATGTTTCCTGGACACTGGAATGTGGAAATAAGCGTCCTGCAGATCTATGGAGCACATCCAGTCTCCTTGATGTAGATGGGGGAAGATCTGGTGCAGGGCAAGCATCCGAAATTTCTCTTTGCGGATGTATTTGTTCAAGATGCGCAAGTCCAGAATTGGTCTGTATTCTACTGTCGGACCTCTTTTTCGACCAGGAAATATCGAGAGTATATCCTCTGGCGCCTCTGATGAACAGGGACGTATTCTATGGCTTTTTTCTGTAGAAGACTGTTTACTTCCTCGTGTAAAATGTGATGACACAAGCGGACTCCTCCGTCCGGAGGAACCGATGGAGGTGGGATCTTGAACCGTAGCAAGTATCCATTTTGAACAATATTCAACACCCATTTGTCGTTGGTTATGTTTCTCCACTCCTCCAGACGATATGCAATACTTCCTCCTACCGGAGTGGCACACGTGTTTAGAGGAAGCACTCCCTCATTGCTTTGATGGCTGCTTTGAGGTAGAGGCCTGCTGTCTATTGGTCCCTCTTCCTCTTCCTGGTATCCGTTGGTGGAAGTGAGACCTCTGCTGCTGCTGCTGACCCTGAGCCGACCACTGAGGGGTTTGAACCCTCTGTTGGAACGGGCGTTCATCGTAGGGGTGGAAGCGCCTACGAAACTCCTTCCGTTTCTCGAGACCCACAGCTTTCACCGTGTCCAGCTCTGCTTTCATCTTCGCCATTTCTTCGTCCGCCTGCGGCCCGAAGAGAGAAGAACCATTGAAAGGCAGGTTGGTTATCTTCCGCTGGACGTCGGGTTTGAGGCCAGTCAAGCGTAACCAGGCAGAACGCCTCGAACAGATACCATGGGAGTATCCGTGGGCAGCCAGATCGGATGAGTCAGCGGAAGCACTAATCACCTGATTAGCCACCAGACCTCCCTCTTGCAGTATTTCTCGGAAGTCTTGCTGGTCCTCTTTTGGGAGTTTGTCCGCAAAACGTCCCAGTGAATCCCACAAGGATCTTTCATACCTCCCCAGCAGAGCGGAGGCACTGGCGACCTTCATGATAGAAGCTGAAGTGTTGCACATCCTTCTACCTAAAGAGTCCATCAGTTTACTATCCTTATCCGGAGGCGCTGAGGAGGAAGACATAGATGAGTGCGTCTTTCTAGCAGCCGCCACAATGATGGAATCCGGAGGAGGATCCGATCGAAGGAACAAAGGATCTTGGTCCGGAGCCTTGTACTTCTTAGCTATTCGGGAAGGAACAGCTCCCACCGTTGCCGGTGTCAAAAGGTCTGCATAGCAGGTTCGAGAAGGCCTGGGACAAGAGGAAGTAAAGGCCGAGCCGAGGAGCGATGATGAAGAGTCTCGAAAATCACTGAGGAGGAAACAGCCGGGACAGACATAGAGATGTTCAACTTATTCGCTCCTCTACAGAGAACCTCATTAAAGGTGCTGAGGTCATCAATTGGAGAAACTCTTGATGGAGGTGTAGCCGTCAATGTTGGAGAATAGTCTCTGATAGAGGACCTGGTGGGAGAAGACCAGGTGGGAGATCTATGCCGTCTTCTCTTCTGCTTGGACTCCTCCTTCTGGAAGAAACCACAGTCGGTGACCTTGATCTTCGAGGTGTTTTAGGGGATGGAGAATCCCTGGACAAACGTGAAGGAGAATAGGTACGGGAAAAGTCCGACCCCGGGCTACTGAGGGCCCTAGACTTCCTGCGCCGTGCATCTTCACCAACCACCGGAGAGCCCTCCAGGGAGATCTGGACAATACGCAGTCCTGGAGAAGATCCAGATTTTGAGGACGATAGAGATGCAGCTCTAACCTCATCCGAGGCAACAGCAGGCTCTTTAGCTCTCGACGTCGAGTGCCTCGACGTCGACCTGTGCTTTTCCCTCGACGTCGACCTCTCCCTTGACGTGGGATGATGGGTAGGAGTTAAGGACTTCGCTGTCCTCGACGGCGACCTCACCTCCCTCAAAGATGTCCTCGACGTCGACCGTCTACTCAGTGACTTCGACGTCGAACGCTCTCGCCTCCTCGACGTCAATGGCCTCGAAGACGTCGACTGGTCTCGAGGCACCTTGCCGTCGGCAAACTCCTCGACGTCGACCTACGGGAGGCGACGGAGAGTGCCTTGACGTCGATGGATGTCTCGACGTCGATGGGTGTTTTGACGTCGATCGACCTTCGCCATGAACATACCTCGAGCCCGAGGCAGTATGCTTCGACGTCAAAGTCTTTCTCGACGACGGAGACTCACGCCGTCTCGACGTCGGAGATTGTGTTGGTCGCTTCTTCGACGGCGGCAACGACGTCGACAGCGAGCAGTCCGGAATCTGTCGTTTCCTCGATGTTGAAGAGGCAGAATGATGATGACGTCGGTGTTCCTGAAGAGAGGAGGGCTCTTGACACGCAAGGCCACTTTCCAGCCGGGCTTTTCCTCTCTCTCTCGAGCACAGCTTGAAGGCAAATCCTCTCCCTGTCGCGAAGAGTCCTCGCAGAAAACCTCTGACAATGATAACAAGTGTCAGGCTTGTGACTGGAAGGAAGACAGGCGATACACACGGAGTGTGGATCTGAGATGGCCATCTTTTTTCCACAGGATGGACATTTGCGGAAAAGAGCCGGCATTCTGACAGAAAAAGAGTGAAATTTTGTCAGAGAATGGTAATAAACCACTGCCAGCACAGGAAAACCTCAAAAAAAAAACAAAGAAGAAAACAATTCCTGACAGGAAAGTCAGAAAAACTGTCGAGCTCAAGCTCCAGGATCCTCATAGAAGGAGCCGGAAAAAAGAACTGACCTAACTGTCACCTGTGGTGCATGATGGGAGCAGAGGGTCTCCTGGAGGCCTTAAAGGCAAAGTGTCCAAGTTCTTGGAAGCCTTAAAGGCAAGGTGCCAGTGTTTTACTGTACGGTGATATTTATTCAGCTATGCAGCCTATGGGCCAACTGCCTGCTATTACATGTTTTTTCCTTTTCTGAAAATAAAGGTTTTCTTGTATGACACTGTTACAGTGTATGTTCTCTATTACAGAGTGTATATAGGAGATTGTCTGTACAGGGAAAACCTTTGTAATTTTGGCATTTTGCCTTATTGGAATTATGTTAGGCTGCATATATTTTGTATTTATATACATGTATATATGTATGTCCCGGAAGTGCTATGCACTTGTGATCCCCAACATACACATATATATATGTATATTTCTATATGCTCCGGGATCCCGCAGGTGGGCGGGGATAATTCAGTGCTTATGACTATTGATGAGTATCCCCTGGAAGAGAAACACCTTTTCCTATGCCGCCGACACCCAGCTCATCCTATCGCTATCAAAAGACGCCTCCACCACAATGGCCAACTTCCGCATGTGCATGTCGAACATCGCCGACTGGATGAAAGACAACTTCCTACTGCTCAACACAGACAAAACAGAAGTGCTGGTCTTCGGAAACAACACCTCCCCGTGGAACAACTCCTGGTGGCCTTCCGAGCAAGGACCCTCAACCACTCCGACGGACCATGCCCCCAACCTTGGCATCATCCTGAACAGCAAGCTCACCATGAAAAGCCAGATAAACGCAGTCTCCACCGCCTGCTTCCTCACTCTTCGTATGCTCCGTAGGATCTTCAAATGGCTCCCTGTCGATACCAGGTATACTGTCACTCAAGTCCTAGTCACCAGCCGCCTGGACTATGGCAACGCACTCTACGTAGGAATCCCCTCGCACCTCCAGAAGAGACTTCAGACCATACAGAACTCAGTAGCCAGACTCATCCTTGACCTCCCTAAACAAACCCACATCACCCCCACCTCAAGAAGCTCCACTGGCTCCGCATTCAAAAGAGATGTTAATTCAAGATGCTGATCCACACCTACAAGGCTCTTCACAATCAAGGACCAGCGTACATCAACCACCGCCTGAACTTCTACCAAACCTTCAGACACCTGCGCTCTGCCTCTCTCTCTCTCTCTCGCACACACCCCCGCATCCGCAGAAGCATCAGTGGAGGTTGCTCCTTCTCCTACCTCACCGCCAAATCTTGGAACAACCTCCCCCTCCTGACATGCTCCTCCCTGCTTGAATTCAGGAAAGGACTCAAGACCTGGATGTTCCAATGATGATTCCCGAAGCAGCAGGGTTCCCAGCGCCTGGATACCCTCACGGATGATTAGCCTTGTGTAGGAAAGTGCTCTTTTTGACATGGTCACCCCCACTTTTTGCCCTAGGACTGATGCTTTTTGACTGAAAGTGCACTGGGTTCCTGCTAACTAGATCCCATTGCCAGCACTCTTTCCAATAAAACTAGGTAAATGTCTAATTGTAACATATTTAGCAAGGACTTTAGAACCTCTGTAAGACCCTAGTGAATGGTACCCTTGGTACCCAGCGCATGGGTACTAAAGAGGGTCCCTATGGGCTGCAGCATGCATTATGCCACTTAAAGGGACCCACACAAAAACTGCATGCAGCCTGCCATTGCAGGATGCGGGAAATGGTGCAAACTGTTTTGAAAACATGACATGGCACACTCCCTGTGTGCCATGCCACGGTACACTGCACATACTATATGTAAGTCGCCCCTACAGCAGGCCTTAGAGCCCTAAGGCAAGGTGCATTATATTATATGTGAGGGCCCATCTGCATGAGCAGATAGGCCCCTGTGATGTCTAGTTCCATTCCTAGATATTGCAAATGATCAGGCAGCTATCTTAAGAACATGTCCGGGGCACTGGTCACCGGTCATTACGAGATACCCAGCTACATGATGGCTGCACTGAAACCAATGGTGTTTGGTATCAAACAACTCGTCTTATTAACCCCTTCGAGGCTTATGACGAGCTGGACTCGTCATGGCACACAGTGGTCGTGTGCTCATGACGAGTCCAGCTCGTCATAAGACCCACCCACGGGGGAAGCGCTGGCGCTCCCCGTGGGAATCCTATCGTTGTTTTTTTTTCCCGGGAAGGCAGGGGAAGGGCTCTCTGCCTCCCTCGCCTCAATGACACTCAGTGCGCGAGGCGCGCTGACGTCATTGGGGGTTTCCTTTCTTCCGACGCGCTGGAAGCCATTTGCTTCCAGCGCGTCGGGAATTAAGGTGAGTTTTGGCTCCGGGGAGGGGGTTTGAAACAAAAGAGGCATCGAGGAAAGGAAAGGGTTTTCCTTTCCCCCGATGCCTCTTTTGTGCATTCCTGCTGCACGATCATGCGATCGTGCAGCAGGAATGCCCACTAGACACCAGGGAATTTCTTTTTTTTAAATTAAAACAGAGCCTTAAAATAAGGGAAGACAAATAGATACCCATTTGCCGAATGATTTGTACAAAGTGAAATTAGAAAACCTGCATAAATCTCGGCTTACCCACCCCAAATTGTGTTACTGTAAGCAAATATTTGATTTCACATTTTTATTTCACATCTGGAAGAGGATGACATGTCTCACAAGGGGAAGCTGGTGAACGGACACCAGAAACATTGTTTTGTTGTATTCAAGTCTTTGTAATAAAAAGGGGTGATCATCTCTTTTGAACTTCAACTCAATAGTTAATGTACAACTTCAAGAACTAGCCTTCTTCAAACGTGAAGTCGATCATTGGTGGCACCCACTCCAATTTTGTTTCATAAGGCCACTTTTATATTCTTTTCAGCCTGCTCGCTCCCCTGGACTACAGCTGGCATTGTAATCATTTTAAAAACATACCTAATATAACTATTCAACATTCATCTTTTATTTAATCTATAAACTTGAACATGAATGATCCCCACTCTGCTACCACACAAAAATAACTTTATAGGTGTTTATTTCTATCCCCTGCTGGTCACTTTCTCCTTCTCAAACAAACTATCAGCCACCTCCATCAATACCGACAAATATTCCTTCTTCCTCAAAAAGGACTGATGTGCTTCATCATGACAGAACAATGCTGGTTTGTAGTATTTAAATAAAATGAAAATACTGTTTTGGGGAGCGGCCCCTTGGGCAAGGGTCGCTCCCCTTTTGGGGGCCATATGTTTTTGGTGCTCTGCCCCCCTGGGGCATAATACAAAAGCAAGCGTTACATTACATGACGAAAAAGTGACAATTGTGCAAATAACAAAACAAACAAGATACAAAAAGAGGTAGCAAATGATACGTTACAAGAGGAAAAAGTGACAAGTGTGTATGATACATAAGATACAAAATACAAATAGAGATATAATACTGCAATAAGTGGCAGTCACTCAGAACACACTGGGAAGGCACTTCTATAGGCATGGAGTACAGAATTTCCTATAGTGGAAGAACTTCCTTGAGGGAGTAGAGAGGGCGGGAATTAAACAGGAGACTTAAAATGAAGGGTACACAAATCCAACACAGCACGCAAGGGTGAGGAATGTACAGGAAAAAGTACAAATTTACATTGAAGAGCGAACTTCCTAGAGGGGGCTGAGAGTGAAAGTATTAGTTCTGAAAGTGTCTTTGGAAGAGAAGAGATTTGAGGTCAGCTTTGAAGATCCGGGTAGAGGAGGTGGCACGGAGCAATGGGGGAAGCGAGTTCCAGATTCTCACCGCATTGCCTGAGAAGTATTGCGCCATCGATCTTTCCCTTTTGAAGACGGGGGGGGGCTCAAACAGAAGCTTTTCCGCATTGCGAGAAGAGCGAGAGCCACCGGACAATTTCAATTTATTCGCCAGGTAACGAGGGGAGGACGTGTGTAAGGCTTTGTGTGTGATGCAGGCAGTTTTGTAAATAGATCTTGCCTCGATCGGAAGCCATCGAAGAGAGGACAGTATAGGAGTGACGTGGTCGCTTCGTTTAGACCCTGAAATGAAGCGAGCTGCTGAATGGAGGATGGATTTGAGAGGGGAGAGGTGGGATTTGGGTAGGCCCGTCAGAAGAGAATTGCAATAATCCAGTCTTGAGAGAACCAGAGATTGTACCAAGGTTTTTAAGTCTTTCTCCGGGAAGAACCGACGGATCCCCCATAGAAGGCGCAACTGGTAACGTGCGTTCTTAGCAATAGAGTTGATGTGGGAGATTAGGTTGAGTCTTTTGTCAAGAATGACACCTAGGGATTTAGCGCTGTCGACAATGATGGGTTTGTTGTTGAGTAGGTTCAGCTGATCCATCCAAAATTGAACAGGAGGAGGTGAGAGAGAGGTAGAGAGGAGGAGGAATTCAGTTTTGACGGGATTCAGAATGAGTTGGTGAGCTAACATCCAGTTGTGAATAGAGTTGAGAGTAGAGTTGAGTAGTGAGAGATCGTGTGCGGAAGATACCTTAAGGTATCTTCCCACTAGTCCACCAGGCATTTATTTGTGGAGAGTGACCCCTTGGGCAAGGGTCGCTCCCCCTTGGGGGCATTGTTTGTGGCTGTCTGCCCCCATGGGGGGGGGCAGATGTCGCCATTTTTTTTTATATTTGGCCCACTAGACCACCAGGGATTTGTTTTTGGGGAGTGGCCCCTTGGGCAAGGGTTGCTCCCCTTTGGGGAGCATTAATTTGGCCGTTTCTGCCATCCTGAAAGGCAGATCGGCTGATTTGTTTTTTTGTAGGTCCACTAGGCCACCAGGGTTTTTTTTATGTTGGGGAGCGGCCCCTTGGGCAAGGGTCGCTCCCCTTTATGGGAGGATGATTGTGGCCATTTCTGCCCTCTTTGGGTGGCAGAATAGCAGTATGTTTTTAGGCCCATCTGCCCCCAAGGAGGGCAGAAGCCACTAGACACCAGGTTTTTTTAATTTTTGTGTTGGGGAGTGGCCAAAAGGGCAAGTGTTGCTCCCTTTACGGGGGTGAATATTTTATTTATACTCTTTGGCCCACCTACCCCTTAGCTTGGCTGGTGGATTGTGTGTGGACTGGTGCATTATTTGCATATGTGATTGTAATGTTTTTTTCTCCTTTTTATTCTAGTGTAAAGCTTTTGATTCCTGTTTGCGGTTTCGGCAGTGGTTGTTCTGCAGTTTTGCGTAATTGCATTTATTTGGTAAGAAAAATATTTTTGTTGTGTGTACTCCAAATGAGTATTATTGTCATGCATGAATGAATTTTTTGGTAAGTCGTGTCATAATGGCAGCATATTTGTTAGTGTTCAGAGCATGAAATTCTTTGCGATGTTTTGCATTGTCTTATGTGTAATTTTTTTCTTTCTTCTTTTTAGTGGGATATTGTTGATCCTTACTGTGTCTGTGCAGAGTAGGTGGTGGTGAGTCTAGCTGCTTCTGTCACGTGAGTGGTATAGTGTTGGAGTATATAGGTCTTTGTGATAAAGCTACATTTTGTTTATTTCTTTTTTTTACAAAGGGTCGTTGTTGACTTGTTTGACAAGTAACCTTTATTAGTAAGCATTATGGCTAGCCGTAGAATGACTGCTCAGCAGGTGGTTGGTTTGCTTCTTGAATATTCCTCTGTGCAGGATTATGAGACTGACACTGCGTCTGAGGGAGAGGAAGATTCAGGCAGTGAGTTTTCTCTCCACATGGAATCATCATCGGATGATGAAGGTACTCTCAGTGCAGATGAAGTGCCTGTTTTAGAGGAGGATACTACTGTGCCGATGGTGCAAGAGGCATCTGGATTGCAGCCTGGGGCTGCTAGGCTTCCTACTGGAAGTGCTGGACTCTGGGTTGATCCAAACATGGTGCAGCCGGTGTTGCCTGCCTTTAGTGGTTATGCAGGGTGTAGAGGGATTGTGAACATTATTTGCCTGTACAGTATTTTCAGTTGTTTATGGATGATGTATTTTTGGGTGAGATTGTTGAGCAGACTAATTTGTATGCTGAACAGTTTTTGAGGGACAACAGTGCCAGACTTAGGCCCCATTCTAGAGCTACCCGGTGGAGTCCCACAAATCTGGAAGAGATGAAGAAGTTTTTGGGTTTGACTTTTTTGATGGGTTTGATAAGGAAGCCGTCCATGGGTTCATATTGGTCTACCAGTCCCTTGATGGTAACGGCCATATTTCCTGCAGTTATGACTCGTGATCGGTATTTACTTTTGCTTCGGATGCTGCATTTTGTTGATAATGGTTTGGCGTTGCTACGAGATCACCCTGAATGTGACCGTCTTTTAAGATTCGGCCTGTTCTTGATCACTTTGTAGATCGATTTTCAGAGATCTATACTCCAGGGAAAGAAATATCTATTGATGAGTCTTTGGTCCTGTTCAAGGGCCGTTTGGTTTTAGGCAGTACATTCCTAGCAAGAGGGCACGCTATGGAATTAAGCTGTATATGTTGTCTGAGAGTAGGACAGGATATGTTTTTAATTTGCGTGTGTACACTGGTAGGGATTCCACTATTGACCCCCCTGGTTGTCCGTCCACTTTTGGAGTTTCAGAGAAAATTGTGTGGGATCTTGCTAGAGGACTGTTTAACAGAGGCCACCATTTGTACCTTGATAACTTCTACACTGCTGTGCAATTGTTTAAGGAATTGTTCAAAGTGGACACTTTTGCTTGTGGCACAATCCGCTCTAACCGTAAAGGTTATCCAAAATAGCTTGTTTGCAAAAAACTTCAGAGGGGACAGTGCAGTTCCTTGCGTAGTGATGAACTACTAGCTGTGAAATTTGTGGACAGGAGGGATGTGTACATGCTGACTACCATCCATGATGAGAGTACTTCACCTGTGGCTGTTTGGGGTCAGATTGCTGAAGTGCGCAAACCTGTGTGCATTTTAGACTACAATAAGCACATGGGTAGTGTTGATAGAGTAGATCAGAGGTTGGAACCTTACACTGCTATTCGTAAGGCTTACATTTGGTATAAGAAGTTGGCCATCCATCTCTTCAATTTAGCAACTTTCAATGCTTTTGTTGTGTTCAAGGAGTGTTCTCCTGCGTCAAAGTTGACTTTTGTTCAGTTTCAGCAGTCTGTCATAGGCAGCCTTGTTGTTGTGGAACAGGCAAGTGTTCCTAGAGTTGGAGTGGTGGAGGATGTGGCTCGATTGAGGCAACATCAACATTGCCTATCAAAAAATGTTTTGGGCCCTTGCCTGTCGCGGGTACTTGGGCCCCCCACACAAGTGAGGCACCATTTTTATCGGGAGACCTGGGGGAACGCTGGGTGGTAGGAAATTTGTGTGAGGCCAGTGATGCCACACTTTCCCACACAAAAATGTGTGAAAAAGTGATTTTTTCAGCTAAAATTGAGGTTTGCAGGGGATTCTGGGTAAGGAAACGTTGGGGGATCCACGCAAGCCATACCTCCCTGGAAGCCCCCGGGTGTCTACTTTGCAGAAATGTGTGGGTTTGGTAGGTTTCCTAGATGGCCGCCGAGCACGGGGCCAAAACCCAGGTGACGCCCTTGCAAAACCAGGTGGTTTTGAGATAGGCAATTTTGATGTCGCCTCACTACGTTTTGGGCCCTTGCCTGTCGTGGGAACTTGGGCCTCCCACACAAGTGAGGCACCATTTTTATCGGGAGACCTGGGGGAACGCTGGGTGGTAGGAAATTTGTGTGAGGCCAGTGATGCCACACTTTCCCACACAAAAATGTGTGAAAAAAGTGGTTTTTCAGCTAAAATTGAGGTTTGCAGGGGATTCTGTGTAAGGAAACGTTGGGGGATCCACGCAAGCCATACCTCCCTGGAAGCCCCCGGGTGTATACTTTGCAGAAATGTGTGGGTTTGGTAGGTTTCCCTAGATGGCTGCCGAGCACGGGGCCAAAAACCCAGGTGACGCCCCTTGCAAAACCAGGTGGTTTTGAGATAGGCAATTTTGATGTCGCCTCACTACGTTTTGGGCCCTTGCCTGTCGCGGGTACTTGGGCCTCCCACACAAGTGAGGCACCATTTTTATCGGGAGACCTGGGGAACGCTGGGTGGTAGGAAATTTGTGTGAGGCCAGTGATGCCACACTTTCCCAAACAAAAATGTGTGAAAAAAGTGATTTTTTCAGCTAAAATTGAGGTTTGCAGGGGATTCTGGGTAAGGAAACGTTGGGGATCCACGCAAGCCATACCTCCCTGGAAGCCCCGGGTGTCTACTTTGCAGAAATGTGTGGGTTTGGTAGGTTTCCCATGATGGCCGCCGAGCACGGGGCCAAAAACCCAGGTGACCCCCCTTGCAAAACCAGGTGGTTTTGAGATAGGCAATTTTGATGTCGCCTCACTACGTTTTGGGCCCTTGCCTGTCGCGGGTACTTGGGCCTCCCACACAAGTGAGGCACCATTTTTATCGGGAGACCTGGGGGAACGCTGGGTGGTAGGAAATTTGTGTGAGGCCAGTGATGCCACACTGTTCCACACAAAAATGTGTGAAAAAAGTGATTTTTTCAGCTAAAATTGAGGTTTGCAGGGGATTTTGGGTAAGGAAACGTTGGGGGATCCACGCAAGCCATACCTCCCTGGAAGCCCCCGGGTGTCTACTTTTCAGAAATGTGTGTGTTTGGTAGGTTTCCCTAGGTGCCAGCATAGCTAGGGTTCACAAACTACAGCTAGGCACTTTGCCAAAAAAGGGTCATTTTTCACTGCGAAATTGAGGTGTGACCACGTTGCGTTTTGCGCCGTTTCCTGTCGCGGGCACTAGGTTGACCCACACAAGGGAGGTACCATTTTTCTCGTAAGACTTTGGGGAACGCGGGGTGAGCGGAAATTTGTGGTCCACGCAGATTCCAGAACTTTCCACCACAGAAATGTGGGGAAAATGTGTTTTTTTGACAATTTTTAGGTTTGCAAGGGATTCTGGGTAACAGAACCGTGTGGGAGGCAGTCAAGTCACCCCATCCTGGATTCCCCTGGGTGTCTAGTTTTCAAAAATGTATAGGTTTGCTAGGTTTCCCTAGGTGCCGGCAGAGGTAGGGTTCAAAAACTACAGCTAGGCACTTTGCAAAAAAGGGTCATTTTTCACTGCGAAATTGAGGTGTGACCACGTTGCGTTTTGCGCCGCTTTCCTGTCGCGGGCACTAGGCCGACCCACACAAGTGAGGTACCATTTTTCTCGGAAGACTTTGGGGAACGCGGGGTGGGTGGAAATTTGTGGATCCACACAGATTCGAAAACTTTCCACCACAGAAATGTGGGGAAAATGTGTTTTTTTTTGGACAATTTTTTAGGTTTGCAAGGGATTCTGGGTAACAGAACCTGGTGGGAGGCAGTCAAGTCACCCCATCCTGGATTCCCCTGGGTGTCTAGTTTTCAAAAATGTATAGGTTTGGGGGGCGCTAGAGGGCGCACGGCAAAATGGCCGCACTGCTGTGAGGCTCTGCCCGGCCGAGCTGAAATCCGCCCATTATCTGCTGCCTTACGGGTCAAATTGGCCCATAAATCACGGGAGTGCTTCCCGGAACCCAGGCGACAACATATGGCGAGGTTGCTGGACCCGAGGCGCTGCTGAACACGCGCTGGCGGCGACTCCGGGTGTGGATGCTGTGACCTGGAAAATGGCGGCCGCTGCTGGGAAATAGGCCTTGCTGGGCCGGTGAGCTGTGCAGCTGCCCTGCGGCATATTGCCTCCTGTGACTAGCGACGCCCGGAGCCGGACACTGCTGAGGCGGCGGACCCCCCTGGGGACGCCGGGAGCTTAGCAAAGGAGCTGTGCGGTGGTGTGGCGGGGGAGTAATCGACTGCGGGGCCCGACGCTGCGGAGGCTGGCCATGGCGCGGACATTCGCTGAGGCTCCTTTTGGTATAGGACGCCCGCCGGCGCCGGTTGCGGTGAGTGGGGTGCGCGGCTGGGCCTGGGCTACAGCTGCGTAGGTGGGTGCGGGCCCGGGCCTGGGCTGCGGCCTGCAAGCTGTGGCTGGCGCGGTGCGCAGGGGGTCTCGGCTGTCTCTGTAGCGGAGGAGCCGCGGGCGAGATCGCTGTCTGCCTGCTGCCGCCTGCGCATTGGGCTGCGCTGGGTGCCGGCCTTCCTGGGAGTCTGCGGCGGATACATCACCGGCTCAGTTTGAGATCTTGGAGCCCCATCACCATTCCCTCTTGACTCACTTGGCAGGCTTGTGCTGGAGGGGTCCCCTATGCTGGCTGAGGTTTGAGGCCTGGTGAATGACGCTGCAGCCTTCCTAGCCCCCTGCTGTGCCTGCGTTCTGCGGCGGCGGCAGAGCTGCCTGAATTACTTTGGGTGCCGGGCGGCGCGCCGACGGCTGGCTGCCGCGCGGTGGTGGCACACCGTTGGGGGCTACACCTCGACCGCGGGTTGGGCTGCACTGGCCTTGATACCCTCTGTGGGGGGTGCGCGGGTGTAACATGGGGAAAACGGATAAGTCGCAGCCACGCCTGACTTTTGACCTGCGCAAGCCCGCAAAAACTCCACAGAAGGCGGCCTCTGATTCGGAGGAGGATGCGCAGGCGGACGGCCCTCCCACGCTGGAAACCACGTTGCTAGCCATGCAACGCTCTCTACAAGCCATCGAGGGCACGATGGCCTCGGTCAACCACCGCCTTGACCACGTGTCCTCCCAGTTGGAGAAACAAAATGCGCGCATGGGGGAGGTGGAGCAGAGGGTGTCGGACACTGAGGATGGCTTGAGCACCGTAGCAGAAAAGGCGTTGAAAATGGAAAAAATACTAGCCCTAATTCAAGCCAAAAATGAGGAGCTGGAAGCGCGATCGAGGCGCAGTAATATTCGTATTACGGGCCTGCCGGAGTCCACAAATGTGGGGAAAATGGAGACGTATATTGAGGGCCTGGTTTCGGAGATCTTTGGGTCGGAACACCTTTCCAGAATGTTTATTGTGGAGCGAGCCCACCGCTCACTGGCTGCCCGCCCGGCCCCGGGGGCTCCGCCCCGCCCCATTTTTGCCAGGATCCTCAATTACAGGGACCGGGACACTATCTTAAGGCTGGCCAGAGAGAAGGGTCCGATAGTACATCAGTGCAACACTCTCTCCTTTTTCCCTGACTTTACGGTGGCAGTACAAGCGGCCCGCCGTGAATTTGGCTCCGTAAAAAAGCTCTTGCAGGCAGATGGGGTCCCGTACGCCATGCTTTATCCGGCCTGTCTCCGCATTGGCGGGGATGGTAACTGTAAGATTTTTTCGTCTCCCAAGGCCGCGATGGAGCACGCTAAGCAATTGAAGCGACGGAGACAAGAGTCTGGTACTGCCCCTGAGGAGGAGTAGGAACAGCGTGCTTTGAACACTCTCTTAAACTGGCACATTTACTAGGTTTCTTAGATTGTATTCTGTATGTTGGGTGCCCAACTATACTGGAACCTGCTGACTGTATGTAACATGTGTGAGAAAGTGCCATCTTTCTTACATGGTATGCCCCCACTTTTTGCTGAATGGCTGATGTACTTTGACTGAGTGTGCCCTGGGCTCCTGCCAACCAGGTACCCAGGGCCTGTGTTCCTTCCCTAAAATTGCATTGATACCTACACCCAATTGACATCCCTGGCCACAGGTCAGCCCCTGGTAAATGGTACCATGGGTACCCAGGGCACTGTGACCAGGGAAGGCCCCTAAGGGCTGCAGCACTTGTTGTGCCACCCTTAGGGACCCTGCACCTTTACACACACACACTGCCTTTGCAGGCTGCGTGTCTTGGTGCAGAACAAAAGTGAAGAGTCGACATGGCTCACATCCCTGTGTGCCATGCCTACAAGCCACTGCCCTGGCCTAGGTCAGCCACCCCTCTAGCTGGGTGCACTATGCCAGTGGTGAGGGCATAGAGGCATGAGCCCTGTGCCCCTACAGTGCCCAAGTCCATTCTTGGGCATTGTAAGTGCAGTGCTGCCATTAAGAGTATATGGTGCTGGGAGTCTGTCATTACGAACTCCACAGCACCATAATGGCCCCACTGAAGACTAAGAAGTTTGGTATCAAACTTCTCAGCACATTAAACCCCACTGATGCCAGTGTGGGATTTAATGTAAACGCACTCCAGAGGGCATCTTAGAGATGCCCCCTGAAACCAACCCGACCTCCAGTGTCCGGACTGAGTGGCTGCCCAGGCTGCCACCACCAGACATGTTTCTGGACCCCTGGGTCGAGAGCCTCTGCTCTCAGGGGCCTGAAACAATGCACATCCCGGGACGAGGTGCCAAAGCCTCCTCCCCCAGGATGGGCAGGGGGAGCTTCAAAGGCCTGCCGCCTTTGGAGTTTCCCCAGACCATTTGCTGCTTCCAGCAAACTGGTCCCCACTGGTTCTACCCCACTCCTGGCGGGAGAACCGGCGGGAAAACCAGAAGCAGGAAATGGGTTGTGCCCACCTCTGCCAACTCCACCCCTAAGGTGGGGAGGCGAGGTGAAGCACAAACTCGAGTCCCCGCCATCTTGAGGATGGGGGACCTGGCCAACCAGGGACAGGCTCCTGTCCCCCTCCCACTGGAGAGGAACAGAATAGGGGTGTACCCACCCCAGGGAAGGGACCCATTGGTCCCTGCCCTTACCTACCTGTAACCACCCCTAAATTTAGTATTTAGGGGCTCCCTGAACCTTCCTTCCGCAGTTCCCAAATCCGAAAACAAGAAGAGAAGACGAAGCAAGAAGACCAGCCGTGCAGCTGCTAAAAGGAGGCGACAACAACTGACTTGGCCCCAGCCCTACCGGCCTGTCGACCTCTGAACCTGCTCCTGCGGAATCCCGGCCTCAGCAACCTCACAAACCCCGGAGGACCTGACTTCTGTGCTACAGCCTTCGACCCAGGGACTCCCACGAGCAGTGGTACTGCTCAAAAGAAAACCTACCAAAGACCCGGCCCTGGCACGGAGCCGCGAAACCTGCACACTCTGCACCCGCCGAGTCCAGCCTGTGCCTGAGTGACCAAAGACCTCGAGGACGACCCCCCGGCGATTCTGACCTGGAATCCAGTGGCCAAGGACCCTCCTCGACGACCCAGACGACGCCTGCAGCCTCAGGACAAGGGACCCCTCCAACCGCGACCAGCAGGGGGTAAGATTTCCCGACCTCAAAGACACCCCTGCACCCGGCGCCCCACGGCCCCTGTGCCCAACTCCTGGGTGTCTACCTATCCTCCAAGACCCCAACTTACCTCCTGAAGTGTTGGTCGTCCCTGAAGAATCACCGTCCCCGAGCCTGCAGCCTTTCTTCACCTTTCACGACCTCTATTGTTTAACATTGAGCGCCCGACGGCTCAAAAGCACCCTGCACCCAGCCGCCCGAGTGCCCCTGGAAGTGCAACCTCTATCCTAACCTACTTCCCTACTTGCCCTGAGCAAGTGACCAGGAGCCCAGCTCCCACAGTCGCGTGGCCTGCTTGCCAGCAGCCACCAACCCGGGGCCCCCCGCCTGCCATAGGATAACATTGGGCCTTCTCACTCTGCACCCGGCCGCCCCTGTGCCGCTGAGGGTGTAAAAACTGTACTTACCTGATCCTGGGGGACCCCTGAGTCTTACCCAGAACCTTAACCCTGCCAGTCAAGTACTTACCCGAAATCCGATAACTCACTTTTCTTCCATAGGGTTCCATTGACTGATTTTCTGCGAAATTTCTTCTAAGTGTGGAGTTCTGAAACTTTAGAATATTCACCAAAAATCAACCGAGTCACGAAAACGAAAATACTCACCTAGTATTAGGAGGGGCCTCAGTGCTGGACCCGAGTGCCCAACACTGGCCCTAAAAAGTAATCGCAACGTTACTTACCGTTAACTCACTTTTCCTTCATAGGGATCCATTGACTGGTTTTCTGTGAAATTTCTTCTAAGTGTCGATTTCTGTATTTTACAAATATTCTTTAAAAATCGAACAAACTACAAAAACGTAATTACTTACCTGTTTTAAGTAAATGTCCCAGTGCTGAACCTAGGAGTCCAGCACTGGATTACAAAAGTAACGTAAACATACTTTGCTTGCACACTGTATTTCCTTTCATAGGATAACATTGGTAATTTTATCCAGAAAAGTTTCTAAGTGTCAGCTTTTGAAATATAGTAATATTCTTCAAAAATCACTACAATAACCAAAACGCTTTTTCTTACCTGTTTACAGGAAGTGTCCCAGGACTGAATCCAGGATCCAGTCCTGTGGTTAGAAAAGTGCTCTGCAAAGTAATCAATTGTAATTAAGCATAATTTTCCATTGAGCTCAATGTTGCATTGAATTTGACCCTGTGTTGCCTCTTGCACCAACTGTGATTACCACTATCTAAAAAGTCTATTGCCTATCTGTAAGGTGAATAACCAAAGCATCTCATACTGAGAAAGTATATTTTGACCCTATTGTTGGTTCTAAAATAAAACAAGCATATATTTTTTATATACAAACCATTAGCCTAGAGTTCAGTTCTTGAGTGTGTGGCTTCATTTGCTGACTGAGTGTGTACAACAAATGCTTTACACTGTCCTCTGATACTGCCTTACTGCTCGACCAAGCTACCACTTTGGAGAGTAAGGTTATATCTAACTTTAGCCTCTGTCAACCCTCTGGGGACTGTGGACTCTGTACACCCTGAACCTTACTTGGGTACAGTATATACAGAGCCACTTTCCTACATTGGTGGATCAGCGGTGGGATACAAACTTGCATTTGTTGGACTACTTGGTTACCATCTGATCACACGACAGAACTCTTAAATTGCCTTTAGAATTCTGATTTTTTTAATTGGCATTTTTTTTTTACCAAATTACTAAAAGTCTTGTTAGGGCCTTGCTTAAGTCCCTGTAGCATCTTAGAAAATAAAAAGTCACTATAGCCAAGGTTAGAGGGGTTAGAATTTTTTTAAAAAAATGTCTCAAGACAAGAACCCAGCTACTAGTGAAGATAATAATGACATACAGGAACTGGTTGAGGAGCTCGACCTCACCCCTTATCTTCATTTGTCTTTCAAAGAGATAAGGTCCTTATGCAAACTTAAAGATATACCAATGGGCCAGCATCCAACCAAACAAGGGCTCCAGGAGCTCCTGGCTGAGTATGCTAAAGCCCACCCCTCTGAGCATGGTGATGACCCAACAGAGGAGGAAAGGAATGAGGAGGATGGGGATGGTAACCCACCTCCATCACTTCCTAGGGAAGATAGGGTCCCTGCACCCTTAACTCCAAGAATAGACCTCTGGGGACCTAGGGGCCACCTAGGTGGTCCTGGTCCCAGAGAGGACACTGAGGATACCCTCAGTGAGGAGGACAACTTGTTAGCCAGGTTGGCCAAGCGACTGGACCTAGAGACCAGACTCCTGGCTCTAGAGAAGGAAAGACAGGAGATGGGTTTAGCACCCATCAATGGTGGCAGCAATACTAAAAATAAGGATAGGGAGGAAACTTCTGAACCTAAAATCCCCAAAGGGATTGTCCCTAAGTTTGAGGAAGGTGATGACATCACCAAATGGTTCACAGCCTTTGAGAGGGCTTGTGAAATAAGAAGAGTAAAGAAACCTCTGTGGGGGCACTCCTGTGGGAACTGTTCTCTGGTAACTGCAGAGACAGGCTTCTGACCCTCTCTGGGCCAGATGCAGGGTCCTATGACCTCATGAAGAGTACTCTGATTGAGGGATTTGGGCTCACTACTGAGGAGTATAGAATTAGATTCAGGGGGCTCACAAAACCCAGACCCAGTCCTGGATTGACTTCGTGGACTACTCAGTAAAGACACTGGATGGCTGGTTAGCTGGACATAATGTGCATGATTTTTCTGGACTTTACAATTTGTTTATGAAGGAACACATACTAAGTAATTGCACAAATGAAAAGTTGCATCAGCATTTGGTAGACCTAGGTCTAATTTCTCCCCAAGAATTGGGAAAGAAGGCAGACCACTGGGTCAAGACTAGGGTGACAAGGACAACCACTGGGGGTGACCAAAAGAAGGTGGTCACCAAACCCCCCAGGGGAAAGGTGGTGAGAATCCCCAAGATAAAAAGTCTGAGTCTTCCAAAGGGCCCCAAAAACCTGTTCAGGGGGTGGGTCCCAAACTACTCCCTATGTGCCTCAACCCTATAGGGGAAGAACTTTGATCCCTTGAAGGCCTGGTGTAATAACTGTAAGAAGTCAGGACACCTCACTGTAGACAAAACTTGCCCCCACAACAAAGCCCCTAAGGCACCCAGTACAGCTACTCCTGGGGCAGCAAGTTTACAGATGGGATCAGAAGTGTACCCTGAGCAAATCTGGGAACCCACTGAGGCAAGTCTGGTCTCCCTAGGGGAAGTGGAATTTGCCACTGTAGCTGTGTGGCCACCCAACTTAAAGAAGTATTTGCAATACCCCTGGGTGAATGGAACTAGAGTAGAGGCTCTGAGGGATACAGGTGCCAGTGTCACTATGGTGAGGGACACACTGGTTTCCCCTGAGCAATACTTGATTGGGAAAACTTACCCAGTCACCAATGCTGACAGTGTCACCACTAGTCATCCCATGGCCATGGTGACATTAGGCTGGGGGGTTACTGGCCTGAAGCAGGTAGTGGTCTCTCCGAAGTTACCAGCTGCATGTCTGCTAGGAAATGATCTGGAAACCTCAGCCTGGGCAGAGGTGGAGCTAAAGGCCCATGCAGCCATGCTGGGCATCCCTGAATTGGTGTGTGTAAAAACAAGAGCACAGAGCAAAAGGCAGGGTGAAGAAATAGTGTTGGAGCCTGAAATGATGGCCCAGCCTACCAAGAGAAAAGGAAAGAAGACTGGCGGACCAGCTTCTACACAGTCACAAGAGCAGGACCCCTCTCCTCAGGGAGAGAACCTGGAAGCCCCAGAGGGAACTGAGCCCCTAGAGCTTGACCCTTACCAGGTTGAACTCTTGGGCCCAGGGGGACCCTCTAGGGAAGAGCTGTGCCAGGGACAGCAAGACTGTCCCACTCTTGAAAGCCTGAGGCAGCAAGCTGTTTCAGAAGCCAAGGGAGATGTCAGTGGTACCCACAGAGTCTATTGGGAAGAGGGATTACTGTACACTGAGGCAAAAGACCCCAACCCTGGAACCACCAGGAGAGTGGTAGTGCCCCAGAAGTACAGGGAGTTCCTCCTAACTTTGGCTCATGACATCCCCTAGCTGGACATCTGGGCCAAACCAAAACTTGGGAAAGGCTAGTTAGCCACTTTTACTGGCCCCAGATGCACCAAAAGGTGAAGGAGTTTGTCAGCTCCTGTGTTACCTGTCAAGCCAGTGGCAAGACAGGTGGCCATCCAAAGGCCCCCTGATACCACTACCTGTGGTGGGGGTTCCCTTTGAAAGGGTAGGTGTGGACATAGTGGGTCCACTGGAACCTCCCACAGCCTCAGGGAACAAATTCATACTGGTGGTAGTGGATCATGCCACTAGGTATCCTGAGGCTATTCCCCTTAGGACTACTACAGCTCCTGCAGTAGCCAAAGCCCTCATTGGTGTCTTCACCAGGGTAGGGTTTCCTAAGGAGGTGGTTTCAGACAGAGGTTCCAACTTCATGTCTGCTTACCTGACCCACATGTGGAAGGAGTGTGGGGTGCAGTACAAGTTTACTACACCCTACCACCCACAAACCAATGGCCTTGTTGAGAGGTTCAACAAGACATTGAAAGGCATGATCATGGGGCTCCCTGAAAAACTCAAAAGGAGATGGGATGTCCTACTACCATGCCTGCTTTTCGCTTACAGAGAAGTGCCACAGAAGGGGGTAGGTTTCTCACCCTTTGAACTTCTGTTTGGCCATCCTGTGAGGGGACCACTCTGTCTTGTAAAGGAGGGCTGGGAGAGACCTCTCCAAGAACCCAAACAAGATATAGTGGACTATGTGCTTGGCCTAAGGTCCAGAATGGCTGAGTACATGGAAAAGGCATCCAAGAACCTTGAGGCCAGCCAGGAGCTTCAGAAGCACTGGTATGACCAAAAAGCTGCACTGGTTGAATTCCAACCTGGGCAACAGGTATGGGTTTTGGAGCCAGTGGCACCAAGGGCCCTCCAGGACAGATGGAGTGGCCCTTACCCTATCCTAGAGAAAAAGAGTGAGGTCACCTACCTGGTTGACCTGGGCACCAGCAGGACACCCAAAAGGGTTATCCATGTGAACCGCCTAAAACTCTACAATGACAGGGCTGACATCACCATGCTGATGGTGACAGATGAGGAACAGGAAGCTGAGAGTGAACCTCTCCCTGATCTCCTCTCCCACAGCCCAAAAGATGGGTCAGTAGATGGAGTTGTCTTTTCAGACACCCTCACTGCCCAACAGCAGACTGACTGCAAGCAAGTCTTGCAGCAGTATGCTGGGCTCTTTCCTTGACCCCTGGTCTGACAAACTGGTGTACCCATGATGTGGACACTGGTGACAGTGCACCTGTCAAAAACAAGATCTATCGTCAGTCAGACCAAGTTAAGGAAAGCATCAGAGCTGAAGTCAGCAAGATGCTGGAGCTAGGGGTTATTGAGCCCTCTGAGAGCCCCTGGGCTAGCCCAGTGGTTCTGGTCCCCAAACCTCATCAAAAGGGTGAAAAGAGAGAGATGAGGTTTTGTGTGGACTATAGGGGTCTCAACTCTGTCACCAAGACAGATGCACACCCTATCCCAAGAGCTGATGAACTGATAGACAGATTGGGTGCAGCCAAATACCTGAGTACCTTTGACTTAACTGCAGGGTACTGGCAGATTGGCATGGCCCCAGGAGCCAAACAGAAAACAGCATTCTCCACACCTGATGGGCATTTTCAGTTCACTGTTATGCCCTTTGGTTTAAAGAATGCCCCTGCCACCTTCCAGAGGTTGGTGAATCAAGTCCTTGCTGGGTTGGAGTCCTTTAGTGCAGCTTATCTTGATGATATTGCTGTCTTCAGTTCCACCTGGCAGGATCACCTGGTCCACCTTGGGAAGGTTTTAAAGGCCCTGCAAACTGCAGGCCTAACTATCAAGGCATCCAAATGCCAGATAGGGCAGGGCACTGTGGTGTACTTGGGCCACCTGGTTGGTGGAGGCCAGGTACAACCCTTACAGCCCAAGATCCAGGCTATCCTGGACTGGGTAGCTCCAACAACTCAGACCCAAGTCAGGGCATTCCTTGGCTTGACTGGGTACTACAGGAGGTTTGTGAAGGGATATGGGTCCATTGTGACTCCCCTCACAGAACTCACCTCCAAGAAGATGCCAAAGAAAGTAAACTGGACAGTTTGTTGCCAAAAGGCTTTTGACACTCTGAAAGAAGCAATGTGCTCAGCACCAATTCTAAAAGCACCAGATTATGCCAAGCAGTTCATTGTGCAGACTGATGCCTCTGAGCTAGGGATAGGAGCGGTCCTATCCCAGACCAATGATGAAGGCCAAGACCAACCTGTTGCTTTTATAAGCAGAAGGCTTCTCCCCAGGGAGCAGCGTTGGAGTGCCATTGAGAGGGAGGCCTTTGCTGTGGTCTGGTCCCTGAAGAAGCTGAGGCCCTACCTGTTTGGAACTCACTTCCTAGTTCAAACTGACCACAGACCTCTCAGGTGGCTAATGCAAATGAAAGGAGAAAACCCAAAACTGTTGAGGTGGTCCATCTCCCTACAGGGAATGGACTTTGAAGTGGAACACAGACCTGGCACTGCCCATGCCAATGCAGATGGCCTTTCCAGGTTCTTCCACTTAGACAATGAAGACTCCATAGGGCAAGGTTAGTCTCATCATCTTTCGTTTGGGGGAGTTGTGTGAGAAAGTGCCATCTTTCTTACATGGTATGCCCCCACTTTTTGCTGAATGGCTGATGTACTTTGACTGAGTGTGCCCTGGGCTCCTGCCAACCAGGTACCCAGGGCCTGTGTTCCTTCCCTAAAATTGCATTGATACCTACACCCAATTGACATCCCTGGCCACAGGTCAGCCCCTGGTAAATGGTACCATGGGTACCCAGGGCACTGTGACCAGGGAAGGCCCCTAAGGGCTGCAGCACTTGTTGTGCCACCCTTAGGGACCCTGCACCTTACACACACACACTGCCTTTGCAGGCTGCGTGTCTTGGTGCAGAACAAAGTGAAGAGTCGACATGGCTCACATCCCTGTGTGCCATGCCTACAAGCCACTGCCCTGGCCTAGGTCAGCCACCCCTCTAGCTGGGTGCACTATGCCAGTGGTGAGGGCATAGAGGCATGAGCCCTGTGCCCCTACAGTGCCCAAGTCCATTCTTGGGCATTGTAAGTGCAGTGCTGCCATTAAGAGTATATGGTGCTGGGAGTCTGTCATTACGAACTCCACAGCACCATAATGGCCCCACTGAAGACTAAGAAGTTTGGTATCAAACTTCTCAGCACATTAAACCCCCACTGATGCCAGTGTGGGATTTAATGTAAAACGCACTCCAGAGGGCATCTTAGAGATGCCCCCTGAAACCAACCCGACCTCCAGTGTCCGGACTGAGTGGCTGCCCAGGCTGCCACCACCAGACATGTTTCTGGACCCCTGGGTCGAGAGCCTCTGCTCTCAGGGGCCTGAAACAATGCACATCCCGGGACGAGGTGCCAAAGCCTCCTCCCCCAGGATGGGCAGGGGAGCTTCAAAGGCCTGCCGCCTTTGGAGTTTCCCCAGACCATTTGCTGCTTCCAGCAAACTGGTCCCCACTGGTTCTACCCCACTCCTGGCGGGAGAACCGGCGGGAAAACCAGAAGCAGGAAATGGGTTGTGCCCACCTCTGCCAACTCCACCCCTAAGGTGGGGGAGGCGAGGTGAAGCACAAACTCGAGTCCCCGCCATCTTGAGGATGGGGGACCTGGCCAACCAGGGACAGGCTCCTGTCCCCCTCCCACTGGAGAGGAACAGAATAGGGGGTGTACCCACCCCAGGAAGGGACCCATTGGTCCCTGCCCTTACCTACCTGTAACCACCCCTAAATTTAGTATTTAGGGGCTCCCTGAACCTTCCTTCCGCAGTTCCCAAATCCGAAAACAAGAAGAGAAGACGAAGCAAGAAGACCAGCCGTGCAGCTGCTAAAAGGAGGCGACAACAACTGACTTGGCCCCAGCCCTACCGGCCTGTCGACCTCTGAACCTGCTCCTGCGGAATCCCGGCCTCAGCAACCTCACAAACCCCGGAGGACCTGACTTCTGTGCTACAGCCTTCGACCCAGGGACTCCCACGAGCAGTGGTACTGCTCAAAAGAAAACCTACCAAAGACCCGGCCCTGGCACGGAGCCGCGAAACCTGCACACTCTGCACCCGCCGAGTCCAGCCTGTGCCTGAGTGACCAAAGACCTCGAGGACGACCCCCGGCGATTCTGACCTGGAATCCAGTGGCCAAGGACCCTCCTCGACGACCCAGACGACGCCTGCAGCCTCAGGACAAGGGACCCCTCCAACCGCGACCAGCAGGGGGTAAGATTTCCCGACCTCAAAGACACCCCTGCACCCGGCGCCCCACGGCCCCCTGTGCCCAACTCCTGGGTGTCTACCTATCCTCCAAGACCCCAACTTACCTCCTGAAGTGTTGGTCGTCCCTGAAGAATCACCGTCCCCGAGCCTGCAGCCTTTCTTCACCTTTCACGACCTCTATTGTTTAACATTGAGCGCCCGACGGCTCAAAAGCACCCTGCACCCAGCCGCCCGAGTGCCCCTGGAAGTGCAACCTCTATCCTAACCTACTTCCCTACTTGCCCTGAGCAAGTGACCAGGAGCCCAGCTCCCACAGTCGCGTGGCCTGCTTGCCAGCAGCCACCAACCCGGGGCCCCCGCCTGCCATAGGATAACATTGGGCCTTCTCACTCTGCACCCGGCCGCCCCTGTGCCGCTGAGGGTGTAAAAACTGTACTTACCTGATCCTGGGGACCCCTGAGTCTTACCCAGAACCTTAACCCTGCCAGTCAAGTACTTACCCGAAATCCGATAACTCACTTTTCTTCCATAGGGTTCCATTGACTGATTTTCTGCGAAATTTCTTCTAAGTGTGGAGTTCTGAAACTTTAGAATATTCACCAAAAATCAACCGAGTCACGAAAACGAAAATACTCACCTAGTATTAGGAGGGGCCTCAGTGCTGGACCCGAGTGCCCAACACTGGCCCTAAAAAGTAATCGCAACGTTACTTACCGTTAACTCACTTTTCCTTCATAGGGATCCATTGACTGGTTTTCTGTGAAATTTCTTCTAAGTGTCGATTTCTGTATTTTACAAATATTCTTTAAAAATCGAACAAACTACAAAAACGTAATTACTTACCTGTTTTAAGTAAATGTCCCAGTGCTGAACCTAGGAGTCCAGCACTGGATTACAAAAGTAACGTAAACATACTTTGCTTGCACACTGTATTTCCTTTCATAGGATAACATTGGTAATTTTATCCAGAAAAGTTTCTAAGTGTCAGCTTTTGAAATATAGTAATATTCTTCAAAAATCACTACAATAACCAAAACGCTTTTTCTTACCTGTTTACAGGAAGTGTCCCAGGACTGAATCCAGGATCCAGTCCTGTGGTTAGAAAAGTGCTCTGCAAAGTAATCAATTGTAATTAAGCATAATTTTCCATTGAGCTCAATGTTGCATTGAATTTGACCCTGTGTTGCCTCTTGCACCAACTGTGATTACCACTATCTAAAAAGTCTATTGCCTATCTGTAAGGTGAATAACCAAAGCATCTCATACTGAGAAAGTATATTTTGACCCTATTGTTGGTTCTAAAATAAAACAAGCATATATTTTTTATATACAAACCATTAGCCTAGAGTTCAGTTCTTGAGTGTGTGGCTTCATTTGCTGACTGAGTGTGTACAACAAATGCTTTACACTGTCCTCTGATACTGCCTTACTGCTCGACCAAGCTACCACTTTGGAGAGTAAGGTTATATCTAACTTTAGCCTCTGTCAACCCTCTGGGGGACTGTGGACTCTGTACACCCTGAACCTTACTTGGGTACAGTATATACAGAGCCACTTTCCTACAACATGTGTCATTATGCCTCAATGCTGGCTACGTTTTTCTCTCCCTGTGCTGCTGTCTTAGAAGTTCTCCTCTCCCTAGGTTCTAATGATATCTTGGACTTTACGTTACTGGTTTCGGGAGGGAGTCCCCCTGATATTGGCACTACTTAGTTGCAACTCTTAGGGCCTTGTTTGATGTATGTCCTTATGGGGTGTTTGCTAAAGCTGGGGCCGCTGCACTCGTCTACATCTGTGCCCGCAGACATAGGCAAATTCCTGTATTGGCATCTCGTAGACATGCTCGGCCACCTCCCTTTCTGTTGGAGGTTAGTAGCACTCAGTGCCCCCCGCTAATGGGTGCACCCCAAAGTTGTGCTTTGCTTGTTGGGATTGGGGGGGGGTGGAAGGGCTGGGCTTTGGCGTGTTGGGGAAGCTAAAGTGGGCGGGGGTGGAGGTGTTCGGGGTTGGGTAGGCAGAATGCGGTGGTTTATTGCTCGGACTGTTAATGTGTGGGTAGGCACTTGCTTTTGGTTATTCTTGATGTTCATTGTCCATTCTCATGTTTCCGATGTCCCACTATGGCCGGCCGGCCACAATGACTTCTACACTTAAATTCCTTACCTGGAATGTTCGTGGCTTGAACACGCCTAAAAAGATCAGATCAGTGTTTGCCTATTTAGATCGTGTGGGTGTGCAAATTGCCCTTTTGCAGGAGACACATCTAACCCGGGATTCAGCTGGCAAGATAGGTGCACGCTGGTCGTGTGTGAAGGTTGCCTCTTCCTTCTCTAGCTACTCTAGGGGTGTGCTTATCCTGGTAAAAAGGGGTGTGCCCTTTACTGTGATCAAATCTGAGACGGATGACTGCGGGCAAGTTCGATGGTGCATGGGCGCTTGGGTGATGAGAGTGTGTTGATAGTGAATGTCTATGGTCCGAATGTGGATGACCCCTCATTCTATTCTGATGTGTGGCGGAGAATATCGCAGTTCCCCCCGGCCGCCATTGTGTGGGGGGGGGGATTTTAATCTGTGCCTGAAATTTGAAATTTGTACTTGTAAAGCGCACCCATACCCCCAAAGGGGTGTCCAGGCGCTGTACGCATACCGCTGTGGAACCCTTCCTGGCTTTTCCCTGTGAAATGTCCACTCCTGGGCACCCCCAGGGTGAAGCCAGGCATCCCAGCGCTGTTGGGGCCGTTCTGGATGCAGCAATGGATAGGGAGGGTAGTGGTGTGTTGCGGCCCAAACTTGCGACTGACACGCTGTTGGGTCTGATGGATACGGGTCAACTAAATGATATTTGGCGCTCCCGGCATCCAGCTGGCCGGGAGAGCACTTTTGCTTCCGCGGTCCACGGTTCCTGGTCCCGCATTGATTTTTGGCTAGTCTCGGCGCAGGTTTGCAATTGGACGACGGCGGTGTCGCATGAGGCACGTACTCTGTCGGACCATTCCCCTGTACTTCTTGAACTGCAGCTCCCGGCCTACCAGAGACCGCCCTTTGCATGGAGGCTCCAACCTTCAGAGCTAAAGGACCCTGTTTTTCACCAGACCGTCGCTGAGGCAATTAAAAATTATTTTCGGGAAAATGAGGGATCTGTTGACAGCGCGGGCATGCTCTGGGAAGCTTTTAAAGTCACTATAAGGGGATCCTGTATTGGGGCCCAATCCGGTATCCTGCGAGACATTCGACGTAGAATACGGAAATTGGCATCTGACATCTCTCAGCGGGAGCGCGAATTCGAGTCCGATCCTTCTACAGCTAAACTTGCGGCTATGAGGGAGCTTATTTGGGAACATAATGATGCGGTGGATCAGGAGCTGTCACATTGCTCCAGACGCAGGATAGCGCGCTTCTACGGGGAGGGTGGCCGTCCTGGCCGCTCGCACAAAAGATATCGGAACCGCGCAGTCAAGATAATATTGCTGAATTGCTGGATGAAAATGGGATTGCCTGCCATTCGACGGTGGAACTTTGCGACACCGTATTACGGTTCTATACAAGTCTCTATGCCACTAGAGAGTCTCCATCCGCAGCGGAGATAGATGCCTACCTTGACGATGTAGCACTTGGATGGTTATCTCATGCACATCGGAGTACCTCGTACAACCATTCGGAGTGGAGGATGTCAGGGAGGCCATTGTGTCCTTACCAACCTGTAAAGCTGCAGGACCTGATGGGCTGCCTGGCGAATTTTATAAAGCCTACGCATCGGACTTGGCCCCTCGGCTCCTAGCTGTGTATGCAGAGGCCTATGAAAATGGGGCATTGCCGCATTCCCTTCGGGAGGCTCTGCTTGTCACCCTACTGAAACCAGATAAGCCCCCTAATCAGTGCGGGTCATACCGACCTCTATCCATCATTAATATTGATGCAAAGATTCTCGCCAAAATGATAGCTACCAGGTTGCAACCTCTAGTCCCTCTGCTGGTGTTACCTGATCAGTCTGGCTTCGTCACGGAGCGCTCTACAACACACAACTTGCGTACGCTCTTCGCCACGCTACACTATTTTGAACCTGATTTCCAGGGGGTGGCTGTGTTGCTCGACGCAGCAAAAGCCTTTGACTCTCTGCAGTGGCCCTTTATGTTTGCTGTGCTGGGTAGGATGGGCTTCCATCTTTCTTTCTGCAATGGCTTAGGGTGCTATACAGCGGACCGGTGGCTCGCGTTCGGGTCAATGGGTGGGTGTCCTCACTGTTTCGTATTGAACGGGTACGAGACAGGGTTGCCCTCTGTCCCCTATGCTTTTCTCTCTGGCCCTAGAGCCCCTCGCCTGCAAGCTGCGTCAGAACCACGCCGCGGCGGCTCTACGGTTCAGGCTGCGGCCTTTAATTGTCTCCTTTTACGCAGATGATATGCTGCTATATGTCCGCGAACTTGCTACGCACCTGTCTGCGCTGCTACGAGAGTATGTAAAATTTGAAAGATTCTCTGGCCTGGGGATTAACTGGTCAAAATCTGTAGTGTTTCCACTAACTGCGCAAACAACTGAGGTGGAGGTGGACTTCCCGTTGACTTGGACATCTGACCCTGTCAAATATCTTGGAGTTTGGGTGCACAGGGATCCGGCTGTGGTTGTCTCTGAGAACTATGGTCGCACGGTTTCACGTATATCTGAACAGGCTGCGCGGTGGGCACATTTACCTCTATCGCTAGCGGATAGGATTGCCGTCGTGAAGATGGTCTTTCTACCTAAGCTGTTGTATTTCTTCGTTAACATCCCTATCAAATTGAATGTTGCGCTGTTCCATACGCTGCAGTCAGCGCTTTTAACGTTTGTGTGGGGCGGTAAGAAGCCCCGGTGCCGGTGGGATCTGCTGGTGCTGCCATTTGACCGTGGTGGTTTTGAGGCCCCTGACTTTCGCCTTTACTATTTATGTGCGCAAGCACAATTCGCACATTATTGGCACTTTCCCCAGCGCTTTCAGCCTCATGTGGCGATTGAGTCGGATGCTGTTTTTCCTCTTCCGGTGCAGGCAATTGCTCTTTCTGGGGGAACAGGTGGCCCACGAAATGAGATCAACCCCACGCAGTGCACGGCGTGGGCGTGGCGAATGCTTGCGCTACGGGCTCGACTTTCCTATTTGTATGCCCCACTAGTACCACTAGCCTCACATCCTGATATTTCGGCGGCACGCGAGGTGACTGCCAGGAGAGAACTGGCAGCAGCGGGCATCACCAGACTGGGCGACTTATACACTGGCGGTCAATTTAAAAATTTACGGGAGGCGCAGAGCGGCGCAGATCGCCCTTTTATGTTTAATTTTATCTATGTCCGGGTCCGACAAGCTATCCGCGCGGCGTACCCGAACTATCCTGCCGAACCCACCACTCTGCGGGCGTTACAGGTGATGCTCTCGGGTGCGTCCCGGAGGGGTCTAATTACCAGGCTCTACAACGCCTCGCTGCGTGAGCGGGAGCAGGAAGATTCCCCCTCTTATGTACGTTGGCGAGCGATGTTGGGCACCCCTATTGCGTCGGAGGCTTGGAGGGAGTGCTGTCAGCTCACGGGCCGTCTCACAGCTAATTGTAACCTTAGAATTATTCATTTTAAATTCTTGCATCAGGTATATTACTCCCCCTTACAACTACACAAATATGGTTTAAGAGAGACTGCTGACTGTGTGAGATGTGGAGCTCCTGATGCGGACTTTCTTCACGTAGCCTGGGTGTGCCCTGGTGTGCTTGCGTTCTGGACTGCAGTGACGACCATGCTTACGGATGTTGTGTCGGAGCCTGTGTGCTGTACTCCTGAGATGTGCTTGCTGAGCCACGTCAAACCTCTTAAGCCCTGCAACAGGCGTATAGTTGCAATTTCTACCCTTTTTGCAAAAGGGCGGTCGCGCAGTGCTGGGGAGCCAAGGTAGTACCCACTGTTAAAAAATGGCTTCGAGACTTACTGTACTGCAGGGACCAGCTTCGGATATATGAAGAAGAGCTGCCTGAGTCATCCCGCCCCAAGGACTTTTGGGCTCCCCTTACAGTATATCTGATGTCCCACTCTAGCCTGTTATGAGCGTGTGGCACTCCTGGGAACGGGGTTCATTAGCTGGCATGGCACTGCGTGTTTCCTTACGGGACATTAATATAGGTGTGTTCATGTTTGCTGGCCCATAGATGTGGACTGTATATGAGAACCTTTATCTGTATTGCTTCCCACCTTGCATGTGATGATCTTTCGCACTGTCCGAAGTGTTCTGGAATTATGATATTGTTCTGCCTGGGAGGGAGGGGGAGGGAGGGGGGTGTTGGTGGGAGTTATTGTAATCTTCCTGATTTCATTGAGTTGCATACTTGCTTGTGTATTCCGATTTGAATCTGTGCACTAAAATCAATAAACAAATATAAAAAATAAAAAAAATGTATAGGTTTGCTAGGTTTCCCTAGGTGCCGGCAAAGCTAGGGTTCAAAAACTACACCTAGGCACTTTGCCAAAAACGGTCATTTTTCACTGCAGAAATTGAAGTGTGACCACGTTGCGTTTTGCGTTGTTTCCTGTCGCAGGCACTAGGCCGACCCACACAAGTGAGGTACCATTTTTCTCATAAGACTTTGGGGAACACGGGGTGGGTGGAAATTTGTGGATCCACGCAGATTCCAGAACTTTCCACCACAGAAATGTGGGGAAAATGTGTTTTTTTGGACAATGTTTTAGGTTTGCAAGGGATTCTGGGTACCAGAACCTGGTGGGAGGCAGTCAAGTCACCCCATCCTGGATTCCCCTGGGTGTCTAGTTTTCAAAAATGTATAGGTTTGCTAGGTTTCCCTAGGTGCCGGCAGAGGTAGGTTTCAAAAACTACAGCTAGGCACTTTGCAAAAAAAGGGTCATTTTTCACTGCGACATTGAGGTGTGACCACGTTGCGTTTTGCGCCGTTTCCTGTCTCGGGCACTAGGCCGACCCACACAAGTGAGGTACCATTTTTCTCGGAAGACGTTGGGGAATGCGGGGTGGGTGGAAATTTGTGGATCCACGCAGATTCCAGAACTTTCCACCACAGAAATGTGGGGAAAATGTTGTTTTTTTTACAATTTTTTAGGTTTGCAAGGGATTCTGGGTAACAGAACCTGGTGGGAGGCAGTCAAGTCACCCCATCCTGGATTCCCCAGGGTGTCTAGTTTTCAAAAATGTATAGGTTTGCTAGGTTTCCCTAGGTGCCGGCAGAGCTAGGGTTAAAAAACTACACCTAGGCACTTTGCCAAAAAAGGGTCATTTTTCACTGCGAAATTGAAGTGTGACCACGTTGCGTTTTGCGTCGTTTCCTGTCGCAGGCACTAGGCCGACACACACAAGTGAGGTACCATTTTTCTCATAAGACTTTGGGGAACACGGGGTGGGTGGAATTTTGTGGATCCACGCAGATTCCAGAACTTTCCACCACAGAAATGTGGGGAAAATGTGTTTTTTTTGGCAATTTTTTAGGTTTGCAAGGGATTCTGGGTAACAGAACCTGGTGGGAGGCAGTCAAGTCACCCCATCCTGGATTCCCCTGGATGTCTAGTTTTCAAAAATGTATAGGTTTGCTAGGTTTCCTAGGTGCCCGCAGAGCTAGGGTTCATAAACTACAGCTAGGCACTTTGCCAACAAAGGGTCATTTTTCACAGCGAAATTGAGGTGTGACCACGTTGCGTTTTGCGCCGTTTCCTGTCGCAGGCACTAGGCCGACCCACACAAGTGAGGTACCATTTTTCTCGTAAGACTTTGGGGAACGCGGGGTGGGTGGAAATTTGTGGATCCACGCAGATTCCAGAACTTTCCACCACAGAAATGTGGGGAAAATGTGGGTTTTTTGACAATTTTTAGGTTTGCGAGGGATTCTGGGTAACAGAATCTGGTGGGAGGCAGTCAAGTCACCCCATCCTGGATTCCCCTGGGTGTCTAGTTTTCAAAAATGTATAGGTTTGCTAGGTTTACCTAGGTGCCGGCAGAGCTAGGGTTAAAAACTACAGCTAGGCACTTTGCCAAAAAGGGTCATTTTTCACTGCGAAATTGAGGTGTGACCACGTTGCGTTTTGCGCCGTTTCCTGTCGCAGGCACTAGGCCGACCCACACAAGTGAGGTACCATTTTTCTCGTAAGACTTTGGGGAACGCGGGGTGGGTGGAAATTTGTGGATAGACGCAGATTCCAGAACTTTCCACCAACGAAATGTGGGGAAAATGTGTTTTTTTGGACAATTTTTTAGGTTTGCGAGGGATTCTGGGTAACAGAACCTGGTGGGAGGCAGTCAAGTCACCCCATCCTGGATTCCCCTGGGTGTCTAGTTTCCAAAAATGTATAGGTTTGCTAGGTTTCCCTAGGTGCCGGTAGAGCTAAGGTTCAAAAACTACAGCTAGGCACTTTGCCAAAAAAGGGTCATTTTTCACTGCGAAATTGAGGTGTGACCACGTTGCGTTTTGCGCCGTTTCCTGTCGCAGGCACTAGGCCGACCCACACAAGTGAGGTACCATTTTTCTCGTAAGACTTTGGGGAACGCGGGGTGGGTGGAAATTTGTGGATCCACGCAGATTACAGAACTTTCCACCACAGAAATGTGGAGAAAATGTGTTTGTTTTGACAATTTTTTAGGTTTGCGAGGAATTCTGGGTAACAGAACCTGGTGGGAGGCAGTCAAGTCACCCCATCCTGGATTCCCCTGGGTGTCTAGTTTCCAAAAATGTATAGGTTTGCTAGGTTTCCTGTTGTAATGTACTAATTAGCCAATGCACTCTCCCTACAGAGGTTCTCTGCCTGGCTGCTCAGCCTATGATGAGGTCATATAGAATGTTGAGTGTGTTTGGATTGAAGGGAGAATCAGTTGGTGTGGAAGGGCTGAGCAGCGAGGATCCTGCTCCTGGTGGGGCACTTTTATGGATCAGACTAACTTCCTGTAACCTGTAACCAAGACGTGATCTTAAGAATAAATCTACTACCTTTTCTACAAGACTTGCCTGCGCATCATTCTTCGTTTTAACACTGGCGACGATCATAAAGAACCTACGTGAGCTACCTTGAATGGACTGGTTCCTTGAAACTGAAGAAGCGCATTTGGAAGAAGCAAGCTGGCAGTCCTGAAGCCCCACCAGTGACCAAAGACCGGTCGGCCCCATCGTGGATGTGCCAGTGCTTGCTGAACTTGGGTAACTGAGTAACTAGACTAACAGAAGTTCCTGATATTTCTACAACTCCCTTATGTTTTCCTCATCACTTGTATCTGGTCAGCCCTAACCTGGACCTGCCAGTTCCTGCTGTTACTACTGTGAGCCTGCTGACACCCTGCCTTGGATAATCTGTTCCTGTTTTGCTGCGATGCGTTCCAACTGCCATCCTACCAAGTGCTCCTGTTGCTGTTTTAATGGATAAGAGCTGATATTTCTACTTGGTTCCCCTGGGTTTTCAAACTGTTACTGGGAGGATTGGCAGTAACGACTGGTGCTGGGGAATTGGCAGCAGCTGACTGTTTTTGGGAAAACAGACAGACAGGTGTCTTGGGATTGATGTGTTGAATGACTTGGAGCACATTTTCTAACGTTCATGCGCCACTACTGGACATCTGCTCAGGTATTGTGTGGTGAATTTGGACTTCACATTGCTTTTCGCTGGGCGCAGTTCAACTGTCACGCTATCTTTGAAAAGGAAAAGAAAAAAAACAGTGCACGAGCCGGGTAACGCGCTTAAGGCTTACCTGCTTCGATCGTCGCGAGAAGCAGCTCCGTGGCCATTCAGACGTTCTTGGGTGTTTGGCTGCTTCTGCGGCGCTCACTGACGTTGTCCAGCACTGGCGTACCGTGAGCCACCCGGTGCAGCGTGCGCTGCGTGCCGCCATTTTGGGTTTGGCGTTCCAGATTTACTTTGTTTCCTGCTGTTTCTGGCATGCATTTCAATCGCGTTGCCAACCACGTTTTTCCCGCTTTGCCAACCACGCATCGTCTTGTCAGTTCCAGCAAAGTTATTGAATATGTCGTGGTTTCGAAGCACCAGTATGTCACACGTACTGTCTAAATCTGCGGTTTTCCTCCTTGGTCTGAGTGTTTCTTGAGATGGCATTTTCCTTCATCCTGGTCCTTTCGGGGAGCGTGTGGAAGCCTTGTTCAACCATCGATGATTCTCTTGCTTCATTCATGGTAAAGCTCATGACTTTGCTTATCATCGTGTGCAAAGTTGGATGTTATGTACTGGTAATACAGAATTGCAGTTGTATTTTGGACAAGGACTTCGGGTGAGAGATCGCTCACCGGAATATAGACTTACTATTTGTTATGTTCATCGCTAGGCAGTTCTGCAATTGATGGGGTTGTTTCTGCAAGCTATTTGGGTTTCCCACTTAAATGTATTATGCTACTTTTAGTCCCCATGTCTTTTGGGTGGTGATTATCCTTATACTGTTTTGTGGGGTTGTGAGTGTCTTTTTGATTGTTTTCTGGGGTAGGGAGTGCCCTAGTTATGTTCCTCAGGGTGGTGTGTACCCTGTTACGTGAGGTTGTGGGGCGGTAAGTTGGAGTGGAGGTGTTGGGGTGGTGAGTGCCCCAGTTCTATGGTCAAGGGTGGTGAGTGCCCTGTTGTGTTGAGGCTTTGGGGTGGTGAGTGCCCCAGTTTTGGGTTCATAGGTTAGTGCGTTCCTTGTTGCGCCTGTGTATTTTCTGAATTCCATGTTTTGGCCAGTATGTTTTGGGTTTAAGCATAGTATGTTGCAAGAGTGTCATGACTGTGTGCATCTGTGCTAGATTTTCTGAATTTCATGTTTTGGCCAGTATGTCTCGGGTTCAAGGATACCCTGGATTGTCATGGGTTTAAGGATACCCATAGTATGTTGCGAGAGTGTCATGGGTTTAAGGATACCCTGGATTTGGGTTTAAGGATACCCTGGATTTGCCTTGGGTTTAAATATACCCATAGAGTGTTTTGAGAGTGTTTCGGGTTTAAGGTTACCCTGGTTTTGCTTTGGGTTTAAGGTTAACCTGAATTGGTTTGGGTTATAATTACCCTGTTTTGGTATGGGTAGAGTCTTATTCCTCTTCTTTGAGGTAGACCTATCCTGCCACTAGTATGTGCAGTTGAGGGTTGTAGATCCCTGTTCTGCCGCAGTCTTGTGCCTTAGTTTATGGCGCAATGGATACTCCGTGTGGTGTGGGTATTTTACCCGCAGTGTTGTGTGAGTTATGGTGGATAGCATCCATTGTTTTTAAGAATGTATTTCTTTACCTTGCATTCCTTGTTGTTTATGATCATTATAAGGGGGAGATGTGTATAATGTTTATTATTTTATGCATCCTCCTTTGCTGTCATTTGTATGTTTTATGCATTTGATTGTTTATGATCATTATAGGAGGGGGTGATGTATAATTATTTTGTTGTTAATGCATCCTCCTTTGCTGAGATGTGTGTTTTATCACCTTCATACATTTTGAATGTTTTCGATCATTATAAGGGGGAGATGTGTTGTAATGTACTAATTAGCCAATGCACTCTCCCTACAGAGGTTCTCTGCCTGGCTGCTCAGCCTATGATGAGGTCATATAGAATGTTGAGTGTGTTTGGATTGAAGGGAGAATCAGTTGGTGTGGAAGGGCTGAGCAGCGAGGATCCTGCTCCTGGTGGGGCACTTTTATGGATCAGACTAACTTCCTGTAACCTGTAACCAAGACGTGATCTTAAGAATAAATCTACTACCTTTTCTACAAGACTTGCCTGCGCATCATTCTTCATTTTAACATTTCCCTAGGTGTTGGCAGAGCTAGGGTACAAAAACTACAGCTAGGCACTTTGCAAAAAAAGGGTCATTTTTCACTGTGAAAATGTGGTGCGTCCACGTTGCGTTTTGCGCTGCTTCCTGTCGCGGGTACTAGGCCTACCCACACAAGTGAGGTACCATTTTTTTCGGAAGACCTTGGGGAACGCGGGGTGGGTGGAATTTTGTGGATCCACGCAGATTCCAGAACTTTCCACCACAGAAAATTGAGGAAAATGTGTTTTTTTAACCAATTTTTAGGTTTGCAAGGGATTCTGGGTAACAGAACCTGGTGAGAGCCAGTCAAGTCACCCCATCCTGAATTCCCTGGGTGTCTAGTTTTCAAAAATGTATAGGTTTGCTAGGTTTCCCTAAGTGCCCGCAGAGCTAGGGTTCAAAAACTACAGCTAGGCACTTTGCAAAAAAGGGTAATTTTTCATGGTGAAAATGTGGTACGTCCACGTTGCATTTTGAGCCATTTCCTGTTGTGGGCACAAGGCCTACCCACACAAGTGAGGTACCATTTTTATCGGGAGACTTAGGGTAACACAGAATTGCAGAGCAACTGTTATTACCTATTGACTTTAGATGCATTTCTGCCTTCCAAATGAAAGACAATGTGTAAAAAATAAGTCATTTTGAAAAATGACCTATAATTCTCATGCTAGTATGGGTACTCCCAATTTCGGAAATGTGCAAATATCTACTGTTTCTAAAATCTACATTTTGTTCCCATTTCAGGAATACATTGGTGTCTTTCATAACAATTTTTCCATGTATACATTTTCCCAAAATAATTGGTATATACCCGGTACATAATAAAAAACCATTGCAAGATGCTGCTCAGTTATTGGCTCTGGGTTCGTCGGGTTCTTGGTGAACCTACAAGTCCTATATATCCCCACAACCAGAAAGGTCCAGCGGATATAATGGTATATTGCTTTCAAATAGCTGTCATAATTAGAAGAAGTTACAGGTGAAAACGTTGACACAAATGGCTGTTTTTTTCAACTAATTTTCAATTTTTCCTTCATTTAACTGTTAGTTTCTATAAGGAAAACTTTAAGGATCTACACAAATGACCCCTTGCTGAATTCAGAATTTTGTCTACTTTTCAGAAATGTATGGCTTTCCAGGATCCATTATTGGTTTCATACCCATTTCTACCATTAACTGGAAGGAGGTTGAAAGCACAAAAAATAGCAAAAATAGGCTATGTCCCAGAAAAATGCCAAAACTGTGTAAAAAAGTTGGTTTTCTGACAAAAGTCTGCTTGTCCCTGAAAGCTGGGAAGATGGTGATTTCAGCACCACAACCCCTTTTTGATGCCATTTGCAGGGAAAAACAAGACGCTTTCATCTGTAGCCCTTTTTCGCATTTTTCCCCCAAAAAACAAAATTTTGCTGTATTTTGGCTAATTTCTGGGTCCCCTCCAGGGGAATCCACAAACCCTGGGTAC